>LR738714.1:548227386-548276432 GCA_902687465.1 Secale cereale
AAGAATGGCATAACACCATCTCAAAAGATAAGGTAGAAAGAATTGCAATTGGAAAGCATGATGAAGAATGCTTGAGCTCCAACAATAATCTTGATGGAGACTACGAGGATGAATTAAATGATGATGAACCACCATGAGAACTCCGGTAATGAAAACATGAGAAGTGAAAGATGAAAGAATAAGATTCAAGGCTGCGATGAATTAGATGGAGCTTTGGAATGATAATTGAAATAACTTGGAACTCCAGAAAACAAGATGAACAACTTAGAACCGAGAATATGATATGATGAACAAGCTCCGGAAAACAGAGATTAAATCACCTTGAATGAATAAGAATAAGAATTATGTCATGCATCTCCTTCACCAAATTAAATTGATGACAACCAATGGATTTGGCATACTACTTACTCTCGTTGCAAGGAATTAAAGAGAGATCTAGCACAAGCTTGGGTAATTCTTCAACAAAGCACCGGTAGGATTATGAAAGAACAAATGAATTGATACGAAAACAAGGAAGAGTAAACTTGAACGAGCCACCGTAAGAATATGGAGACGAACGAAGAGACATCAATGAAGAATATTTGGAGGACGAAGCTGAAAACTGAGAACAAAGAAATATTCTGAAATGATGGCCTTCGGAGGATCACAAAGAAAGAAATTCATGAAAAGCTTCGGACGGTATAAAAGAATTCCTCACAATCGGAACAATAATGAGGATGGCATGAAGCTAGAGCCACGAATCTTCAAGAAGACGTGTCAAGATTTAAGAGAAACACTTCTCCAGTCTTCAAATGTTGAGAATGAAGACGAGAAATGCCATGAAGAATTTCGAGATACTCCGGACAAATGACAAGAGGAAGGTGGAGCTAAAGATGGAAATAATTGAAAACAAGCTTGGAGAAGGCGTGTGACTGATGGAAATCATTCTTATGTCACACTTTGGAAAGAATATGAGTATAACTCCGGAAAAAAATTAGAAGAGTCAGGTAAGATCCTGGAAAGACCTGTGGGTTAGGGCCCACTAAAGAAATCACCGTTGAAAAGATTGCTTAAGACATATTGCACCGGTTGAATTAAATGGCTTGAATAAGAAGACAATCCTCAAAATAATTTGAACGGGTTAAGAATGGAATTATGAATCTTCAGCACTCCGGATAAGAATAACAAGAGGAGAATGATTAATTGGTGCACCGGAATAAGAAAGCATTGTGAAAAGAGGAAAAAGGATAAGATCAACATCGAAATCTTGAATTACATCCACCGGAAGAATTATGAAAACAAAGAATGATGAACTTGAAGCTCTTGAGCATCTTCACGATAATCACCGGATAAGAACATTGAAGGAAAAGAATGAAGAAACATCACATGAATAAAATGGATACTTCATTTGAGAATTCTTGCTCTGAGAAGAAGAAGGGTGGGAGGGTGGGGAAAACAAAGACAACTTGGGACGAATGAAACAGACAAATCGTCAGATTTCTCAACGGTGTCCGTATGGAATAACTTGAAGAGACGGCACACCGGTTGAAAAAGAATTTCACATGACCATCTTGATGGTCAAAAGAATTAGCACTCCCATAGAAATATGAGAACACCGATAAGGAAAGGTATGGAATCAACATTTGACATCAAAACAACTCGAATACCAGAATCAAAACAAGAACAAAGGATAGATGTGCAACATGATCTTCACAATATCATCCGAACAGAGAATTGAACGAATGAGTTCCGTAGGTACATCAGCTTGACGAGAAGCCACTTGGAGAACAAAAGTAAATAAATAAAAAAGGAACAAGGAACAGATAGAACAAATACAAGATAGAAGCTTCGTTCGACATCTTCGTGCTGAAAGCTCATGGAACGTGTTACAAAAGGGTTTTGCAATCCCCGGATCAGCATAGCCAAGGACCCTTTAAGATGCAACTCCCGATCAGAACAAGTCCATAAAACCACTTCACTCAATGTAGAACCCCAAACTTCATATCGTGCATCCGTTGGAAGAATGCCTAGAACTACTGGATGAACCCACCTATAGATTTCCGAAAGTTTCCAGTTATGCAATCAGGTGTTGGGGATACACGGGAAGCACCGCGCAATCAACTCTAAACCTACATCCAGGTGTATCCATCCTTCAACACATAACCAGTCTTTCTCGGAAACTGTGTACCTCGGACCTTCGAAAAGCATCCACTATAACAAGCTATGGCAATACTCCCGAACTACCTTCCCAGTACTAGGTGATGTCGGGGTTATCTTGCCACTGGCCGTATAGGAGAGATTTTCGATGTCGGCCGTCTTAAGTATTTAGTACTGCCGCGATATGCTTGTGACGACAATACCCCGAAGCTCAACTCCCCGGGAACAGGAGGCATCGAGAACAATATCCTTGTCACAAGAACATCGAAACAATCCAAGAATACTCGCGGGATCCTAAAAAAAAATTGGTGCAATTTTTGAAGATAGGAGAGACAAGAGTAGTCGTCAGGAGTCCTCACCAGAGAGAAAAGGGATGAGAAGCAAAGAAATCCTACTCTCCGATATAATATAGGACTCAAAAAGTTTTCAGTGTGTGTCTAGACTCAACCGTCAACGATTCGATCAAACAGTGGGGGCTCCTAGGTCGGAGAAGGCTCTGAATACCAACTTGTAATGCCCAGGATGGGACTATACCTCCTACGTGTCGAGGCACGACTTAAAGGTTTAAGCCCATCCTATAATGATCTCAAGTTTGGTATCTTTGCACGACTCATGTAAAAGAGGGATTAAAATGCAAAAGGAGATAGTTGGCTTACACTCGCCACTTCACACAATACAATTCATAAGCAATACATCATTCAAAACATCACAACCCGACTACGGGTGAAGATCCAAAAGAAAGATACCAAAACAACATAAAGCCATAGGTCAGGATCGAATCCTAGTAGAAACCACTACTGATCGTCGAAAACATCACAAGCAAACGGCCACACTCTTCATCGAGCTCCAAGTGAAGCTCTGAACCAGCTCCTGCTTCATACTCGGCTGAACCTGCATCTGGTGTTGTAGTATCTGTGAGCCACGAGGACTCAGCAATCCCATAACCATGGGTAACAAGACTAGCAAAGCTTATGGGTAGGAAGAGGTAAGGTGGTGAGGTTGCAGCAGCGACTAAGCATAATATGGTGGCTAACTTACGAGTACCAGAATAAGATGAGAAGCTACGCAAACGGTCGCAAAAGTAGTGATCGCTAAAGATCCTAACTACATACGGTCAAACATAACCCCACCGTGTTCTCTTCTGAAAGTGAAAAGAGACAGTCACGGTTACTCACACAGTTGTGTGTTTTACTTCGGATCCTCTGTCAAGTTTTCTACAACCGGACATTAACAAGCTCCAATCTGCCACATAACCGCGGGCACGGCTTTCGAAAGTTCATAACCCTGCAGGGGTGTCCCAACTTAGCCCATCACAAGCTCTCACGATTAGCTGAAGTGATAAATATAATATCATCACCCCTTATCTTAGGGAAAATCCGATCAGGCTCGGCTTCACGGTAGCACAAGACATTTCGACAATGGTAAAACAAGTCCAGCAAGACCTCCCGGCGTGCCGACACCCTGATAGTAGCCGCGCGTATCTCGTCTCAGGCCACGTCCGGATGAGCAGTACGTACAGATACCGAAGATCCCAGCGAAATGGGTGGTATCCGCAAGTGGCTCTAGTTTGGGACCAACACCATCAGCACTGGCCTCCCCTGTTATGTAGAATTAAGAATCCTCGGGTAGCGCTAACTCCCTATGCAATTTAATTAATTAATTAAGTTGTTATTATGAGCAAATTAAAACCAATGTTGGGCCTTGCTGGAGGAGTTTTATTCAAAGTCGAACTGTCAAGGGGTCCCCATCCACCCATCGTGTAAGGAACGCAAAATCAAGGAACATAATGCCGGTTTATCGGCGTCTAAGGTGGCATGAGTGGAACAAAACACCGAGCAAAAGGCCAAGCCTTCCACCCATGCCCAGTATATAGGTGTGTTAATAATAATTGTAGATATTGTGATATACCAACAACAATAAGTTCCCTCCTGGAACGAACTTCATCTTCACCTGCAACTAACAACGCTATAAGAAGGACTGAGCAAGCGAGGCTGAGCAAGCGGGTAACATAGCCAAACAGTGGTTTTGCTAGGAAGGTGTCAAGGTTAGAGGTTTCATGGCAACAAGGAGAGGCTGACAAAAAAGATGGGTATCGCGACATGTAACGATAGCATCGAGACAACTAAGCATGGCAATGGTAGTAAAGGTATCCAAGGGTATGATCATCTTGCCTGGAATTCCACAAGGGAGAAGAACGGATCCATGAAGTAGACGGAGCAACAGAGACGAGCGAATCCTCACAACTCCGAAACGAAACCGAAGCTAACAAGAGAAGCAACCGGAAAGAAAAGAAACAACACGGTAAACACACAAGCATAAACATGGCATACGATGCACAAACAAGTATGATGCATGTCCGGTATAAAAAATGCATGGCATGGCAAAGTGCACAAACAACACTACAAGTTAAGTGGAGCTCAATATGCAACGAGTTGCATATTGACGAAATACCACATTTAATTATTTAGTAGACTCTCATTTAATTACAAGACAAGATTAAAAGTTTTTAACAAGGCAAGAGGTGAAGCTTAAAGAAACTACACTATTTAGACATTTTAAATGAGGCCGGAGATAACAACAACAAGTTCGGAAAATCCCCATAAGCATGTTTAATAATTATAAAGCAACAACAATTAAACATATTAGTGTTGTTAACATGATGCGGATGACATGAACAAGTTTTATGCAAGTTATTAAAAGGTTGACATGAAGAAGGTATGAAGCATTTGTCACCGTGGTGGAAGAAAAGGGTGCCACGGCAACGATCCGAAAATGATGCAACGCAACATATCGGTTCCGGTAACTCGGGAGAGACCGGTGCAAAAGGAAAGATGGCGTGAGCGGGTCAAACGAGATGAAAGGTGGGGCGATCCCGTTACCGGGTTCCCACGAGTCGGTGACGAGGCAACCGAGGAACATGACAACGGACGAAACGGACACGAAGCATACACGGGAAACATTTCATACAACACAAGCATGCATTCACGGGTCATCCACGGGGTCGTCTCGTTATACCTTTGAAGCGTGCGTTTCGGGGCGGTTCGAGACGTAGAGGAAGAAGGCGTTCACGTTCGGAGAGGAAGTAGCCGTTCCGTAGAGGGAAGTAGTCGTTCTCGCAACTCGTAGCGGAAGTAGTGGTTCATGTCATCGTGTCGT
Source organism: Secale cereale (assembly GCA_902687465.1). Taxonomy (NCBI): domain Eukaryota; kingdom Viridiplantae; phylum Streptophyta; class Magnoliopsida; order Poales; family Poaceae; genus Secale; species Secale cereale. The sequence continues at coordinate 548,232,679 of LR738714.1, forward strand.
GGTACTTGGCGAATTCCTCGTGTCCGGGCGACGGTAGTGCTACATGCCGTAGAGGGAAGTAGGTGTTCTCGTTCATCGGAGAGGCACTCGCCATCGTAGCCGTTCGGTCGTCGTGGTACTTGGTCGTGGTACTTGTCGAAACCCGCATCGGATGTAGTCGTTCCCGTGCGTCGATGTACTTGAGGGTCTCGGCGACGGTAGTGGAAGTAGTGGTACATGACGCGTTCGTCTTGTGTCGGTGTTCTCGTTCGTAGATGAACTTGGACTTGCAGAAATATACAACCGCGGCAACATAACAACACGGCACGGTCTCGTTCTCGTCGATCTTGCCAAAACCTGCTGGACCAAAACACAACACGAACCGACGGAAAACACAGCAGCAGGTAAACGCGCAAGCGCGCGCGAGACAGAGGGCGTCGGGGCGCTGCTGGTCGCTGCTGGACGAAGGTGCGGCGCTGGAGGCGCAGCTCCTGGCGACGGAGAGGCGGCTTGGTGCTGGAGGGTCGAGCGGGACGGAGCCCCGGTGGTGCTCGCGAGAGGAACGAGGCGGAGGACGGTCCTTGGCGGCTGGAGATGGAGTCCACGGGCTGCAGAGGCGCTGTCGACGCTCGGTGGCTGGCGCGCGACGGGAGGCCGGGGCGCTCGACGCCCGGCGCTGGAGGGAGCCGCGAACCGGCGCTGGAGAGGAGGCCGAGGTCGGACGTCGTCGATGGCAGCGGGACGGGAGAGCTCGGGCTCTGGACGAGGTAGAGGAGATGGGAGGCCGCGGGGGCCGGCGCTGCTGCTGCGTCGGGGGCCCAACCTTGGCGCGTGGAGGTCGGAGCCGAGGCCCTGGATCAGGGAAGGGCGCTCGGGGAGGAGGGCCCCTGGCCGGCGTCAGGGAGGAGAGGGAGTGCGAGGGGCGAAGGGGCTCGAGGGACGATGGGGTTCGGGCACGAGCGATGGGAGGAGGATTCGAGCGCTGGGGAGTTGGCGCTGGGAACGAGCGAGAGATGGAGACCGAGGGGAAGGCTGGCGGCGCTGAGGGGGGCTCGAGGGAGCGAGCTAGGGTTCGAAGGGGTGCGGCTGGAGGCTGGTCTTGGGCCAGGAGGGATTGGGCCAAAGGAGGGAGAGGTGTTGGGCCGGTTGCTCTACTTACTGCTGCTGAAACTTTTAGCAGAAGAGAAAATAAAAGAGAAGGATGAAAGGAAAAAAAAAGGAGGGTTAGGGTCAAAGTTGCAAAAGGGGTTAATATTTTTCTCGGGCTCATAAAAAGAGCACGGTCCGAGAAAAATAGAAAAGGCGTGATTGGAAAAAATAATTCAAACATATATGAATTTAATTCAAATAGTTTTGAACTAAGACTTGATGATTGAAGTGTTCAAAAATGTTCGATTTTTCGGAGGAACCTCGAAACAACGGAAAAGAATTATTGGCAAGGTTTTTGTAGGAGAACTCGAAGTGGAAAAGACATGGGGAAATTATGCACGTGTGTTGCGGGTAATTCCAAACAAATGGAATATTATTATATAGCTCCCTAATAATAATGAGAGGCTTTTATATGTTTTAAAGAGAAGATAATCTTCCCTCGATTTAAATGGACCGAAGGTCCACACGATTTATTTAAGTTGAGATGCAAAAAAATAAATGACATGATGACATGATGACATGATGCAATGCAAAAATAAATTACACAAGCAAAAAGAAACACACGGGCAGCCCGGAACATCTGGAAGCTTCTGGAATCTTCTGGGACATCGGTCTTCGGGCGTCACAGCACATCCCCTAGACTCATGTTTCTGTCACTCAAACTAGTCATCGAGGGGCATGAACCCACAATCAAGCATAACGTTCCCTCTTGGAGTCACTACCTATTACTTGGCCAAAGAAATAAATAACAACGGAGAACATGCAAGAATTACTTACGAACATAAATACAAAAGAGGTAGATCAAATATATTACTCAAGCACAATCTGAACATAATCTCATAATCCATCGGATCCCAGCAAACTCATCATAGCAACAGCATAAGGATTACATATGTGCCTCGATCATGTAGGGCAGCTCACGAGGACTAATTAGTGAAGCACAAGAACGGGAGGAGAACATCACATAGCTACTGGTCATGGACTCATGCTCCAAGGGAGACTACTCACAACTCATCCGGGAGGCGTCCATGGTGGTGGAGAGGCTCCCGATGGTGATCCTCCCCTCCGGCAGGGTGCCGGGAAGAGTTCTCCTGGTGCTCCCGATCTTGGAAGCGGCGGCGGCGGCGGAACAGAGATGAGATCGCGAAAAGAGTTCCTCCCTCGAGGGTTCCGGGAGACGCTTTAAATATATGCCAAAGGGGGGCATTGGAGGAGCCTCGGGGGGCCCAGGCGCCCCCCCGGCGCGGCCCAGGGGGGGCGCCGCCAGGGCGCCTAGAGCCCTGGTGCCCCCCCCCCCCCGGATGTCCTTCGGGCGCATGGTAGTTTCTGGAACGCTGATTTTTTATATAATTTTTTTGGATTTTTCCTGGCAGTTCTCGTAACGTGAAAACCTGAAATACAAAAACAGCCAAAAACAGAAACTGGCACTGGGGTGCACTGAGTTAAAAGGTTAGTCCAAATATGATCAAAAGTGTATTGGAAGTGTATAAATATCATAGCAATATCACCCAAAAGAGCCATGGAGCAAGCAGAAATTATAGATATGTTTTGGACGTATCAGTTGCTGAAGAAGAAGGTGGAGAAGGATTTGAAGACTTTGAAGACCAAGCCAATCCAGGCAAGCAGCCCTTTGACCATGATGCACTTGTGTTCTTCAGAACCCGTTTGATTCCGAATGCATGATGATATGAGTTACGGTGGTAACCTAGCTTAAAACCACCATATGATGCATGCTTTACTCTTGATCTTGCTATGTGCTAGATGTAATGCAAATGGTTGTAGCGATGCTTAGTGATGCATGTGTGTTATGAAACCTTCGTGGTTGCAATCTTTTCATAAACCCCGTCGGGTGCCCCTAATGCCCGAGGGTGATATTGAGTTAGGTCATCACTTGGGAAAGAAGTGATGTGCCGGTAAAGATCTTGTGCATGGGTGGAATGATGGATTAGATTTATGTGTGACTACCGTCCCAACCAAACATGTGCAACCACTCTACCCCTTATGGGACGGGGCGTTATTGATTACTTAGGCCGATACTAGCATGGTTCCCGCATTACTAGTGACGGGGAGACTTGAGGTCTTTCCCGGGACGGGGTCGTGCTTGGACAGACGACCATGACTGTTTTCACAGGGCACCGGACACACTGTTGGTCCCTTCGTGTACGCGTGACATTGAAAATAGGGCAAGTCCCATGATCTATTGTTTGTACTCGAGGGATGTGCACCAACGAGTGGACTCTATGTTAGTGTCGTCTAAGGAAAGATAATGACCGGGTGCTTCCCCCGAGTACTTGAGGTACTGCGGGATCGTGGGTGTCACGAAAGCTTCCCAGATCTTGTGGGTAAAGTGCGCAACCTCTGCAGAGTGTAAAACTATTAGAATAGTTGTGTCCACGGCCATGGACAGTTGGGTGGTGCTACTTAAACTATGTCCAGAATTTTACTTCATCAGTGAAAGTATGTGGGTGTGATGAGTCAAGGTGGTGACTTGACTCGTGAGTAGAATGCTATTCATGTTGATATCGGTAACCTGCTCTCGAGGTTACGTGAATTTGTTGATGCATATACTTGTTGGTAGAATATTTATTCTAGCCGTTGCTAGATTTCTCATTGTTGTTCAATTGCATTGTTACTTTGAACAAAATCATAGGTTGCTTGCGAGTACATTCAAAGTACTCATTGGCTTGCCACTGGTTATTTAATTGGCCAGGCATGGAGGAACAGGAATATGAAGAAGAATTCTATGGAGACGAACATGCGAACTAGGACGCTATCCCAGCCAGAATGCCTGTAGGGTTAAGGCAGATGGCATGGGTTCTACTTATCATCGAAGACTTCCGCTATTTGAGTTATTTGCTATTCAGCCCTTGAGGCTTTATCTATGTAAGACTTGGCCATAATGGCCTTAATTTGTGTAAGACGGTATGTATGGATGTAAGACTCTTGTTATTCAGCTTCTGTGTGTTCAGTGAGCATTGATCTCTGGGATCACTGTACATGTGCATTCGGTGATCTCGACTTCTAAGTCGGGGTCCCCACAGAGCTGGTATCAGAGCTATCCTGACTGTAGGAAGCCTTAGTTAGCATGTGCGTTAGTTAGATGAGACCCCTTTTCGAACCCTTCTGAATCTCTCTTCTTTTCAAAACCTTACCAACCTGAGATATCATTAGCTTATTAACCTCTCCTATTCCACCTTTGTAGATGGCCGCTGTACCTGAAGAGCACTTGACCACTGGGTTTCCCTTGCTTCTCGAGGATAGCCTCCGGGAGTGCCAGCTCCACCGAGCACCCGTCCTCACCTACCTTGAGCATTGGGTTAGCGACACTAAGGTGGAGTACCATGTGGAAGTGATCGTGAAGGCAAACGATCCTCCCACAAGTTGGTTCTTCGAGGGACCCTAGATGGCAACACTACCTCTCGCTGTCGAGGCTGCTGCACTCAAGGCACTAACCCGTCTTCGCGAGCTTCTTCCGGAGATGGCAACCAAGATGACAAATTGCTTCCTGCCTTACCGGAAGGAAGGTGAAGATGAAAGCAGCGCACTAGCCCCTCCACTGAAGGAAGGACTCCCGCTTCGATTCCAGACCTACTTCAGTCTATGTGCCGACAGCTTGGCACAAGATTTGGCCTTGGAATCGATGAAGCTCCGAGAAGAACTTTACAAGACCAAGGCACTTCTTCGTCGAGCACAAGAGAAGACAGATAGGATCAAGAAGGAAGGTGCGCCTCCAGGACAGTCCGCTATCGCATACCGAGGTGGAAGGCCCTCAGGAGATGTATCTTCCAAGGATGAAGAACCACCTCGGCGACGCCGTATGACGGCAAGGGAATATCGCAGGCTTTTCTCGGCACCACCGACAAAGCACCGTCGTATCCAAATCCTCCACTCCCCCACACCCTCAAGTGACAAGGGGGCCCAGACAGATGAAGACAAGGAGGAAGACCCTGAAGAGCCAGAATACGCGACCGAGCATTCCGCCGCTTAGGCATTATTCGCTACTCGGATATGCCAGATCGTGACCTCTACGGTAGGATAGGTCGTGTAACCCCTATGCGCAGTCGAGTCCATGTATGGTTCATATGAAACCATCTAGTGTTTGATTTTGTTGTGTTTGGATGTGTGTCGTATTCTTCCTTCGGGAATATGTAAACGACTGCACCAACCATTTGAATTTTAATGAAGTGTTTGGCCCCTTCGGCCCTTGCATGATTTGATTAGTGTCACACCCACCCCCTTACTAGGCACCCATCTATATTACTTTCCCTCTTCCAAGTCATGAGACCTTTTACCGCTCCAACAGGATGCCTGTTGTAACTCGTACTGGTACCTCTACCTAGCAGCCTGAAGCCAGAGCATCCGCTCAGTCAGAGGCCGGCCACGACCAAACCAATGACCAAGCTCCACCACCACCTCCTCCGAACATGGACATGGCTCAGCTCCTCCAAGCTTTCCGAGAGGAATGCCAAGCCAACACTGCAGCCCTTCAGTTGATTGATCAAGCTGTCACCAACAACCGCCAGCCGGCGGGGAATGGCAATGGACGTTCCACGTTGGCAGAGTTCAAGAAGCATGCACCACCAACTTTCATCGAGACTGCTGAACCCCTGGATGCAGACGACTGGGTCCGCACCATTGAGGACTTGTTGGAACTAGCCAGATGCACCGAAGACCGCGAGAAGGTGGCTTATGCAGCCCACTGCCTCGGGGGGACTGCTAGAGCTTGGTGGGATGGATTCAAGGTCATGCATGCTGGACAAGACATCACTTAGGACAACTTCAAGGCAGAATTCCGCAAAGCCCACATTCCTTCCGGAATCATGGCTATCAAAAAGCGTGAGTTCCGAGCCCTAAAGCAAGGAAGTGGCACTGTCAAGGAGTACATGCAAGAGTTCAGTGTTTTGTCAAGGTATGCCCCTGAAGATGTCAGCACTGATGCTGCAAAAAGGGAGCGCTTCATGGAAGGCCTCAATCAGACTCTGCAATACTCGCTTGTCGTGTGCGACTGCCCAACCTTCCCTGACCTAGTGAACAAAGCACTCATGCTTGAAGACAAGCGGCGTGCTCTAGAAGACACTCGCAAGCGCAAGATGGTCAGCAAGGGAAGTTCTAGCAACCAGAAGCCTCGCCCGTGGCAGTCAGCCCCGGCCAAGCCAACCTATCAGCAACCAAGAGCTCTTGTACCTCGCACCAACTATCAGCCTTAGTAGTATGCCAACCCAAGGCTAGCTTTCAACCCCAATAACAGTGGTGGCAACAAAATCAACAATCCAAACCAAGTCACTTGCTTTGGATGTGGTCAGACAGGACACATCTCAAGGGTGTGCCCCAACAAGAAGCCTGATGCCCCGCGCCCCAATGCGCAGAACCCAGGACAAGGCCGCGGGATGCCACCAAGGAACCCAGCTCCTCGCAACCCGTCTAACCATGGGAAGGGGCGTGCGAATCACGTCACTGCTGAAGAAGCCCAGGAAGACCCGGACGTCGTGCTGGGTACGTCCCTTGTCAACTCAGCACCTGCAACTGTCTTGTTTGATTCTGGAGCCACGCATTCATTTGTCACTCAAAGATTTGAATTAAAAAGTGGCATGACCCCTACACCCCTGAATAACCCCACGGTGGTACAAACCCCCGGAGCAGAGATGAGAGCCAAGATAGGCTGTAAAGGAGTCAGTATTACCATTAACGGTGTAGACTTCCTCGCAGACCTTATCATCCTAAGATCGCAAGGCTTGGATGTGATATTAGGGATGGATTGGCTCAGTAAGCACCAAGGCTTGTTAGACTGTGCCAATCGGACTGTCACTGTGACCAATGACCATGGAGTCGAAGTTAGGTTCACTCCCAACTCCTCTTCCGCTCAAGCCATTCAAGTCAACTGTCTGTCTGAAGTTGGGCTAGAGCAAGTACCGGTGGTATGCGAGTATCCTGATGTCTTTCCGGATGAAATACCGGGAATGCCCCCTGACCGTGACATTGAGTTCATCATCGAGCTCGTGCGCGGGGCAGGACCCATCTATAAGAAGCCTTATAGAATGGGGACGGAAGAACTAGCCGAGTTGAAGAAGAAACTGGAAGAGCAGCTGAGGAAGGGATTTATCCGCCCAAGTGCCTCCCCTTGGGGATCACTTGTTCTGTTTGTGGCAAAGAGGGATGGTACCATCCGCTTATGCATTGACTATCGCTCCCTCAATGAAGTTACAATCAAGAACAAATATCCACTTCCCAAGATTGAAGATCGGTTTGATCAGCTCATCGAAGCCAAGGTGCTCTCCAAGATCGCCTCAGATCTGGGTACTACCAACTGAAGATCAGACCCCAAGATATTCCGAAGACGGCATTCGTAACCCGATATGGCATGTACGAGTGCACGGTCATGTCCTTTGGGTTAACTAATGCCCCAGCTTACTTCATGTATCTCATGAATAAAGTCTTCATGGAATACTTGCACAAGTTTGTTGTTTTCTTCATCGATGACATTCTTGTCTTATCGAAGACGGAGGAAGAGCACGAGCAACATTTGAGGATGGTCCTAGACAAGCTTCGAGAGCACCAACTATATGCCAAATTCAGCAAGTGTGAGTTCTGGCTGCATAAAGTTGGATTCTTAGGTCATGTCTTAACCGAAGAAGGATTGTCAGTTGATCCCGCGAAGATCGAAGCTGTGACCCAATGGCAATCTCCAACGACCGTCAAGGAAGTCAGAAGCTTCCTCGGACTTGCGGGCTATTACCGCAAATTCGTGGAGGGATTCTCTAGCATTGTCGGGCCAATGACTCGGCTCCTCAAAAAGGACAAGAAGTTCGAATGGACGCCAAAATGCGAAGAGAGCTTCCAAGAGCTCAAGAAGAGGTTGACCACCGCCCCAGTTCTGGCAACACCTGATATTCACAAGGAGTTCGTGATATATTTTGATGCCTCTCGATCCGGATTGGGAAGCGTTCTGATGCAAGAAGGCCGAGTCATAGCTTACCTCTCCAGGCAGCTACGACCTCATGAAGACAACTACGCTACTCACGATCTTGAGATAGCAGCAGTGGTTCATGCCTTGAAGACATGGCGGCATTACCTCCTAGGGAAACGGTGTGAGATATACACAGACCACAAAAGTCTGAAGTACATTTTCACCCAAAAGGAATTGAACATGAGGCAGCGAAGATGGTTGGAGCTCATCAAAGACTATGACCTCAGTGTTCAATATCACCCCGGGAAGGCCAACGTAGTGGACGATGCCTTAAGCAGGAAGGCTTGCTCCTTGAATGCCATAATTCAAAAGAGGCAGCCAGCCCTGTTTAAGGAGTTCGAACAATTCAGTTTGCAATTGGTCACCCCTGGATTTCTGGATCATTTGGTAGTCAAACCGACCCTGATGGACGAAGTCAAGAAGGCGCAAGGTGGGCACGCCAGCATTGAAGGCATCAAGAAGAAGATGAAGCTAGGCAAGGCCCCAGGATTCTCCGAAGACGAGCACGGGATTGTTTGGTACAAAGGCCGCATCTGTGTACCAAACAAGATGGAGCTGAAGAACCTGATCCTGCAAGAAGCCCACGACACTCCGTATTCCATCCACCCTGGAGGAACCAAGATGTATCAAGACTTGAAGGAAAGATTCTGGTGGCACGGGATGAAAAGAGAGATTGCAACCTATGTTGCAAAGTGTGATGTGTGCCAAAGGGTCAAGGCTGAATATCAGCGACCCGCTGGATTGCTCCAACCACTCAAGGTTCCTGAGTGGAAGTGGGATAAAGTCGGAATGGACTTCATCACTGGATTATCAAGGTCAAATAGAGGACATGACTCCATCTAGGTCATAGTCGACCATTTGACCAAGGTGTCCTATTTCATTCCTGTCAAGACCACTTATGATGGCAACCGGCTGGCAGCTCTCTACATCGACAGAATCATAAGCCTTCACGGCGTTCCCAAGGAGATTGTGTCAGATCGAGGAACCCAGTTCACCTCAAGGTTCTGGAAGAAGTTCCAAGAAGCCTTGGGAACCAAGTTATCTTTCAGCACGGCTTTCCACCCACAGACCAGAGGTCAGACAGAATGAGTAAATCAAATTCTCGAAGACATGCTCCGAGCCTGTGTCTTGGCATATGGAGCCAAGTGGGAAGATTGCCTCCCTTTTGCCGAGTTCTCCTATAACAACAGTTATCAGTCGAGCCTTCAGATGGCACCATTTGAGGTGTTGTACGGATGCAGATGTCGCACACCCCTCAACTGGTCAGAGACTGGAGAAAGGGCTAGTCTTTGGACCGGATATTCTCCACGAAGCAGAAGAGCAAGTCCAACTAGTCAGAGAGCGTTTGAAGGCAGCCAAGTCAAGGCAGAAGAGCTATGCTGACACTCACCGTCGGGACATGAGTTTCCATGTCGGGGATCATGTGTACCTACGAGTAACCCCTTTGAAGGGAACCAAGCGTTTCCACGTCAAAGGGAAGCTCGCACCAAGGTTCATTGGACCCTTTGAGATCACTGCACGATGAGGAGAAGTGGCTTACCAGTTGGAACTACCACCTGAGCTATCCGATGTGCATAATGTATTCCACGTCTCACAACTCCGGAAATGTCTCCAAGTTCCGAACAAGCCTCATCTCTACAAGGATGTTGATCACCAAGCCATTGATCTGCAGCCTGATTTGACCTACCGCGAGAAGCCCATTCGCATTCTGGATGAAGCAGAACGGCGGACGCGAAGCCGCACCATCAAGTACTTCAAGGTCCAGTGGAGCAACCACGCGGAAGCAGAAGCAACCTCGGAACGTGAAGACTATCTTAGATCCGAGTATCCCGATCTCTTTTAAGACCTAGTTTAGGAATCTCGGGGACGAGATTCTTGTAAGGGGGGTAGGTCTGTCACACCCTGCATTTTGTAATATGTCTTTTGCATCAATGAAGCATGAAAATTTGGACCAGCAAAATTTTTTTGGCATCATTTGGCTTTTATTTGGAATTGAGTTTTTCTTCCTATGTTTTTCATGTGCTCAATAAAGTCAACTATTACCTCTTGTAGAATTCATCTCCATACCCAAAACTTCTGCCCAATGATCATACCAAGTGTTTATAGCAGTATAGTATTTTCTTATAGAAATAATTTGGCCAAAATGTATTTTAAAAATTTAGTATTCCAGAAACCCCTGAATTGAGGTTTGCACTGCAAGTGCTTGATTTAGGGTGAGAAAATTATTTCAAAAAGTATATTTGAGACCTAGTAGTCATAGGACTCCCAGAAACCACAAAAGTATAATTTTAAAAGTTATTTTCCTATTTTATTTAAAAGCTTTTTCTTAAGGCCAGAGATGGTCTTTAATAGGGAAAAATTATTTAAGTATTTCAAAAATATTTGCCAAAATTCAGGGAGACTCATAGGACATATATTGTCCATATATAAGAGTTTCAACACTTGGTCATGTTCAAAATAATGGGCTAATCCCTCTAAAACCCTTTCTGGATATTTCAAGCTTTTGAAATATTTACAAAGGAAATATTCTCCAAAAATTCCAGGGAAATTCTATCGTGTCATATATGACATATTTGATGATCTTGCCAAGCCCCATGCCTTGGAAGGCAAGATAACATCCTCAAAACCCTTCAAAACCATTCTGTCCATATTTGAAGTTTGAGCAACTTTACATTGCCAAACTTGTCCAAATGCTCTCAAACTTTGTGCACATGCTAGAATGGCCTAATAAGGCATCTAGACCAAATGGCACAAGCTTTGGAGTAGGATAACTTGATCAGAATACCTCAAAACCATTTCTGTTCAAATTCAAATTTGAACAACTTTACATTACCAACTTTTTATCTGGAGCTTCAAACTTTGTGAGCATGATCATAACCCCAAATGATGAAACTACACCAAGTGGTGCATCAAGGGGAGATGAATAGCTTGACTTAAACATGATGAAGCCATTTTTGTTGTTTTCTAGGGTTCACCAAAGTTACATTGGCTAGTTTCTTCAAATGAGCCCAAATTTGGTGAAACACCCTATTTCCTTATGACATTCAATCCTATTAAGTGTCATGGCTAGTGGAGATCATTTGCTTATCCAAAACATGATCAAACACCTTCTGCCATTTTACCAAAACCATCATCTTGACCTCTTTTACTATTTACTTTTGCCTCAACTTTCTACCATAGCTTCACCTAGTTACATTCTACCTCCAGTAACTCCCCCATGTCCACAGCTCCATGATTGAGGGGTGAAATCCCCAATTCACCTTGCTGGACACCCAAAATCTACCCATTTACCAGCTTCACTCCTCCCTCACTGATCATCCAGAGCATCCAAGGCCACACCTGAGTTGTTTACTTCGTGCTGGACCCCCCAGACACGGCGGACGCGACCAGTGAGCCAACGGCATGCCGTGGCATGCAATTAGCATGCTCCAGAGCGCGCTACAGTGCGCACCCGCACTGTAGCTTCGCCCAATCCCTCGCCCCCGACCACCTCGTGCTCCCCCCTCGCGCCATTCGATGCACCTCGACGTCCGCGACTCTCCCCGGCGCTGTCCCCCTCCTCCTTCGCCCTCCAGTGAACGCCCTCGCACGCGCGCTGGCCGCCCGCGAGCTCCAACCTCTGGCCTCACACGCACGCGCCCTCTGGAGCATTCCCCGCTCCTCCTCTTCCCTCTACTAGGCGTAGACCTCATCCATGATCATCCCCGACTCGAACACAAGCGCCTGCACGGCCTCTGGCCTCGCCCGTGACCTCGCCGGCGCACGAGTCCACGGTGGACCGGGGCTCGGCTATATATGCACGCCCGAGCCTCTCCAGCAGCACCCACCTCCTCCCCGTACTCCCAGTAGCACACCAGCACCACCCACTCGCCCTCAGGGAGCCTCAGTGCTCGGGATCGACCGGATCTCCGCCGCGTCGGGCGACCGGAGATCTCGCGGTACAGCCTCCCTCCGCCCCAACTCTTGCTTGATCTGGAGCCACCGGACCTCACTGACCCATTCCCCTCCTTCTCCCACTCCTATTGCAGCCCGGAGCGAGCCAACCAGGATCTTCCCGACGCTCCTCCGCCGCAAGTCCTCGCCGCCGGCGAACCAAGCCCCTCCGGCGAGCCGCACCACCACCACTGGAACGGCGACTCCTCGCTGAACCCGTTCCTGCCCTCAGATTGCCCCGTCGTGCCCGGAATCGCCGCCGGTGAGCTCGCCGTCCCTCTGGCCGTGAGGTTGAAGATGACGGGCGGGCCTCGCCTGTCAGCCTCACCTCCCTCTCGCTCCCCTCTCTGTCACTGACCGCCGGGCCCCGCCCGTCAGGTTCAAAAACCTGGCGCGCGCGCTGGCTCCCGTGCGGTGGGCTATTCGCCATGGGCCATGCATTGTGGCCGTTCTGGCCCAGTTGCACAAGGCCTTTTCTCTTTTTCTTTTCTGTGAATATTTGAAATAATTTCACAAAAATAAATATTAGTCCAAATGAATTAATTCCAACTCCTAAAATCTTGTAAAATTCCAACCTATTTAATGGTGTCACTTTCACACATATCCATGAACCTTTTCTGTTCTGTTCAAATTTAAATTCATATTTGAACAATAAAACTTCTGTTCAAATACTCTTAGACTCCATTCTGCAACTCCAAAACTCAAACTAAGAATTTTTGCCATCTTAGTTTTCCCCCTAGTATTTAACAAAAATAGGTTGACATTTTTCTGAGCACTTTGATTTTTCTGTTTTTATTGTGGTCTTATTTTCCCGTTGTTATTTTGTGACGATTAGATACCGTATTAGACGAGGTTGCTAAAGAAGAAGGTGGAGAAGGATTTGAAGACTTTGAAGACCAAGCCAATCCAGGCAAGCAGCCCTTTGACCATGATGCACTTGTGTTCTTCGGAACCCGTTTGATTCCGAATGCATGATGATATGATTTACGGTGGTAACCTAGCTTAAAACCACCATATGATGCATGCTTTACTCTTGATCTTGCTATGTGCTAGATGCAATGCAAATGGTTGTAGCGATGCTTAGTGATGCATGTGTGTTATGAAACCTTCGTGGTTGCAATCTTTTCATAAACCCCGTCGGGTGCCCCTAATGCCCGAGGGTGATACTGAGTTAGGTCATCACTTGGGAAAGAAGTGATGTGCCGGTAAAGATCTTGTGCATGGGTGGAATGATGGATTAGATTTATGTGTGACTACCGTCCCAACCAAACATGTGCAACCACTCTACCCCTTATGGGACGGGGCGTTATTGATTACTTAGGCCGATACTAGCATGGTGCCCGCATTACTAGTGACGGGGAGACTTGAGGTCTTTCCCGGGACGGGGTCGTGCTTGGATAGACGACCATGCCTGTTTTCACAGGGCACCGGACACACCGTTGGTCCCTTCGTGTACGCATGACATTGAAAATAGGGCAAGTCCCATGATCTATTGTTTGTACTCGAGGGTTGTGCACCAATGAGTGGACTCTATGTTAGTGTCGTCTAAGGAAAGATAATGACCGGGTGCTTCCCCCGAGTACTTGAGGTACTGCGGGATCGTGGGTGTCACGAAAGCTTCCCGGATCTTGTGGGTAAAGTGTGCAACCTCTGCAGAGTGTAAAACTATTCGAATAGCCGTGTCCACGGTCATGGACAGTTGGGTGGTGCTACTTAAACTATGTCCAGAATTTTACTTCATCAGTGAAAGTGGGTGTGATGTGTCAAGGTGGTGACTTGACTCGTGAGTAGAATGCTATTCATGTTGATATCGGTAACCTGCTCTCGAGGTTACGTGAATTTATTGATGCATATACTTGTTGGTAGAATATTTATTCTAGCCGTTGCTAGATTGCTCATTGTTGTTCAATTGCATTGTTACTTTGAACAAAATCATGGGTTGCTTGCGAGTACATTCAAAGTACTCATTGGCTTGCCACTGGTTATTTAATTGGCCAGGCATGGAGGAACAGGAATATGAAGAAGAATTCTATGGAGACGAACATGCGAACTAGGATGCTATCTCAGTCAGAATGCCTGTAGGGTTAAGGCGGATGGCATGGGTTCTACTTATCATCGAAGACTTCCGCAATTTGAGTTATTTGCTATTCAGCCCTTGAGGCTTTATCTATGTAAGACTTGGCCATAATGGCCTTAATTTGTGAAAGACGGTATGTATGGATGTAAGACTCATGTTATTCAGCTTCTGTGTGTTCAGTGAGCATTGATCTCTGGGATCACTGTACACGTGCATTCGGTGATCTCGACTTCTAAGTCGGAGTCCCCACAGGCGTCTAGGGGGTAAACCCCGGGAACCCTGGCGTCTAGCCATGGAGTCCGAGTGGGACTCTTGCTGTAGCGACCAGACCTCAAACAGTCTGATCTTTGTGCATCAGTCTCATCCCTGGATCAGTAATGCTGACACGCATAGTACTTGAAGGATTTATAACAGAGTAGCAATCACACACTTATTACATCGATAGTTCAACGATGAATTTATTACAATAAATATGGCTGGAGGCCATCTAACACGATAACAGCGGAAGGCTTGGAAGATAAGTGAGTCCATCAACTCCAGCGGCATCACTGAGTATAGAACCACGACCTAAAAGGCATCTTACTCGTCATCTGAAAAGTCTGCAACATGAAACGTTGCAGCCCGCCAATGGGTCAGCACATGGAATATGCTGGCAAAGTAACACAAGAGAATGCAATGGAAGTAAAGCTATACTATATGCAATATGGCTGGTGGAAAGCTCTATGGTTAAGTTTTTGCGTAAAGCCAATTTTTTCCTACTTCAAAGGAATAGATTTTAATTAACTATCATGGTATTTGAAACATCGTTGAGAAGATAGACATCCTCTCAACCCCAATTAAAGATAATTAAACCCAACAAAATAAATTAGAGTAACGTGATGAGATTCACATGATAATCCAAGTACTAGATACTCAAGACGTCCGTAACCGGGGACACGGCTAATCATGATCAATTTGTACACTCTGTGAAGGTTTGTGCACTTTTCCTCACAAGACTCGATCGCCTCTGTTTGGTTTCTCGCACTGCATGGTGTTTGAGAAACGGATGACCGAGACACAGTCTTTCCGAAGAGGTCCCCTTAACCAGATAGATAGGCCGGTACACCTACAAAACCCACTACATCTGCTAGCCCATCATGGAAAGGTTTCCCACAACTTACTCAACTATGCCAGAGCCCATATTGTCATGTGGCTGCACACGGAAGTTTCTAGTATGAAAAATCTCATGATCCCTTTGAGCCTGGGTGGCGGTCCAAAAGAAAAACAGGCAATCACTGGAATACCCAGATGCCTCAATCCACCCAGATGTGTATTAATGTTTCCACCTTAAGTTGAACCATTAATTAACAAACTCACATCTTTCATGGATTTCACTCACCCAATCCACGTCTATGAGCATAGCATGTCCTAACAGCAAACGTAGAAGTAACTCCCAAAGGTTTGAATGTAATGCAGGTAATAGGTACTACCTCAATCTACTTCCCAATCCCACAAGTTAATTGATCCTACTCATGAAATGTGTGAGGGTTGGACTAATGCAATGAAAACTGGGTAACTGGGAAGTATGATCAAAGTGTTACTTGCCTTGCTGATGATCCGCAAAACCTAGAGACTCAAAGTAGCAAGCGGCGCACTCCGGGTACTCTATCGCAATCAAACAAGCACACAATAAGTACTTAACTAATGCATGGGTAAAACTCAAATAAGAGATCTAACCACAAAGTTCAACTTAAGAACTCCGGTTTGCAAAAAGAATCAACTCGAAAGAAGCAACAAAACTCAAACTGCGAAAGAAACGAACTCCGGTTACTAATTGGCCTAAAGTCAAATTTTACAGTAGCCAAAACTTTGTTCAAGTTGATTAAACGTAAAGAGGGCATCAAGACGAAGATCTGGGATTTTGAATCACCTGATTCCTACTCTCGAGCGAAAAGAAAAATGAAAAACAAGATCAGGGCAGAAATCGCGATCGGAATAATCGCGGATAAATACCCCGAAATCGAAAACGGACGAACAGGCTAACGAACGAACGTTCGCTGTCCGCGGCTAACTAACGAAAACCGTTCGTTAAAATGAATGTACGGACGAACGTCCGCTAAATAACTAAGCCAACGGAAAAACCAAACCGATCTAATCTAATAAAACAGATCTACGGTTTTAAAAAAACGAGCGGTTCTTACTAAAAAAATGGCATCTACCTCGCGAACTCCGGCGGGATCTCCGGCGATGGTGACGGTGGTCCGGCGGTGGCTAGCGGGGCGGTGGCGCGGGGTGCGGCGGGGCGGCGGGATGCGGCGGCGGCGCGGAGGTGCGGCGCGGCGGCGGGGCGCAGCGGCTGCGGCGGCGGCAGCAGCGGCGGCGGCGGCGGCGGCGGCGGCGGGGCGGCGCTAGGGTTGCGGGGCGGTGCGGGGCCAGGCGGCTGGGGCGGGCTAGCGACTTGGGCGACTTGGGCCGAGGTGGCGGCTTATAAAGCCCAGAGTCCCTTTCCTATACGAGTCTAAGTCGGTTCACTTTTTTTTTAAATAGAGTCCTGGCGCAGAAAAACTAACGAAGGAAATACTAAACGGACTCCATAAATCCCGAAATAAATTTTCACCGTCCTCTAATAATATTTAGGACAAAGTGAACATTTTTCACGGACCTAAATGCAATTTTGAAAAACGCGCATTTTTTCTATGCAAATAAATTCGCAAATAAATCCAGAATAATACCAAAAGTGATTTTAACATTTTTCCTCCAATATTTCTGTTATTTTGGAGAAGTCATATTATCTCCGCTCATATTTGGTATTTAGAAATATTTTTAGGAGAGAAAAATAATTAGAATCACACTGTCCTCGTACCGATATTCGAGCGAACTCAAATACGAAAACGGTAAAATTCCCAACTCTCTCCGTAGGTCCTTGAGTTGCTTAGAATTTTCGAGGTACGCCACAAACAAAATGCAAAAGAACATGCAATGCAATATGATCTATGTATAACATTCCAAATTGAAAATTTGGGATGTTACAAACCTACCCCCCTTAGAATGAATCTCGCCCTCGAGATTCGACTTGGCTAGAGAACATGTGTGGGTGGTTCTTGCGTAGATCATCTTCTCGTTCCCAGGTGGCTTCTTCCTCGGTGTGGTGACTCCATTGAACTTTGCAAAACTTGATAACCTTACTGCGAGTGACTCTGCTCGAAAATTCGAGAATCTTAACAGGCTTCTCCTCGTAAGTCAGATCACTGTCCAACTGAATTTCTTCCACGGGTACTGTGTCTCTAAGCGGTATATCGGCCATCTCCGCGTGGCACTTCTTAAGCTGTGAAACGTGAAACACATCGTGCACTCCTGACAATCCTTCGGGCAATTCCAACTTATAGGCAACCTCTCCCATGCGTTCCAAAACACGGTAAGGTCCCACAAATCTCGGGGCTAGCTTCCCTTTAACTCCGAAATGTTTAACTCCTCGTATAGGCGATACTCTCAGATATGATCTATCTCCGATCTCTTAGGCTATCTCCTTGCGCTTCGAGTCCGCATAACTCTTCTGCCTGGATTGAGCTACCTTCAGTCTATCTCGGATCAACTTCACCTTCTCCTCAGACTCTTTGATCAAGTCCGGTCCAAACAATTGTCGGTCTCCAACTTCATCCCACGACAACGGTGTTCGGCATCTCCTTCCATACAATGCCTCGAACGGTGCCATCTTCAAACTGGCTTGGTAACTGTTGTTGTATGAGAACTCCGCGTAGGGCAAGTTGTCATCCCAACTAGATCCATAATCTAATGCACAGGCTCTCAGCATATCCTCCAAAATCTGATTGACTCTTTCAGTCTGTCCATCTATCTGCGGGTGAAATGATGTGCTAAACTCTAGTCTGGTACCCAAAGTTTCATGTAACTGATTCCAGAACTTTGAGGTAAACTGGGTTCCTCTATCTGATACGATGCTCCTCGGAACTCCATGCAGACATACAATTCTGGTCATGTATATCTTTGCCAACTTTGCACTGGTATAGGTGGTTTTCACAGGGATAAAGTGGGCTACCTTCGTCAATCGATCTACTACTACCCAGATTGAATCATATCCTGCTTTGGTCCTGGGCAATCCGGTGATAAAATCCATGCCAAGCTTCTCCCACTTCCATTCGGGTATTAGCATAGGTTGTAACAATCCTGCTGGCTTCTGATGTTCTGCCTTTACTCTCTGACATACATCACAAACTGCTACATACTCCGCAATATCCTTCTTCATACCGGTCCACCAGAAAATATCCTTCAAATCCAAATACATCTTAGTATTTCCTGGATGAATCGAGTATGGTGAATCATGGGCCTCCTGTAAAATCAACTTCCTGATCTCCGGGTCATTAGGCACATAGATTCGATCCTCAAACCATAGGGTGTCGTGTTCATCCTCACGAAAACCTTTAGCTTTTCCTTTGCTCATCCTCTCCTTTATAGCGACAACCTCCTTGTCAGCTTTCTGAGCTTTTCTAATTTTATCCATCAGGGCAGACTAGATTTCTAATGTTGCTACATAGCCTCTCGGAACTATCTCCATACGTAGTTCTCGTAGGTCCTTGGCTAACTCCTTTGGAAATTCCTCCATCATTAGGGTATTAACATGGCTCTTAAGGCTTAGCGCATCGGCTACTACGTTAGCCTTTCCGGGATGATAATGCAATGTCATGTCATAATCCTTAATGAGTTCCAGCCATCTCCTTTGCCTAAGATTCAGCTCCTTCTGAGTGAATATATACTTCAAACTCTTGTGATCCGTATATACTTCACAATGGTTTCCAATAAGAAAATGTCTCCACGTCTTCAATGCATGCACTATGGCTGCTAACTCCAAATCGTGGGTGGCATAGTTCAGCTCATGAGGTTTTAGCTGTCGTGAAGCATACGAAACAACTCTTCCTTCCTGCATAAGAACTGCTCCAAGTCCTCGACATGAAGCGTCGCTGTACACCTCATAATCCTTATGTTGATCTGGCAGAATCAACACAGGGGATGAGACCAATCTTTTCTTTAATTCCTGGAAACTGGCCTCACATTCTTCTGTCCAACTGAACTTGGTGTCCTTCTTTAACAAGTCCATCATTGACTTTGCAATCCTCAAGAAATTCTCGATGAATCTCCGGTAGTATCCCGCAAGTCCAAGAAAACTCCGGATCTCTCCAACTGTTGTTGGTGCTTCCCAATGGGTCACAGTGTCCACCTTAGCGGGATCTACTGCTATTCCTTCTCCGGATATAACGTGTCCGAGAAATCCGACTTCCTTCAACCAAAACTCGCATTTGCTAAACTTGGCATATAACTGATGTTCTCTGAGCTTCTCCAACACCAAACGCAAATGCTCTGCATGCTCCTCTTCATCCTTCGAGAAGATCAATATATCATCTATGAACACTACGATGAACTTATCCAAATACTCCATAAACACTTTGTTCATCAGGTTCATAAAGTATGCCGGTGCGTTCGTCAGACCAAACGACATAACGGTATACTCGTACAACCCATACCTAGTGGTAAAGGCCATCTTAGGTATATCCTGCTCTCGGATCTTCAATTGATGGTACCCTGATCGCAGATCGATCTTGGAAAATATCTTAGCTCCTTGCAATCTATCGAACAGATCATTGATCATTGGTAATGGGTACTTATTCTTGATCGTTACTTCATTCAATCCATGGTAATCAACAACCATTCTTAACGATCCATCCTTCTTCTCCACTAGAAGTACTGGCGAACCCCAAGGCGAAGAGCTTGGGCTCATGAATCCTTTATCCAGTAACTCCTTAATCTGTTTCTTTATCTCCTCCAAATCCTTTGCGGGCATCCTATATGGTCTCTTAGAAATTGGCCCGGTGCCTGGCAAAAGTTCAATCAAAAACTCTATATCTCTATCCGGTGGCATGCCAGGTAACTCCTCTGGAAACACATCCGGATAATCCTTCACTACTGGCACTTCCTCCTGAACAACTCCTGTGAGAGAATGTACTTGAGTCCTTGTAGGCGAATGCCTAGATACATACTTAATCCTTTTTCCCTCCGGGGTGGTGAGCAAAATAGACTTACTGGCACAGTCAATATTACCTCCATACTTCGATAGCCAATCCATACCTAATATCACATCCAATCCTTGTGACCCCAGAACTATTAGGTCAGAGGGGAAAGTATGGCGTCCTATGATCAATGGCGTCTGAAAACATCCTTGGTGTGCCATATAATCTGCTCCAGGTGAACTTACTAACATGGGGTTCTTAAGAACTCGGGTGGACATCCTATGTCTATTTACGAATCCCCTTGAAATATATGAATGTGATGCACTAGTATCGAAAAGAACTATTGCGGTAAATGTCTTAACCAAAAACTTACCGACAACAGCATCTGGTTGCTCTTCTACCTCCTCCACGATCACGTGGTTCACTTGTCCTTTGTGGAACGGGTTGGGCTTCTTCGCGGCGCTTCCATTGCCGTTCCCATTCTTAGCTTCTGGGCATTCATTGGCATAATGTCCATTCTTCCCGCACTTGTAACAAGTGACATGGCTAAAATCCCTCTTGGTGGGTGTGGACGGTGTAGGGCGGCTCTGGTTTCCATTGGCTCCATTCCCATTTCCATTGACATTCTTGGTGGCATTGTGATTGTGCGAGCTACCTCCTCCATGGGTATGCTGAAACTGTCCTACCGTTTTAGGGGTAAAACGGGGCTTCTGCTGAGCTCCAGAATTATACTTTCCTTGCTCATACTTCCTCTTGCGACTTTCAATCTGTTGGTGCTTCCTTTCAATCATTAGGGTGCGGTCAACCAACTCCTGGTAGTTATTGAAAGTTGCCACCATCAACTGTACACTCATCTCATCATTTAGCCCTTCCATGAATCTCTCCTGCTTAGCGGCATCTGTGGCCACATCATCTGGGGCATAATGAGATAGGGTACTAAACTCATCCACGTACTGGGCCACAGTACGATTCCCTTGGCGCAAATTGCGAAACTCCTGCTTCTTCATACTCATGGCTCCAATTGAGACATGGGCGGTACGAAAAGCTTGCTGAAACTGATCCCAAGTCACATTGGCTATGGGGTAAGTGGCTGTGTAATTCTCCCACCATGTTGCGGCTGGTCCAGACAACTGCTGTGCGGCAAATCACACCTTCTCAGCATCCGAGCAATTGGCGGTGGTCAAATCCCTTCCAATCTTGCGTAGCCAGTCATCAGCCACTATTGGTTCGATGCTGCTAGCAAACACGGGTGGTTGCAACCTTAAGAAACGTGTCAGGTTGTCCACGGGTGGTGGTGGTGGAGGGTTGTTGTTGTTGTTGTTCTGGTTGTTCTGAGTGTTCTGGACAAGAAGTTGTATCAGGGTGTTCTGCTGCTGGATCAACTGGGTGAGCTCAGGGGGAAACTCAAATTCACGTCTTGGAGGCATCTGATGGGTGTAGAGGGAAGAGATTAGAATAGAAAAGAGGTCTAAGGGAAATCACTACCCATATGCACATGAGACAAGCACACAATCATATCACACCAATCAATTTCAAACAAGATCTTATAAATCTAACGATCGTTACAAGAGTGCTCTAAAACTAATACATGGAGGTAAACTACTAGTCACAGGGTGGTCATCTAAAAATATTGATCGGCAGAGGATTCCATAATATTTGCTCCAGCTTCATCTTCATAGTCTTCGTCCTTGCTATCCTCAGGTTCCGAATCTATGTCATCTATGATCATATAGTCTTCCGGTGGAATCTCCTTGGGTTCTTCTTCCTCGTCTTCTTCTCCCATGAGTATTCCTAACTTCCGTGTCAAGTCATCATTCTTCTCCACAAGTATCTTCATCTCCTCCTTGTATCCTTCGCGTTTAGACTTGAGTTCTTCCTCTAACTCCAAATTCCTATTTAGGGCTTTCTTCAAATCTATCATCCCTGCACACATCTGGTGCTCCTGGCGATGAATGTGATAGTTCAACTCCTGGATGAATGTTGCAATGGACCTATCCTTCCGGGTGCTGATCATATCCCAATTCTCATCTCGGTGTCCACAAATCTGGTAGATGGTGTCCTTTAGCTCCTGCTTGTAGACTTCTCCAATCCTTCCCATAGCGATGTGGGCTGCCATGCGTACCTAAGCTCCATGTAGGCGCATTAAAGGAAAATGCTATGAGTGAGGTGACGGGTGCGAACGTCCTTCCTGGAACTTGGGCTTGAATCAACCAACACTCCTCCTCAGGTAGAGTGTCATTGTAGGTTCCGGTGAAACTTGGTAGTCCAATATTTAGATATCTTGTGACTTCCTTCAGGTGTCGTCCAAATGGTGTATCATCATACGGTTGCATGAACTTGTGCTTTGCTTCCACCATCCTAAAGAGTAGAAAAGATGAGGAGTCAGAAAAGAGAAGAGTGAATAGTGATCTAGGGCTTTAGCTTAGTGGTCGTGTCCTATAGTCAGCGTGTGCTCTGATACCATCTTGTAGCGACCAGACCTCAAACAGTCTGATCTCTGTGCATCAGTGTCATCCCTGGATCAGTAATGCTGACACGCACAGTACTTGAAGGATTTATAAGAGAGTAGCAATCACACACTTATTACATCGATAGTTCAACGATGAATTTATTACGATAAATATGGCTGAAGGCCATCTAACACGATAATAGCGGAAGGCTTGGGATATAAGTGAGTCCATCAACTCCAGCGGCATCACTGAGTATAGAACCACGACCTAAAAGGCATCTTACTCGTCGTCTGAAAAGTCTGCAACATGAAATGTTGCATCCCGAAAACGGGTCAGCACATGGAATATGCTGGCAAAGTAACACAAGAGAATGCAATGGAAGTAAAGCTATACTATATGCAATATGGCTGGTGGAAAGCTCTATGGTTAAGTTTTTGCGTAAAGCCAATTTTTCCCTACTTCAAAGGAATATATTTTAATTAACTATCATGGTAGTTGAAACATCGTTGAGAAGATAGACATCCTCTCAACCCCAATTAAAGATAATTAAACCCAACAAAATTAATTAGAGTAACGTGATGAGATTCACATGATAATCCAAGTACTAGATACTCAAGACATCCGTAACCGGGGACACGGCTAATCATGATCAGTTTGTACACTCTGCAGAGGTTTGTGCACTTTTCCCCACAAGACTCGATCGCCTCCGTTTGGTTTCTCGCACTGCATGATGTTTGAGAAACGGATGACCGAGACACAGTCTTTCTGAAGAGGTCCCCTTAACCAGATAGATAGGCCGGTACACCTACAAAACCCACTACATCTACTAGCCCATCATGGAAAGGTTTCCCACAACTTACTCAACTATGCCAGAGCCCATATTGGCATGTGGCTGCACACGGAAGTTTCTAGTATGAAAAATCTCATGATCCCTTTGAGCCTGGGTGGCGGTCCAAAAGAAAAACAGGCAATCACTGGAATACCCAGATGCCTCAATCCACCCAGATGTGTATTAATGTTGCCACCTTAAGTTGAACCATTAATTAACAAACTCACATCTTTCATGGATTTCACTCACCCAATCCACGTCTACGGGCATAGCATGTCCTAACAGCAAACGTAGAAGTAACTCCCAAAGGTTTGAATGTAATGCAGGTAATAGGTACTACCTCAATCTACTTCCCAATCCCACAAGTTAATTGATCCTACTCATGCAATGTGTGAGGGTTGGACTAATGCCATGAAAACTGGGTAACTGGAAAGTATGATCAAAGTGTTACTTGCCTTGCTGATGATCCGCAAAACCTAGAGACTCAAAGTAGCAAGCGGCGCACTCCGGGTACTCTATCGCAATCAAACAAGCACACAATAAGTACTTAACTAATGCATGGGTAAAACTCAAATAAGAGATCTAACCAGAAAGTTCAACTTAAGAACTCCGGTTTGCAAAAAGAATCAACTCGAAAGAAGCAACGAAACTCAAACTGCGAAAGAAACGAGCTCCGGTTACTAATTGGCCTAAAGTCAAATTTTACAGTAGCCAAAACTTTGTTCAAGTTGATTAAACGTAAAGAGGGCATCGAGACGAAGATCTGGGATTTTGAATCACCTGATTCCGACTCTCGAGCGAAAAGAAAAACGAAAAACATGATCAGGGCAGAAATCGCGATCGGAATAATCGCGGATAAATACCCCGAAAACGAAAACGGACGAACAGGCTAACGAACGAACGTTCGCTGTCTGCGGCTAACTAACGAAAACCGTTCGTTAAAACGAACATACGGACGAACGTCCGCTAAATAACTAAACCGACGGAAAAACCGAACCGATCTAATCTAATAAAACAGATCTACGATTTTAAAAAAACCGAGCGGTTCTTACTAAAAAAACGGCATCTACCTCGCGAACTCCGGCGGGATCTCCGGCGACGGCTAGCGGGGCAGCGGCGCGGGGTGCGGCGGGATGCGGCGGCGGCGCGGAGGTGCGGCGCGGCGACGGGGTGCGACGGCGACGGGGCGCGGCGGCGGCAGCAGCGGCGGCGGCGGCGGGGCGGTGCTAGGGTTGCGGGGCGGCGCGGGGCGAAGCGGCTGGGGCGGGCTGGCGACTTGGGTGACCTGGGCCAGGGTGGCGGCTTATAAAGCCTAGAGTCCCTTTCCTATACGAGTCTAACTCGGTTCACTTTTTTTTTTAAATAGAGTCCTGGCGCAGAAAAACTAACGAAAGAAATACTAAACGGACTCCAAAAATCCCGAAATAAATTTTCACCGTCCTCTAATAATATTTAGGACAAAGTGAACATTTTTCCCGGACCTAAATGCAATTTTGAAAAACACGCATTTTTCCTATGCAAATAAATTCGCAAATAAATCTAGAAAAATACCAAAAGTGATTTAAACATTTTTCCTCCAATATTTCTGTTATTTTGGAGAAGTCATATTATCTCCGCTCATATTTGGTATTTAGAAATATTTTTAGGAGAGAAAAATAATTAGAATCACACTGTCCTCGTACCGGTATTCGAGCGAACTCAAATACGAAACGGTAAAATTCCCAACTCTCTCCGTAGGTCCTTGAGTTGCTTAGAATTTTCGAGGTACGCCACAAACAAAATGCAAAAGAACATGTAAGGCAATATGATCTATGTATAACATTCCAAATTGAAAATTTGGGATGTTACACTTGCCTTTTGGGCAAAACTGACTTTGAGGAGGCTTTTGCTCCAAGTTTAGACCCCAGGGCTCAACATATAAATAGAGGGGCAGGGCTAGCACCCAAGACACATCAAGATACACCAAGCCATGTGCCGGCAACCCCGACCCTCTAGTTTATCCTCCGTCTAGTTTCTGTAGTGCTTGGCGAAGCCCAGCAGAGATTGTTCTTCATCAACAACCGTCACCACGCCGTCGTGCTACCGGAACTCGTCAACTACTTCTCCCGTCTTGCTGGATCAAGAAGGCAAGGACGTCATCGAGCTGAACGTGTGCTGAACGCGGAGGTGTCGTATGTTCGGTACTGGATGGGGATGGATCGTGAAGGTGTACGACTACATCAACCGCGTTGATAAATGCATCCCCTTTCGGTCTACGAGGATATGTAGACATACTCTCCCCTCTTGTTGCTATGCATCTAGTAGATAGATCTTGCGTGATTGTAGGAATTTTTTTGAAATACTACATAACCCAACAGTGGCATCATGAGCCAGGTCTATGTGTAGATGATATGCACGAGTAGAACACAAGTGAGTTGTGGACGATACTAGTCATACTGCTTACCAGCATGTCATACTTTGACTCGGCGGTATTATTGGATGAAGCGGCCCGGACTGACATTAGGCATACGCTTACGCGAGACTGGTTCTACCGACGTGCTTCGCACACAGGTGGCTGGCGGGTGTCAGTTTCTCCAACTTTAGTTGAATCGAGTGTGGCTACGCCCGGTCCTTGTGAAGGTTAAAACAGCACATACTTGACGAAAAATCGTTGTGGTTTTGTATGCGTAGGTAAGAACGGTTCTTGCTAAGCCCGTAGCAGCCACGTAGAACTTGCAACAACAAAGTAGAGGACGTCTAACTTGTTTTTGCAGGGCATGCTGTGATGTGATATGGTCAAGACGTGATGAGTTATACGTTATTGTATGAGATGATCATGTTTTGTAAAGTTATCGGCAACTGGCAGGAGCCATATGGTTGTCGCTTTATTGTATGAAATACAATCGCCATGTAATTGCTTTACTTTATCACTAAGTGGTAGCGATAGTCGTGGAAGCAATAGTTGGCGAGACAAGAACGATGCTACGATGGAGATCAAGGTGTCGCGCCGGTGACGATGGTGATCATGACGGTGCCTTGGAGATGGAGATCAATAGCACAAGATGATGATGGCCATATCATGTCACATTTTTTGATTGCATGTGATGTTTATCTTATTATGCTTCTTATTTTGCTTAGTACGGTGGTAGCATTATAAGATGATTCGTTACAAAATTTCAAGGTACAAGTGTTCTCCCTGAGTATGCACCGTTGCGAAAGTTTGTCGTGCCGAGACACCACGTGATGTTCGGGTGTGATAAGCTCTACGTTCACATACAACGGGTGCAAGCCAGTTTTGCACACGCAGAATACTCGGGTTAAACTTGACGAGCCTAGTATATGAAGATATGGCCTCGGAACACTGGAGACCGAAAGGTCGAGCGTGAATCATATAGCAGATATGATCAACATAAGATGTTCACCATTGAAAACTACTCCATCTCACGTGATGATCGGACATGGTTTAGTTGATATGGATCACGTGATCACTTAGATGATTAGAGGGATGTCAATCTAAGTGGGAGTTCTTAAGTAATATGATTAATTGAACTTTAATTTATCATGAACTTAGTACCTGATAGTATTTTACATGTCTATGTTGTTGTAGATAGATGGCCCATGATGTTCTTCCGTTGAATTTTAATGTGTTCCTAGAGAAAGCTAAGTTGAAAGATGATGGTAGCAACTACATGGACTGGGTTCGTAATTTGAGGATTATCCTCATTGCTACATAGAATAATTATGTCCTTGTAGCACCGCTAGTGACAAGCCTGCTGCAGGAGCAACTCCGAACGTTATGAACGTCTGGCAAGCTCGTTCTGATGAATACATGATAGTTCAGTGTGCCATGCTTTACGGCTTAGAGATGTTCCAAGAGTTGAAGTTAATATTTCAAGCAAATGTTCGGATTTAGAAATATGAGATTTCCAATAAGTTCTACAGCTGTAAGATGGAGGAGAACAGTTTTATCAGTGAACACTTGCTCAGAATGTCTGGGTACTACAATCATATGACTCAACTTGGTTGAAAAGTTGATGAAGATAGTGTTATTGATAGAGTTCTTCAATCACTGCCACCAAGCTATAAAGGCTTTGTGATGAACTATAACATGCAAGGGGTGCGGAAGAAAATTCCTGAACTCTTCACTATGCTCAAAGTGTTGGAGATATGCCCTAGAGGCAATAATAAAAGTATTATTATTATATCTCCTTGTTCATGATAATCGTCTGTTATTCATGCTTGAATTGTATTGTACGGAAACAGCGATACATGTGTGAATACACAGATCACAATGAGTCCCTGGTAGGCCTCTAGTAGCCAGCTCGTTGATCAACAGATGGTCACGGTTTCCTGACCATGGACATGAGATGTCAGTGATAACGGGATCACATCATTAGGAGAATGATGTGATGGACAAGACCCAAACTTGAGCATAACACGAGATCGTATAGTTCGTAATGCATAAGCTTTTCGGTGTCAAGTATTTATTCCTTAGACCATGAGGTTGTACAACTCCCAGATACCGTAGGAGTACTTTGGGTGTGCCAACCGTCACAACGTAACTGGGTGGCTATAAAGGTACGCATCGGGTATCTCCGAAAGTGTCTGTTGAGTTGGTACGAACCGAGACTGGGATGTTGTCACTCCATATGACGGAGAGGTACCTCTGGGCCCACTCGGTAAGACTTCATCATAATGAGCTCAATGTGACTAAGTAGTTAGTCACAGGATGATGGATTATGGATCGAGTAAAGAGACTTGCCATAACGAGATTGAAGAAGGTATCGGGAATACCGACGATCGAATCTCGGGCAAGTACCGTACCGATGGACAAAGGGGATAACATACGGGATTGAGTGAATCCTTGACACAGTGGTTCATCCGATGAAGATCATCGAGGAACATGTGGGAACCAACATGGGTATCCAGATCCCGCTGTTGGTTATTGACCGGAGAGTGGTCTCGGTCATGTCTACGTGTCTCCCGAACCCGTAGGGTCTACACACTTAAGGTTCGGTAACGCTAGGGTCGTAGAGATTAATGCACGTGGAAACCCGAAAGTTGTTCGGAGTCCCGGATGAGATCCCGGACGTCACGAGGAGTTCCGGAATGGTCCGGAGGTAAAGATTGATATATGGGAAGTCCAGTTTCGGCCAACGGGTGATCTTCGGGGGTCACCGGGAGCGTCCCGGGACCACCGGAGGGGCCCCGGGGGTCCACCGGGTGGGGCCACCCATCCCGGTGGGGCCCCTAGGCCGCGAGGGGATGTGTCCAGCCCTCTGGGCTGGCGCACCACTAAGGGAGGCCCACCTCCCCTGCGCCTAGGGTTCAAACCCTAAAGGGGAGGGGGGCTCCACTTGCCTTGGGGGGCAAGGAACCCCCCTTGGCCGCCGCCCCCTTGCAGATTGGATCTGCAGGGGGTCCAGGTGCCCCCCCCCCTGGCCCCTATATATATGTGGGGGGGAGAGGGCAGCCGCACCTCATCCCTGGCGCCTCTCCCCCTCCCGTCACACCTCCCAACTCCTTCGCACGGCACCCGGCGTAGCCCTGCTGCAATTTCCACTGCATCCGTCATCACGCCGTCGTGCTGCCGGATCTCTGACAACTTCTCCTCCCCCCTTGCTGGATCAAGAAGGAGGTGACGTTGCTGCACCGTACGTGTGTTGAACGTGGAGGTGCCGTCCGTTCGGCCCTAGATCATCGGTGACGAAGAACGTGAAGAGTACGACTACTTCATCTTGCTTCGTTGAAAGCTTCTGCACGCAATCTTCATAACGGTATGTAGATGCACTCTTAGTTACTCGTTGATAGATGTCTCCATAGTTGGATCTTGGTGAAGACGTAGAAAATTTTTGAATTATGCTACGTTCCCCAACAGTGGCATCTGAGCCTAGGTTTTATGCGTAGCATCTTGCACGAGTAGAACACAAAGTAGTTGTGGGCGTATGATCTTGTTCAACTTTCTTACCGTTACTAGTCAATCTTGATTCGGCGGTATTGTGGGATGAAGCGGCCCGGACCGACCTTACACGTACGCTTACGTGAGACTGGTTCCACCGACAGACATGCACTAGATGCATAAGGTGGCTGGCGGGTGTCTGTCTCTCCTACTTTAGTCGGATCGGATTCGATGAAAAGGGTCCTTATGAAGGGTAAATAGAAGTTGACAAATCACGTTGTGGTTTTGGCGTAGGTAAGAAACGTTCTTGCTAGAAATCCTATAGAAGCCACGTAAAACTTGCAACAACAATTAGAGGACGTCTAACTTGTTTTTGCAGCATGTGTTTTGTGACGTGGTATGGCCAAGAACGAAGATCTGATGAATGATATATGTGATGTATGAGATTGATCATGTTTTTGTAATAGGAAATCACGACTTGCATGTCGATGAACTTGACAACCGGCAGGAGCCATAGGAGTTGTCTTTATTATTGTATGACCTGCGTGTCACTGAATAACGCCATGTAATTACTTTACTACATTGCTAAACGTTAGCTATAGTAGTAGAAGTAATAGTTGGCGTGACGACTTCTTCAAGACACGATGATGGAGATCATGATGATGAAGATCATGGTGTCGAGCCGGTGACAAGATGATCATGGTGCCCCGAAGATGGAGATCCAAGGAGCAAGATGATATTGGCCATATCATGTCACTATAATTGATTGCATGTGATGTTTATCATGTTTTTGCATCTTGTTTACTTAGAACGACGGTAGTAAATAAGATGATCTCTCACTAAAATTTCAAGTAATGTGTTTCCCCTAATTGTGCACCGTTGCTAAAGTTCGTTGCTCCGAAGCACCACGTGATGATCGGGTGTGATAGGTTCTAACGTTCACATACAACGGGTGTAAGACAGATTTACACACGCGATACACTTAGGGTTCACTTGACGAGCCTAGCATGTACAGACATGGCCTCGGAACACGGAAGACCGAAAGGTCGAACACGAGTCGTATAGAAGATACGATCAACATGAAGATGTTCACCGTTTTTGACTAGTCCGTCTCACGTGATGATCGGACACGGACTACTCGATTCGGATCGTGTATCACTTAGATGACTAGAGAGATGTCATTCTGAGTGGGAGTTCATTAAAATTTGATTAAGATGAACTTAATTGTCATGAACTTAGTCTAAATTCTTTACAATATCTCTTGTAGATCAAATGGCCCACGCTCCAGTTTCCCTCAACTTCAACGCGTTCCTAGAGAAAACCAAGCTAAAAGACGATGGTAGCAACTATACGGATTGGGTCCGTAACCTGAGGATTATCCTCATAGCTGTCAAGAGATCATATGTCCTAGAAGCACCGCTAGGTGATGTACCTGCTCCCGAAGCTGACCAAGACGTTTTGAACGTCTGGCAGTCGCGTAGTGATGATTACTCCCTGGTTCAGTGCGGCATGCTTTACAGTTTAGAATCGGGGCTCCAAAAGCGTTTTGAGCACCATGGAGCATATGAGATGTTCGAAGAGCTGAAAATGGTTTTCCAAGCTCATGCCCGAGTCGAGAGATATGATGTCTCCGACGCATTCTACAGCTGTAAGATGGAGGAGAATAGTTCTGTCAGTGAGCACATCCTCAAGATTTCAGGATTGCACAACCGCTTGTCTCAGCTGGGAATGAATCTCCCAGATGAAGCGGTCGTTGACAGAATCCTCCAGTCGCTCCCACCAAGCTTCAAGAGCTTCGTGCTGCACTTCAATATGCAGGGGATGGAGAAGTCCATTCCCGAGGTGTATTCGATGCTGAAATCAGCGGAGATAGACATCAAGAAAGAACATCAAGTGTTGATGGTCAATAAAACCACTAAGTTCAAGAAAGGCAAGGGTAAGAAGAACTTCAAGAAAGACGGCAAGCAAGTTGCCGCGCCTGGCAAGCCTGTTGCTGGGAAGAAGCCAAAGTATGGACCCAAGCCTAAGACTGAGTGCTTTTATTGCAAGGGAACGGGTCACTGGAAGCGGAACTGCCCCAAATACTTAGCAGACAAGAAGGCCGGCAACGTCAAAGGTATATATGATATACATGTTATTGATGTGTACCTTACCAGCACTCGTAGTAGCTCCTGGGTATTCGATACCGGTGCAGTTGCTCACATTTGTAACTCAAAACAGGAGCTGCGGAATAAACGGAGACTGGTGAAGGATGAGGTGACGATGCGCGTCGGGAATGGTTCCAAGGTCGATGTGATCGCCGTCGGCACGCTGCCTCTACATCTACCCTCGGGATTAGTTTTAAACCTGAATAATTGTTATTTAGTACCAGCTTTGAGCATGAACATTGTTTCTGGATCTCGTCTTATGCGAGATGGCTACTCTTTCAAATCGGAGAATAATGGTTGTTCTATTTATTTGAGAGATATGTTTTATGGTCATGCCCCGCTGGTCAATGGTTTATTTTTGATGAATCTCGAACGTAGTGATACACATATTCATAGTGTAGATGCCAAAAGATGTAAAGTTGATAATGATAGTCCCACATACTTGTGGCATTGCCGACTTGGTCATATTGGTGTCAAACGTATGAAGAAGCTCCATTCGGATGGACTTCTAGAGTCTCTTGATTATGAATCATTTGACACGTGCGAACCATGCCTCTTGGGCAAGATGACCAAGACTCCGTTCTCCGGAACAATGGAGCGAGCAACCGACTTGTTGGAAATCATACATACCGATGTGTGCGGTCCAATGAGTGTTGAGGCTCGCGGAGGCTATCGTTATGTTCTCACCCTCACGGATGACTTGAGTAGATACGGGTATATCTATTTAATGAAACACAAGTCTGAGACCTTTGAAAAGTTCAAGGAATTTCAGAATGAGGTTGAGAATCAACGTGACAGAAAAATAAAGTTCTTGCGATCGGATCGTGGGGGTGAATATTTAAGTCATGAATTTGGCACACACCTTAGAAGCTGTGGAATTGTTTCACAATTGACACCGCCTGGAACACCTCAACGTAACGGTGTGTCCGAACGTCGAAATCGTACTCTGTTGGACATGGTGCGATCTATGATGTCCCTTACTGATTTACCGCTATCTTTTTGGGGTTATGCTTTAGAGACTGCCGCATTCACTTTAAATAGGGCTCCGTCAAAATCCGTTGAGACGACTCCATATGAACTTTTGTTTGGCAAGAAACCGAAGCTATCGTTTCTGAAAGTTTGGGGTTGCGAGGCTTATGTCAAGAAACTTCAACCTGAAAAGCTCGAACCCAAATCGGAAAAATGCGTCTTCATAGGATACCCAAAGGAAACAGTTGGGTACACCTTCTACCACAGATCCGAAGGCAAAGTCTTTGTTGCCAAGAATGGATACTTTCTGGAGAAAGAGTTTCTCTCGAAAGAAGTGAGTGGGAGGAAAGTAGAACTTGATGAGGTGACAATCACCCCTCCTGCACCGGAAAGTAGCGCAGCACAGGAAACTGTTCCTGAGGTGCCTGCACCGACAAGGGAGGAAGTTGATGATAATGATCATGAAGAAACAGATCAAGTTACTACTGAACTTCGAAGGTCCACAAGGGTACGTTCCGCACCAGAGTGGTACGGCAACCCTGTACTGGAAATCATGTTGTTAGACAATGGTGAACCTTCGAACTATGAAGAAGCGGTGGCGGGCCCAGATTCCAATAAATGGCTTGGAGCCATGAAATCCGAGATAGAATCCATGTATGAAAACAAAGTATGGACTTTGGTGGACTTGCCTGATGATAGGCACGCCATAGAAAACAAATGGATATTTAAGAAGAAGACAGACGCGGATGGTAATGTGACCATCTATAAGGCTCGGCTTGTCGCTAAGGGTTATCGACAAGTTCAAGGGATTGACTACGACGAGACTTTCTCTCCCGTAGCGATGCTGAAGTTAGTCAGAATCATGTTAGCTATTGCCGCATTCTATGATTATGAGATATGGCAAATGGACGTCAAAACAGCATTCCTTAACGGCTTCCTCAAGGAAGAGTTGTATATGATGCAACCGGAAGGTTTTGTCGATCCAGAGAACGCTAACAAGGTATGCAAGCTCCAGCGCTCGATTTACGGGCTGGTGCAAGCATCTCGGAGTTGGAATATTCGCTTTGATGAAGTGATCAAAGCGTTTGGATTTATACAGACTTATGGAGAAGCCTGTATTTACAAGAAAGTGAGTGGGAGCTCTGTAGCATTTCTCATATTATATGTGGATGACATATTACTGATGGGAAATGATATAGAATTCTTGGAAAATGTAAAGGCCTACTTGAATAAAAGTTTTTCAATGAAGGACCTTGGAGAAGCTGCTTACATATTAGGCATCAAAATCTATAGAGATAGATCGAGATGCCTCATTGGTCTTTCACAAAGTACATACCTTGACAAAATATTGAAGAAGTTCAATATGGATCAGTCAAAGAAAGGATTCTTGCCTGTTTTGCAAGGTATGAGATTGAGTAAGACTCAGTCGCCGACCACGGCAGAAGATAGAGAAAAGATGAGTGTCATTCCCTATGCCTCGGCCATAGGTTCTATCATGTATGCCATGCTGTGTACCAGACCTGATGTGAACCTTGCCATAAGTTTGGTAGGGAGGTACCAAAGTGATCCCGGTACGGAACACTGGACAGCGGTCAAGAACATCCTGAAGTACCTTAAAAGGACTAAGGATATGTTTCTCGTTTATGGAGGTGACGAAGAGCTCGTCGTAAAGGGTTACGTCGATGCTAGCTTCGACACAGATCTGGATGACTCTAAGTCACAAACCGGATACGTGTATATTTTGAACGGAGGGGCAGTCTGTAGGATCGAAAGTATGTCTAGAGGGGGGTGATTAGACTACTTGTAAATATAAAAATTCTGCCTTTTGACAAAGAACAGTTTTTGGCAAATTCACAATTATGATCAAGTCAAGTATCACCCTACACATGCAATTCTAGAGTATAGGCAGCGAAAAGTAAATTGCACATGTAGTAAAGAGAGGTGGAGAAGATCAAACGCAATTTGGAGACGCGATGATTTTTCCCGTGGTTCCGATAGGTGGTGCTATCGTACATCCACGTTGATGGAGACTTCAACCCACGGAGGGTAACGGCTGCGCGAGTCCACGGAGGGCTCCACCCACGAAGGGTCCACGAAGAAGCAACCTTGTCTATTCCATCTTGGCCTACGCCCACGGAGGGCTAGCCTTACTCGGGGTAGATCTTCATGAAGTAGGCGATCTCCTTGCCCTTACAAACTTCTTGGTTCAACTCCACATCTCGATGACGGAGGCTCCCAAGCGACACCTAACCAATCTAGGAGGCACCACCCTCCAAAAGGTAATAGATGTTGTAGATGATGATGAACTCCTTGCTCTTGTGCTTCAAATGATAATCTCCCCAACACTCAACTCTCCTCACTGATATGGCTGTGGTGGAAGAAAGGATTGAGTGGAAAGCAACTTGGGAAGGTTAGAGATCAAGTTTCATATGGTGGGAGTGGAGCAACTTGATCTCAACACAAGGGTAGGTAGTTCTCTTCTCAGAAATGTAAGGTAGGAGTGGTAGTTCTTTCTGATGGCTCTCTCCACTAATGAAGAGGGGGTGGAGGGGTATATATAGCCTCCACACAAAAATCCAACCGTTACAGACATATTTGAGCAATCTCGGTGGGACCGAAGTGGACAACTCGGTGAGACCGAAAGTTCAAATAATGTGAACGTTGGGGTTTTCGGTGGGACCGAAAATACCATCTCGGTTAGTCCGATTCGTGCAAAAGACAAGAGCTTGCCAGTTTCGGTGGGACCGACTTTATCATCTCGGTGACACCGATTTGATGACAGAAGGTTACAGAAGCTTGGCAACTCATGTTTCGGTGAAACCGAGTTCAGAATCGGAATATCCGAAATTTCTAGGGTTTGGCTTATGGCTGAGGTGGTTCATCTCGGTGTGACTGGGTTTGAAATATCGGTGGGACCGAGATTACTTATGGGTGTATATGGTAGTGAAAGTTGCTGATAGTTTAAGGAGATATATCACTAAGCACTTGAGCAACCAGACCATCATCATAACCTCATCCCCTTTTAATAGTATTGGCTGTTCCTATGGACTCAATGTGATCTTGGATCACTAAACCAAAAATGGAGTCTTGAGCTTTTGCCAATGCTTGCCTTAGCATTTTGAGGGGTCCACTTCTTCAGTCCTTGCCATACCCATATCACTGAACTTCTCTGAAATGATTCTCAAGTAACTATTAGTTCAATGATATATATGTTGTTATTAATTGCCAAAACCACCCGGGGATTAGTTGCACTTTCAATCTCCCCCTTTTTGGTAATTGATGACAACATATAGATCAATGCTTCGATAAGAGATATAATCAATGAATAATATCGTCGCTTTGAGAAGTACTCCCTCCGTAAACTAATATAAGAGTGTTTAGAATACTAAAATAGTGATCTAAACGCTCTTATATTAATTTACAGAGGGAGTATGTGATAAGCAAGTGCTCCCCCTAAATTTGTGCATTATTTAAGATTTGCGTTTGAATGCAAATGCACAATCGATTAGGATCATGGGTCACTCTTCCATGTCACATACATCTTGGTGGAGCGCAAAAAATGATAAGAATGAACAGCATGCACCCAATCACCAAGACAAGAGTAAATTGCCATACAAGATAGGAATAGCATATGATAAGCATTAAGCACACATTAAAGCATAGTACGACTAAGCACTCAAAAATGTAGCATCAAACGGAGTATCAAGCACATGGAATGTCTCGAAAACCAAAAGTATCTCAAAGAAACCGCAAAAGAACGAAAGAGCACTCTCTCTCTCGAAGCCCTATGATCTATACAATTTCTCCCCCTTTGGCAACAAGTTACCAAAAAGTTCGAAAAAGCATAGAGCTAAACGTCACTGTGGGCTCTGCTGGCGGCTCCCGTCTGGGTTGATGTCGGAGTAGATATGACGGCATCGACGAAGACTTCAGCTGATGTCTGTGCTGGAGGAGTGGACACTGGAGCTGTAGCTGGAGTAACTGCTGGAGCTGTGGGAGGTGCTGAAGCTGTAGTCCTGGTGTCAGTCACTGGAATAGCAGCTGATCGGGATCCTTTGGGAACCGGAGCAGTCTGTCGATGAGAATCCTGGACTAAGTCATCCTGCATAAGCTCTGCCTTGTCCTGCTTTGCTTCCTCAATGTCTGCCTCAAGCTTGTTGACGGTCACTTGTATTTCAGTCAGCTTCACGTCCAGAGCGTGGATCTTCTCGTCAACAATCCTCTCTAAGCTCTCCTGAGACTGTTCAATGCTGGCCAGGCGTTGTTCAATCCTTTGAGTAGCTTCAAGAATCTGCTCTCCGAAACTCTTTGGTTTAGCTGCTGCTGCTGCTTCTTCTTTGTCAGCTTTGGCTTTCTTAGCAGCTTCGATCTTGGCTTGACCTTCAACAGATGTCGGATCCTCCTCATCCATCACAACAACATTGTCTTCATGCTCTGGCTGCAGGGGTAAATGTTTCCTATCCAACAAGAATTTTCCCGTGCCAAACTTGGCATTGATAAGCATCTGAATCTGTGGGGCAAATCCACATGACCTTTTCTGGTCAGCTGCAGTCCTCTTAATGGTCTCTACCATTAAGTCCATCACCTTGAAAGGTGCCTTCTCATCAAGTATATGCAGCATGTTGATAGAATATCCTCTGATCATGCGATGATCTCCAGACTTGGGCATCAAGGTATGCCTCAAAATAGTATTAGTGGTAGGTAAGCCTGCCTGGAGATGGTAGACTGAGCCGAGCTTCCATACTTCCAAATCCGCTGCTGGGATCTCCTTGTACATGTTCTTCATGGAATCATGATTCTTCTTTGGAATCCCGTAGACATCAATATCATCTTCTCGTTGCACTGGAGCATTCAGAATTTCAGCCCATTCTTCAACAGAAGAAGAATACCTTTGACCTTCAGTCATCCACGTGATCTTTCCATCAGGATAGAAGTGAGCTGTGGCATAGAATTGCATAATCATCTCATCGTTCCAACTGGTCAATTTCTGACCCACAAACTCTGCAACGCCACATGCAGTGAAGCTTTCATGCACATGTGGAAAGAAATCGCTGTGCTCTTCGCTGTCAATGTACTCCCAGTCAACGTATCTGGTGTCTGCGACTATGGGCTTCTTGTCCATCAGCACAGTCTCATAGAAGTCCTGCTGCTCTCTGGTGTGAAATCTGGGGTCTACAGCAGTTCTTCTCCTCACGGCATATGGGTCAGCTTGTCTCCATAGCCTGAGACCTCTATCTTTCATTGCCTTCATATCCTCGGCTTGAGGATGAGCATCATTGTGAAGTGGCAGTTTTGGACGGAGTTTCAGCAACACTTGTCCTTCCTCATCAGACTCAGCTGGTGGCACATCATCCTTGTTCTTTTCAGATGCTGGGATGTTTCTGGTGGTCCTCTTGGGCTTGGCAGCAGGCTTTGCTGGAGCTGCCTTAGCTTGAGCAGATTTCTTGGGCTTTGAAGTGGCTCCGGCCTTAATGGCATCACCCATGAGCTTCTGCTTCTGAGGAGCAGGCTGGGGTGCTTCTTCATCTTCATCCTCGACTGCTGCATCTGCATGAGAATCACTATACACTACCCTCTTTCTCTTGGAGGTTTTCTTCACTTTGCTTGGAGCTGGCTCTCCCAAATTCAGCTTCTTGGCAACAGTTGATTGCTTGACTTTGCTGGTGCCCTTCTTAGACTGCTGACCTTGTTGCTCTTTGGCAACAACCTTCCTCTTAGGCTTTGAGGTCACCTCTTCCTCAACAACGAAATCAGAATCCTCATCATCGGAATTCTTCTCCTTTCTTGCTCTGGTGGCTGCAGGAGGCATGCCACTTGGTGTACTCCTCTCACCATCATCAAATGGGCTACTAGTCTCAGGACTAGTGTCTGCCTCAGGAATGTCTGCAATGGGTGACTCTGACCTGTTCTGACTG
Organism: Secale cereale; assembly: GCA_902687465.1. Classification (NCBI taxonomy): domain Eukaryota; kingdom Viridiplantae; phylum Streptophyta; class Magnoliopsida; order Poales; family Poaceae; genus Secale; species Secale cereale. The sequence goes on from LR738714.1 coordinate 548,270,965, forward strand.
TCACTGGCATCTGACATGGCTGACAACCTGTGAATAGATAAGGTATAGGCAGAGAAGAAGAGTTATCACAAACTGCAGAAGTTTTTGCAAAAAAAAATGAGTTCAAATTCTAGTTTTAAGTTTTCACAGAAGACATTCCGGTCAGACCGAGTTTGAGTATCGGTGAATCCGAAGTGTTAAACAGAAGCTTTACACACCACTTTCAGTTTGACCGAAGTGGGTTTCGGTCCTGCCGATAACACTAGGGTTTCACAAAAACTACATTTCGGTCACACCGATTTGCACAACTCGGTTGGACCGAAGGGTGCAGTGCAATGGCCAGAGGCCAAATCGGTCACACCGAAATTATAAAACCGGTTTCACCGAGATGTGTTCCGTGGAAACCTAACCCTAAAAATTTTACTCGAATCTAGTTCAAACGAACCAATCTAGTGTACAGGAAGATTTCAATCGTGGCAAGATATTGGGCAATCCAAACGTGCATTGAATCGGAGATGGGAGCACGAGTGGGATCAAAACTCACCCTAACTTGGTGGAGTTTCTCTACGGCGGCAACGGCGCGGAGGAGATGTCCGTTGATGGCGATGGAGACCTGCGGCGAGGGCGCACAGGCGACGACGGCGACGATCCGGAGATCAAGGCGACGGCAGCAAGGGATGAGGGGGCGAAAACGTTTGAAGGAGGAATCAACGTGCGCGACCCTTGGTATATATATCCCTTTGCTATCGGTGGGACCGAGTTGGAAAACTCGGTGGCACCGAGATGGATAACTGCTAGGCAGTTATGCACTTCGGTCACGCCGAAAATCACAACTCGGTTTCACCGAGATGAAACCTAGATCAGTCTAAATGCTTTCGGTTTGACCGAGTTTGAGTGAGTTGGTCTGACCGAAATCACTTAGAAGGTTTTGGAGGTTAGCCCTTGACGGATCGGTGGCTCCGAGTGCTCCTCACCCGGAGGGTCCGAAAATGACTTGTTCAAAGTTTGTGATTTAAGCATGAATAGAATTTGAGACAAGAAAGCATGGATAGCTAGGGGAGGTACTTAGGCATTCTTGTCCATCCATTTGGTCAGAAAGATCAAAACAACCAAAACAACAAATGGATGTCCTCGAATGGATAAAATCATGCATCCAACATGCTCACACAATAAGATAGCAAATGAAATATGTGTCAAACATGCACAACCAAAACTCTACCTACTAACACACAATTTGTCGATGACTAGGTCACCTTTATATGAGTATTCTGACTTAGGAGCCAAATGAGAACATTTGATCATAGGTCATACTCATCGTTTAAGCACAAGTGGGGTTACCACTTTTACATAAAGCATTGATGTGTTCACATCATTTGAAGATGCTTTAGCTCAATTTTTAGAGCAAAGCTCCCCCTAGATGTGAGAACCCCTTTTAAAGGGTCAAACTAACCTTGGGTTGTCGTAGAAGACTTCATGTAGATGTTGAAGATGTGGATGCTCAATGTTGATGGAGATCATCAAGAGTTGGGAGCTATCCTTTGGATTAGGGCACTTTCAATACCTACATGGGTTAGTCCCACAAGGAACAAACAAGGATATCCATGGACATAGATTGAAGTTCACAATAGATGATGTCCATGAAAGCAATGATTACCTTATCCCTTGACTTACCAACAAGAGGGTTTGTGACTCCATGAACTAGTGCATGATGTGGAAGTTGATTGCACAAGTTCTTGCCAAAATGAATGTGAGTGAAGTATGTTGGCGGAGTCACCCTCAAGAACTTTCTAGTTCTTCTTCTTCGGGATCCACATCATCTTGATGGGAATCCTTGGGGTTGTAGTTGAGCTTGACGAAGTAGAACTTGACGTTTCCTTGGGAACCCACTTGACCATGGCTTGAGGTGCTTCAATGAATGCATCAATCTCCTCTTGAAGCTTGTCCTTGGCTTTTAGCTTGTGGTCTTGTGGTGGAAGGTCATCTTGAGCTTGTTCCACATTGGAAGAAGTAGGATCATACTTCTCCTTTTGAGAAACAAACTGTGGAGTAGGATATTGACCTTCTTCCCACTCAACACCTTCGGCGTTGAACTTTCGCTCAAAACCAATTCCTTGATTCTTCCGGTGCCTTCCTTGCTTGCGAACAATTTCCTCAAAGTTCTTGCTTCCGGCAAGACTCTTGTAGACACATTTCTCTATGATCCCTTTCAATAAACTATTCTCTTGCTCAAGTGTAACTTGGCTTGAAACATTGTTAGTGGAATCAAGAGAACTACTAGAAGCAACAATATTGGATTTAGCATGGTTATTGTTACTGCTAGAGGAAGAATTTTTCTTATGCTTGTCATGCTTAGTCTTAATGGGTGGCAAGAAATTAGACAAGAGAAGTCGTTTGGCAAGATATGAAGAACTCTTCTTTCGAAGATCGTCATTGATCGCTTTTAGAAACTCATGTTCTTGCTCTAGAGTGAGCTTCTCGAAGCGTAGCTTCTCATGAGATCTTAGGAGCTCTCTATGATCTTCTTGAGTTGTTTCATGAGCTAACTTAAGAGTGTTTAGTTCTTTAGTTAGACGCTCAATCTCCTTCATAGCATTGTCATTCGACTCTTCTCGACTATAAAGACTACTAGCATTTTCATCGTTACTAAGCTCACTAGATTTATCATGCAATAGCTCATCTTCACCAAGCAAGTCATCCTCATCACTATTGAAGTCAATGAATTCAGGGTGTGTTACCTTGGGGCCTTTAGCCAGAGCAAGACCGGCAACACCTTCATCTTGACTGTAGTCGGAGTCGGAGTGATAGCTTCCATCGGATTGATTGTCGGAGTCGGAGCCGGAGACCCATTCACCTACATGAGCTTGATGTCTTCTTCTTGTGTAGCTCCTTGATGACTTGTCTTTCCTCTCTGAATCCTTGCTTCTCCGAGAGGGTCTTCGTTCATAACGATCATCTCTACTCCTTCTCTCTTTCCGAGGTGACTCATCTCTTGATCTTCTTCTTGGAGATTCTTCTCTTCTCTTGTGGGGAGCCGTACACTCATTTGAGAAGTGTCCGGGTCTTCCACAATTGTAGCAGTTTCGATCACGACTAGAAGATCTCTTTTCATCATATGATCTAGACTTTGAGCTTCTTTCTTTGCCTCTATTCTTGTAGAATTTGTTGAAGTTCTTAACCATTAGGCTTATCTCTTCATTGGAAATTAACTTGTCACTTGAGGTTGCGGGAGCATCACTTGTAGCTTTGTAAGCACCGCTTGACTTGTTGTGAAGCTCTTCCTTATCCTTAAGTGTCATCTCATGAGCAACAATTCTTCCAATGACTTCAGTTGGCTTGAGAGTCTTGTAGTTTGGCATCATTTGGATCAAAGTACACACGGTGTCATACTTTCCATCCAAAGCTCTGAGAATCTTCTTAATGATGAATCGGTCGGTCATTTCTTCGCTTCCTAAGCCGGCAATCTCATTTGTGATGAGAGCAAGCCTAGAGTACATTTCAGCGACTCCTTCACCATCCTTCATCTTGAACTTGTCAAGTTGACCTTGAAGAATATCTAGCTTTGATTCCTTCACAGATTCAGTACCTTCGTGCATTTCAACCAAAGTATCCCAAATCTCTTTAGCATTCTCAAGACGGCTGATTTTGTTGAACTCCTCGGGACACAAGGCATTGAAGAGAATGTCACAAGCTTGAGCATTGTTTTGCAACATCCGCAACTCTTCCGGTGTAGCTTCGCGATCCGGAACTTTTCCTTCCTCGAAGAATTCACCTTTCATACCAACACAAATAATGCCCCATGCGGCTGGGTTATGACCAAGAATATGCATTTTCATTTTATGCTTCCAACTAGCAAAATTTGTACCATCAAAGTAAGGACCTCTACGATAATTACCCTCACTAGACGCCATACTCTCCTAGGTTGTGAAACCAAGCTTATGGAGTCCAATGCAATGGAAACCAAAACAATGCAGACCAAAGCTCTGATACCACTTGTAGGATCGAAAGTATGTCTAGAGGGGGGTGATTAGACTACTTGTAAATATAAAAATTCTGCCTTTTGATCATGAACAGTTTTTGGCAGTTTCACAATTATGATCAAGTCAAGTATCACCCTACACATGCAACTCTAGAGTATAAGCAGCGGAAAGTAAATTGCACATGTAGTAAAGAGAGGTGGAGAAGATCAAACGCAATTTGGAGACGCGGAGATTTTTCCCGTGGTTCCGATAGGTAGTGCTATCGTACATCCACGTTGATGGAGACTTCAACCCACGGAGGGTAACGGCTGCGCGAGTCCACGGAGGGCTCCACCCACGAAGGGTCCACGAAGAAGCAACCTTGTCTATTCCATCATGGCCTACGCCCACGGAGGGCTAGCCTTACTCGGGGTAGATCTTCACGAAGTAGGCGATCTCCTTGCCCTTACAAACTTCTTGGTTCAACTCCACATCTCGATGACGGAGGCTCCCAAGCGACACCTAACCAATCTAGGAGGCACCACCCTCCAAAAGGTAATAGATGTTGTAGATGATGATGAACTCCTTGCTCTTGTGCTTCAAATGATAATCTCCCCAACACTCAACTCTCCTCACTGATATGGCTGTGGTGGAAGAAAGGATTGAGTGGAAAGCAACTTGGGAAGGTTAGAGATCAAGTTTCATATGGTGGGAGTAGAGCAACTTGATCTCAACACAAGGGTAGGTAGTTCTCTTCTCAGAAATGTAAGGTAGGAGTGGTAGTTCTTTCTGATGGCTCTCTCCACGAATGAAGAGGGGGTGGAGGGGTATATATAGCCTCCACACAAAAATCCAACCGTTACACACATATTTGAGCAATCTCGGTGGGACCGAAGTGGACAACTCGGTGAGACCGAAAGTTCAAATAATGTGAACATTGGGGTTTTCGGTGGGACCGAAAATACCATCTCGGTTAGTCCGATTCGTGCAAAAGACAAGAGCTTGCCAGTTTCGGTGGGACCGACTTTATCATCTCGGTGACACCGATTTGATGACAGAAGGTTACAGAAGCTTGGCAACTCATGTTTCGGTGAAACCGAGTTCAGAATCGGAATATCCGAAATTTCTAGGGTTTGGCTTATGGCTGAGGTGGTTCATCTCGGTGTGACTGGGTTTGAAATATCGGTGGGACCGAGATTACTTATGGGTGTATATGGTAGTGAAAGTTGCTGATAGTTTAAGGAGATATATCACTAAGCACTTGAGCAACCAGACCATCATCATAACCTCATCCCCTTTTAATAGTATTGGCTGTTCCTATGGACTCAATGTGATCTTGGATCACTAAACCAAAAATGGAGTCTTGAGCTTTTGCCAATGCTTGCCTTAGCATTTTGAGGGGTCCACTTCTTCAGTCCTTGCCATACCCATATCACTGAACTTCTCTGAAATGATTCTCAAGTAACTATTAGTTCAATGATATATATGTTGTTATTAATTGCCAAAACCACCCGGGGATTAGTTGCACTTTCA
>LR738714.1:548289545-548307658 GCA_902687465.1 Secale cereale
TTGGAAATCATACATACTGATGTATGTGGACCAATGAGTGTTGAGGCTCACGGCGGGTATCGTTATTTTCTTACCTTCACTGATGATTTAAGCAGATATGGGTATATCTACTTGATGAAGCACAAATCTGAAACATTTGAAAAGTTCAAAGAATTTCAGAGTGAAGTAGAGAATCATCGTAACAAAAAAAATAAAGTTTCTACGATCTGATCGTGGAGGTGAATATTTGAGTTACGAGTTTGGTCTTCATTTGAAACAATGTGGAATAGTTTCACAACTCACGCCACCCGGAACACCACAACGTAATGGTGTGTCCGAACGTCGTAACCGTACTTTATTAGATATGGTGGGGTCTATGATGTCTCTTACCGATTTACCACTATCGTTTTGGGGTTATGCTTTAGAGATAGCTGCATTCACGTTAAATAGGGCACCATCTAAATCCGTTGAGACGACACCTTATGAACTGTGGTTTGGCAAGAAACCAAAGTTGTGATTTCATAAAGTTTGGGGATGCGATGCTTATGTGAAAAAGCTTCAACCTGATAAGATCGAACCCAAGTCGGAGAAATGTGTCTTCATAGGATACCCAAAGGAGACTATTGGGTACACCTTCTATCACAGATCCAAAGGCAAGATATTCGTTGCTAAGAATGGATCCTTTCTAGAGAAGGAGTTTCTCTCGAAAGACATGAGTGGGAGGAAAGTGGAACTTGATGAGGTAATTGTACCTTCTCCCGAATTGGAAAGTAGTACATCACAGAAACTAGTTCTAGTGATTCCTACACCAATTAGAGAGGAAGCTAATGATGATGATCATGAAACTTTGGATCAAGTTACTGCTGAACTTCGTAGATCAACCAGAGTATGTTCCGCACCAGAGTGGTACGGCAACCCGGTTCTGGAAGTCATGTTACTGGACCATGATGAACCTACGAACTATGAGGAAGCGATGATGAGCCCAGATTCCACAAAATGGCTTGAGGCCATGAAATCTAAGATGGGATCCATGTATGAGAACAAAGTGTGGACTTTGGTTGACTTGCCCGATGATCGGCAAGCCATCGAAAATAAATGGATCTTCAAGAGGAAGACCGACGCTGACGGTAATGTTACTGTTTACGAAGCTCGACTTGTTGCGAAAGGTTTTCGACGAGTTCAAGGATACGATGAGACTTTCGCACCAGTAGCGATGCTTAAGTCTGTCCGAATCATGTTAGCAATTGCTGCATTTTATGATCATGAAATCTGGCAAATGGATGTCAAAATTGCATTCCTAAATGGATATCTCAAAGAGGAGTTCTATATGATGCAACCAGAAGGTTTTGTCGATCCTAAAGGTGCTAACAAAGTGTGCAAGCTCCAGCGATCCATCTATGGACTGGTCCAAGCATCTCGGAGTATACGCTTTGATGAGGTGATCAAAGCATATGGTTTTATACAGACTTTTGGAGAAGCCTGTATTTACAAGAAAGTGAGTGGCAGCTCTGTAGCATTTCTGATATTATATGTGGATGACATATTATTGATTGGAAATGATACAGAATTTCTGGATGGCATAAAAGGATACTTGAATAAGAATTTTTCAACAAAAGACCTCGGTGAAGCTGCTTACATATTAGGCATCAAGATCTATAGAGATAGATCAAGACGCTTAATTGGACTTTCACAAAGCACATACCTTGATAAAGTTTTGAAGAAGTTCAAAATGGATCAGTCAAAGAAAGGGTTCTTACCCGTGTGACAAGGTGATAAGTTGAATAAGACTCAATGCCCGACCACTGCAGAAGATAGAGAGAAAATGAAAGTCATTCCCTATGCCTCAGCCATAGGATCTATCATGTATGCAATGTTGTGTACCAGACCTGATGTGTGCCTTGCTATAAGTTTAGCAGGGAGGTACCAAAGTAATCCAGGAGTGGATCACTGGATAGCGGTCAAGAACATCCTGAAGTACCTGAAAAGGACAAAGGATATGTTTCTCATTTATGGAGGTGACAAAGAGCTCGTCATAAACGGTTACGTTGATTCAAGCTTTAACACTGATCCGGATGACTATAGGTCACAAACCGGATATGTATTTTTATTGAACGGTGGATCTGTCAGTTGGTGCAGTTCCAAGCAGAGCGTCATGGCGGGATCTACGTGTGAAGCAGAATACATAGCTGCTTCGGAAGCAGCAAATGAAGGAGTTTGGATGAAGGAGTTCATATCCGATCTAGGTGTAATACCTAGTGCATCGGGTCCAATGAAAATCTGTTGTGACAACACTGGAGCAATAGCCTTGGCGAAGGAATCCAGGTTTCACAAGAGAACAAAGCACATCAAAAGACGCTTCAATTCCATCTGCGATCAAGTCAAGGAAGGAGACATAGAAATTTGCAAGATACATACGTATCTGAATGTCGCAGACCCGTTGACTAAGCCTCTTCCACGGGCAAAACATGATCAACACCAAGACTCCATGGATGTTAGAATCATTACTTTGTAATCTAGATTATTGACTCTAGTTCAAGTGGGAGACTAAAGGAAATATGCCCTAGAGGCAATAATAAAGATGTTATTTTTATTTCCTTATATCATGATAAATGTCTTTTATTCATGCTAGAATTGTATTAACCGGAAACTTAGTACATGTGTGAATACATAGACAAAACAGAGTGTCCCTAGTATGCCTCTACTAGACTAGCTCATTGATCAAAGATGGTTATGTTTCCTAGCCATAGACATGAGTTGTCATTTGATCAACGAGATCACATCATTAGGAGAATGATGTGATGGACAAGACCCATCTGTTAGCTTAGCACTATGATCATTTAGTTTTACTCCTATTGCTTTCTTCATGACTTATACATGTTCCTATGACTATGAGATTATGCAACTCCTGAATACCGGAGGAACACCTTGTGTGCTATTAAACGTCACAACATAATTGGGTAATTATAAAGATGCTCTACAGGTGTCTCCGAAGGTGTTCGTGGTATTGGCATAGATCAAGAATAGGATTTGTCACTTCGAGTGTCGTAGAGGTATCTCTGGGCCCTCTCGGTAATGCACATCATAATAAGCCTTGCAAGCAAATGACTAGTGAGTTAGTCACGAGATGGTGTATTACGGAACGAGTAAAGAGACTTGCCGGTAACTAGATTGAACTAGGTATTGAGATACCGACGATCGAAGCTCGGGCAAGTAACATACCGATGACAAAGGGAACAACGTATGGTGTTATGTGGTTCGGCCGATAAAGATCTTCGTAGAATATGTAGGAACCAATATGGGCATCCAGGTTCCGCTATTGGTTATTGACCGGAGAGATGTCTCAGTCATGTCTACATAGTTCTCGAACCCGTAGGGTCCACACGCTTAAACGTTCGTTCACGATATAGTATTTAATGAGTTATGTATGTTGGTGACCGAATGTTATTCAGAGCCCCGGATGTGATCACGGACATGATGAGGAACTCTGGAATGGTTCGAAGATAAAGATTGATATATGGGATAATAGTGTTTGACCTCCGGAAGGGGTTCCGGATGTTTCCCGAAATGTTTGGGTACGAGAGCACTTTATTTGGGCCAAAGGGGAAAGCCCACGAGGCTTTAGGAAAGTGCAAAAGGATGTTTTGCGGAGACCAGAGGCTAGACGCCAGGAACCCTGGCGTCTAGGGGCTAGACGCCGGGAACCCTCGCGTCTAGCCCTGGAGTCTGAGTGGGACTCTTGCCTTTCGGGCAAACCCGACTTTGAGGAGGCTTTTGCTCCAAGTTTCGACCCCAGGGCTCAACATATAAATAGAGGGGCAGGGCTAGCACCCAAGACACATCAAGATACACCAAGCCGTGTGCCGGCAACCCCGACCCTCTAGTTTATCCTCCGTCTAGTTTCTGTAGTGCTTGGCGAAGCCCTGCAGAGATTGTTCTTCATCAACAACCGTCACCACACCGTCATGCTACCGAAACTCATCTACTACTTCGCCCGTCTTGCTGGATCAAGAAGGAGAGGACGTCATCGAGCTGAACGTGTGCTGAATGCGGAGGTGTCGTACATTCGGTACTAGATCGGGACGGATCGTGAAGGTGTACGACTACATCAACCGCGTTGATAAACGCTTCCGCTGTCGGTCTACGAGGGTATGTAGACATACTCTCCCCTCTCGTTGCTATGCATCTAGTAGATAGATCTTGCGTGATCGTAGGATTTTTTTTTTTTGAAATACTACGTTCCCCAACAGAACATATGAAGGTTGAAGATGCTCTTGATGATCCAGATTGGGTGAACGCAATGCACGAAGAGCCACACAACTTTGAGAGAAATCAAGTGTGGACATTGGTCGAAAAGCCCGACAACAACCACAACACCATTCGTACCAAATGGGTGTTTTGCAACAAGCAAGACGAAGATGGTCAAGTCGTCCACAACAAAGCATGTCTCGTTGCCCAAGGCTACACTCAAGTCGAAGGTATGGACTACGGTGAGACATACGCCCCCGTTGCTAGACTTGAATCCATTCACATCTTACTTGCCGATCCTAATCACCATGATATCACCTTGTACCAAATGGACATTAAAAGTGCTTTTTCAACGGTGAAATTGAGGAGGAAGTTTATGTTAAACAACCTCCCGGCTTTGTCAATCCCAAGAAACCTGATCATGTTTACAAACTTCACAAAGCTCTTTATGGTCTTAAACAAGCACCTAGAACATGGTATAAATGTTTGACCAAGTTCCTTATTGAAAAAGGCTTTGAGATTGGAAAAATAGATTCCACTCTATTTACTAAAAGGGTTAATGGTGAATTATTTGTGTGCCAAATTTATGTTGATGATATCATATTTGGTTCTACTAACCCCCATTTTAGTGAAAGGTTTGGAAAGCTAATGTCGGAAAAGTTTGAGATGTCTATGATGAGTGAACTCAAGTTCTTTCTTGGTTTGCAAATCGGGAAAACTAAGGAAGGTACCTTTGTTTCTCAAACAAAGTATACCAAGGACTTGTTCAAGAAGTTCAACATGCAAGAATGCAAAGGTATGACTACACCCATGCCTACTAGTGGACATCTTGACTTGACTAAGGATGGTGAATCGGTTGATCAAAAGGTTTACCGCTCTATGATTGGTTTATTGTTATATCTATGTGCCTCCCGTCCCGATATTATGCTAAGTGTGTGCATGTGTGCATGATACCAAGCGGCTCCTAAAGAATGTCATCTTAAGGCTATGAAAAGGATAGTGAGATACCTAATTCATACACCAAATTTTGGCATTCGGTATCCTAAGAGGTCTTCTTTTGATCTTGTTGGCTACTCTGATTCGGACTATGACGGTGACAAGGTTGATAGAAAGTCCACTTCGGGTACTTGTCAATTTATTGGTAGATCTCTTGTGTCATGGTCCTCCAAGAAACAAAACTCGGTATCCTTATCCACCGCCAAAGCAGAATACATTGCCGTTGGTTCATGTTGTGCTCAATTGCTTTGGATGACCCAAACTCTTAAAGATTATGGGATATATGTGAAACATGTACCATTGCTTTGCGACAATGAAAGTGCTATTAAGATTGCTCATAATCATGTGCAACATTCTCGAACTAAGCATATTGAAGTTCGTCATCATTTCATTCGAGATCATGTTGCTAAGGGTGATATCAATCTTAAACATGTTCGCACCGATAACCAATTAGTGGATATATTTACTAAACCACTTGATGAGAAAGTGTTTTGCAGGTTGAGAGGTGAATTGAACATTATTGATGCCTCAAACTTGGAGTAGGAACTCCATTTGGATACATGCAAGGCATAAGCCTTTGACTAATCCTTGACTTTCTCTCTCATGATCATATGTCTTGCATATATTTGTACCCTTGCATGCTATCTAACCCTTGTAGGCGCTTGGATGAATCTAAATCCATGAGGTTGCAACTCACCCATATCTTGAGCAATCTCTATATCACCAAGTCTCTACATCGTGGTGGTTGAAGACAAGGAAGCATGAAACCCTTCAACATATCCTTTGATAATTTATATATATCAAATTTCATTTGCTATCAAGTTTTAATGATTGTCATTTTGGATACACAAGTGCTCTTCCTTGCAAGATTAACTCATGTAGGTAGATGGATTCAAACTACAAGTGGTGCTCCCAATCCTTGATAAGCTACATCAACCATGAGAAACCCATGCAAGTTTAACTACATGATCAAGATCAACACCACCACCTAAGGTATGTTATTCCATCTTAGAGAAGCTTTACCTCAAGTCATGGGTCAAGGCAGCTCAACAAGATGTGAATACATCAAAATGCTTAAACGAGAAATGGCAACCCCATTTTGAGCTTAAACGACGAGTATGACCTATGATCAAGTGTCTTCACTTGACTCCTAAGTCAATATACCCTAACATAGGTGACTTTGTCGCCGAACAATTCTAGATGAAGTTCTCTCAGTGTTCCTTTGTGCTCCTGCATGTGTTCCTTGCATTTTGTTCCCCTTCTCTTAACAAAAAAACTTCATCTAGATTTTCTTTTCTCTGTTTTTACTCTGCATTTTCTGCATCCAATTCATTGCAAATCTTTCAGTTAATTCCTTGCAAATCTTTGTGAGAACTTATTTGCCTAGTGAGCTGAGATGGAAAATTGTTCTCTCTGTGTTGAACTCGGACCCACCGATTTACCTCTTTCGGTTGAACCAAACCATCTCGGTGCCACCGAAGAAGATTACTCGGTGCTACCGGTTTCAATACTGAGGAGACAATTTGTCATTTGCATCATGCATATATGTTCCAGCTCCACTCAATGATACTTGTCCTCTACCAGCATCACATTTTTAACACGGCTCTGCTCTGTGAGTCAAGGACCAAACCTATTTTGACTCACACTCCAGAAGATCCCTTTCTTGGAAATTGATGTCAAACGGGGAGAGAGAGTTCACATCAAAGCTTCAGGGAGAGAGAGATCTCAAAGCTTAGGGGAGAGAAAAATCGCATGCCCCAGATGCTTGGTGTTCAAGAGGAGAGTAGTTACATGTCTTTAAGAGGGGAAAGACATGTCTATGTTATTGATCTGATCTGTTTTGCTCTGATTCTGTTTCCCTACTTTCTTCCATTATCCAATATAAGATTCAGGGGGAGAAAGACTGCTAGGGAAGAAAGTCTTTGAATTCATTGCATATCTTTTACCTTTGGGAACATGTCTGTATTCAAGAGTACCTAGTACTCACTCCCTACATGTTATCCCAATCTTGGTACCCTTGTGGCTCTTTTGTTGCTCTGACTAGTAGATGTACCTGTGTTATCTAACCTTGTTTACTCAGGTTCATCCCTTCATAAGCCAGCTCAAGATCACAAGGTAAGTATATGCATCACACTCATGAGTATGAACATTTCTTGCTAATGTACATATTGTTTGCAAGAAGGAATCATGAACATGAGGATACACTTCATATATTCATATCATTTGCTCTGATGCATATAGCCAAGATACATGTAACTCATTGCTTGCTCGGTCATGTATATGCTTTCACATGTTCTTATAATCCATATTCACATGATTGCATACTTGTAGGGGGAGCCTATGCATGTTACATGTTCTTCCAAAGCTTTACTTGCTATCCTTCATATCTTTATCTAAAGCTTTGATGTATGTTGTCATCAATTACCAAAAAGGGGGAGATTGAGAGCACAAGTGCTCCCTGGGTGATTTTGGTAATTAATGTCAACATATCTCTTGTTGGACTAATGTTTTCATCTAGTATATTTCAGACAAGTTCAACAGATGGAGTGGCATGGACTAGAGGATGCGGAACCCCTTCTAGATGATAACAACAAAAGGATTGGCTCAAGCTCAAAGCTCAGGACTCTACATTTTCTATTTCAGTGATCCAAGATCACATTGAGTCCATAGGAAAGCCAATACTATTAAAAGGGGATGAGGTGTTGCTTAATGCCTTGCTTGCTCAAAGTTCTTAGTGATATGCTCCAAAACCCTCAACCACTTTCTCACATCCACATATGTCCCAAACCAAAAGTCAAACTCGGTCCCACCGAAAAGATCTATCTGGAGCCACCGAGTTCATTTGACATAGTCACTGCCTGAAACACTAATCATTTCGGTCTCACCGATAGGGATCTCGGTCTCACCGAGATGGGATTGCAAACTCTCTGTTGCCCCTTGCAATATTTTTGGTCTAAACGAGATGAGCGATCAGTCCCACCGAGTTCGCAATGCAAACTCTCTGTTTCCTCTTCATAACGTTTTGGTCCCACTGAAATAAGCGAATCGGTCCCACCGAGTTTGCCTGACCAACTCTCTGTGTGCTTATTACCAAAATTAGTCCCACAAAGTTTGTGTAATCGGTCTCACCGAGATTATGTTATGCCCTAACCCTAATGAAATCGGTCCTACCGAGTTGATCATATCGGTCCCATCGAAATGCGTAACGGTCACATAATGAACTAAATCGGTCTGACCGAGTTCTCAGAATCGGTCCCACCGAATTTGGTAATGTGTAACGGTTAGATTTTGTGTGGAAGCTATATATACCCCTCCACCCACTCTTCACTCGTGGAGAGAGCCAGCAGAACATACCTACACTCCCATCATACATGTTCTGAGAGAGAACCACCTACTCAAGTGTTGAGATCAATATATTCCATTCCTACCATATGAATCTTGTTCTCTAGCCTTCCCAAGTTGCTTTCCACTCAAATCTTTCTTCCACCATATCCAAATCTGTGAGGAGTTGTTTGAGTGTTAGGGAGACTATCATTTGAAGCATTTGAGCAAGGAGTTCATCATCAACACGCCGTCTATTACCTTTTGTAGAGTGGTGTCTCCTAGATTGGTTAGGTGTCACTTGGGAGCCTCCGACAAGATTGTGGAGTTGAACCAAGGAGTTTGTAAGGGCAAGGAGATCGCCTAATTCGTGAAGATCTATCCTAGTGAGGCAAGTCCTTCGTGGGCGATGGCCATGGTGGGATAGACAAGGTTGCTTCTTCGTGGACCCTTCATGGGTGGAGCCCTCCGTGGACTCTCGCAGCCATTACCCTTCGTGGGTTGAAGTCTCCATCAACTTGGATGTACGATAGCACCACCTATCGGAACCAAGACAAAAACATCTGTGTCTTCACTTGTGTTTGCTTCTCCAAACTTCTCCCTTTACCTTCATATGCAATTATTTTACTTTCCGCTGCTATACTCTTAGAATTGCATGTGTAGGTTGATTGCTTGATTTGTGCTAAGTTGCTAAAATCTGCCAAGAACTAAAATTGGGAAAAGGCTAGATTTTGCTTTAGTCAAGTGGTCAAAGTTGCATGCTTTACTTCACAATACCTATATACTCTTGTCATGCATGCTTGTTGTGTATTGTCAAAGTTGAACATGTGCTAAATCTCCACTTCAACTTCAAGTATTTTAAAAGCTGCCACTTTTCTTGCTAGAGTCTATTCACCTCCCTCTAGACACATAATCTTCTCGATCCTTTCACAGGTGAAGACCACCTTTCGTCAGGATAAGATGTACCTCTTGTCCCCTTCAAAATTGGCCATTGTGGGATCCCTTCCCGCCTAAATGATGCGGGAAGAGGACCAAGGCCATTATAAATAGGGACCAACATCCGTGGTAGAAGGGGATCGGAAGATCGAACCCACTGACACCACTCGAGCCCTCCCGAGGCAGCTCGCCCACTGTAGCAGTTCATATTACACCTCCTCGTGAGGCCAATCCACCATCAAGCAGGAGTAGGGTCTTACACCGTGAGGTGGCCCGAACCTGGGTAAATCTCTGTGTGCTTCCCTCTCACTTGGTCCCCAACACTCAGTTAGCAAGATTCTTAGCCTTAGCAGGCGGAGCGTGTTGGAGAAGTGATTCCTCGCACACGCCCCTGAGTTCGAACTTCTTTGGGTTTGCGGAGCCCCTGAATCCGACAGGTGTGTATTGGTGATGGTAAGGCAACTAAATTTTGAGAGTCCTCTTGGCTTGTGGTCTTAGGCCCAGAGACATTGCACCTAAGATTTTCGAGATGTCAAAAAGGAAGGCAGGTGTGGTTAGCATGGCACTCGACAATTACTCTTGGATTCACCAGATTAACACCTAGCAGGGACTCACCTTGACACATATCCAACAGTTCGCTAAATTTTGGGAAATGATTGCTGGTGTTACTCTCAGGAATGATAGGCATGACATTATTTCATGGAAATTCACTACCGGAGGGGAGTACTCGAGGCCGACGGCGTACTTCGCGCAATTTGCGGGCCTCGCATACAGTCCCAATAATGCCACGATTTGGAAGATGTGGGCCCCACCCCTCGAAGTGCAAATTCTTTGCCAGGTTAATTCTCCAGAACGGAGTTTGGATTGCTGGTCGGATGACACGAAGGGGATGGCCTAACTGTGGCCTTTGCCCTGTCTGCAAACAAGTGCAAGAGTCTACAACATACCTGTTATAACGAGATCATCTTCTGGCTTGGCATTCATGACTACACAGTACACACCAATATCTCAACAGAATGAGGATTCAGTTCGAGCTTGTTGGATCAAGGTCGTGAGCGCGGGGGACCAACACAAAAAGGCCCTTGCTTCAGTTATGATGCTTGTCTCATGGGAAATTTGGAAGGAACAAAACGCAAAAAAAAATCGCAACACGGCCGCTCCAACAATGATCGTCGTTAGCAGAATCGAGGAAGCCCGCCTCTTGGCGCTTGCTGGAGCCAAGCATTTGAGCCTACTTATGTCACGAGAGTAGAACTTTATTTTATTTTTCCGCTTTGCGGCTTATGTCTAAACCTTCTTCTTAATTAATGAAAATGGCAACAACAAAAAACCTTGTTTTCGAAAAAAAATGATCCACAATGCATGACCATGAAGAAGCACCGATACAACCACACTAAACAACATATTGGTACGGCCGCACACTTCCTTTACAGAAAAAGTCTTCCGCCCCGCTTTATGTAAAGCAACGATCATTAACAACCTGGTACAAACGCAGGCCATCACAACACATGCATACACCCAAGGCAGGAAACATAGACGCCGAGCGCAGCAACACCACTCCTAGCACTACCACCGTGAAGAAATGAAGCCGCATACGACAAATCGTGTGCTCTAAGGCAGCGCCATCATGAAGGATACAACACTGAAGCGTCGTCACCGCTCGATCCGAGGATCAAAGTTTCCTCTGAAGCCGCACGACGGACAATGATAACTGCGAGGACGCCTTCAATAAGGGAACGAGGTTCGCCGCCATTGCACACTTCCTTTTGCCGGCTTGTTCATGCTGATCGCGATTGGACACGGCCTCCGGGCCGGAAAGGCCAAACACAGCGGCTGTGAAACCATCCTTAGCCAGGACCTTTGGAGCGAGGAAGTGCCCGGTCCTGGAATGGCGCACAAAGGTGCAACCAACGTTAAGGACACAAGGAATCGAAAGCGCAATCGGACAATTAGACCGGAAAACGCACATAGAAAAAATCCTCAAGAAGGATGTCATCACTATATATGAATAAAGTCGCCAAAGTTCAAAAAAGAACTGGGAGGCTTCAGTGCCAGGATTCCGATAGTATGTAAACATCCGCCATCCCCTTTCTTTTTTAGATCATACCGAATAGGAGAAAATACAAATATGTATGAAAAAGTATAGGCATACAGCTGGTATCGTATAAAATTCCCAAAATTACTTTATTACTGGATCACTTTTTATTTTGCTTCTGTATCAACATGTGTGTGATCAATGAAACAGGGAGTTGAACTGGCCCAATTCCAACGTACAGAGAACAACACTGCTATCCTATGTATACAAGACAAACACTACAGTCTACAGATCAACAAATTGCAGGCCATGGCTTCAGTTCAGTGTAATTCATAACTGGATGTATGATGCTGCTATCATATATCTGGTCCAAATTGCTGCAGTCTGTGTTGATTGGATCAACATTTGATCAGATACAGTACACCAAACAAATGGATTTGGTATCCTCAGTTCAGAAAATGCTGCACCACGATTGCTCACAGCTACAGAAAAATCTGCAAAGCTCACTCTAAAATGGTCTAACGAATGAATCGGTCTGCCCGTGCAATACCTTCAATCAAGCAAAATGTATGTACAGGGGATCATACCGCCGGTCAGCAAATCTTTGGTCATTCAGTAATATGCACATGGGTTGTCACGGATGAATGATCCTATCTGGTGTTCGAGAGTTGCTTGGATGCAAGGCTGAACATCTCCTTTAGGCGAGCGGATGAACTGGAAAGAACATTTTTCTCGATTCTCTTCTGATGCCTCGTGGTCTTTGACCATTCAATTCCAAGATAGACTTGGACACTGCACGCCTTTTGTTTAGGAGCAAGGTCTTCCATTTGATACTTTATATGAAGCTGCACACGCAAGTTAGGTGAACAGATCATTAGTGATTATTCTGATTTTATTTAGAAAGTCAGCAGGAACACAACTGGTTTCTTTCAAATATGCAAAGGAGCAACTTGGTGCAGTGGCCCCCGTTAAGATGGAGGGTGCTTGTCGCAGCAGAATAAGGATGACAAAGGTGCCTTCTTTTTCTGTGGTGGTGGTGGCACATTTGAGGCGTCTGCAGCCGCTAATATGTTTCTTAGCTCTAGTGGAATCCTGCTGTTCTACCTTGTATGTATGACCTCTACCAATTATCTTCTTCGATGGAAGAGAGGTCGTGCATGGTTTCCTCTTTAATCAGGAAAATGGACAAAGGGACAAGCTATGATGATATTTCATATTTGGCTCTGCATATAAACCCCAGAACAAAGATTGCTCACGAAATTATGCAATGTATGTCACATATACCTCACGGTAAACCTATACTCACACTGATTACAGTAATACTACAGTTCAGATCATCCACTGAAACCATTTCGTCTTCCGAACCAGCAGAGGGTATTTTTTATTAAAAGCTGCTCGTAATTTAGTACTAACCTTTTGAATCAAACAAATCCTCCATACGAGGATTTCAACAAACTAGTAAAAACAAAATGATGCAGCTTTAGTACAATACCCACCTTTTTTTTTAAATGGCAAGCAAGTGAAGGATGGAACTAGTTTTCAATGGCAGATGTTTCTTGAAGTGGTATCCCATTTAGGTAGGTGTTACTCTATCAACTGGCTCACTAGTAAACACATGGTTTCACTTTTCTGAGATGTGAACAGAAGTTTCGAGTATATTGACATACCGTGAAGAAGTCACCAAGAAGGACGCCTTGAAGTTCCATCACCTCTTCAATAATCCACCCTTTCTTATTGGGCATAGGAGATTTCAGCTGGGTTCCAGTCACTTCTCCTCCAACAGGAGACAACTTCCTGCTAAACTTGTAATGAATTTGTCTTTGATATTCGTCGGGTTTATCTGATTCCCATTGTGTAGCCGAGTATTTGAGGCATCCAACTTTCTCCATGACTTTCATCTCCAATGAACCTCCTTCGAACACCTCCAAAAGTGAATTCATCTGGCAAGAGACACAAGTACTTCAGTTCACCTTCTGGCGATTAAAGTTCATCATAAGCAGTTCCAAAAGTTGCAGCTGCAAATTTACTGAACTTACATTAGCAGAAATGGTTGACGAGAAAACTTCACTCATCTGAAGGCTCTTGGAATCGTCAACACCAACAAAAATTCCACTGTCCTCACTCTGAAGTGTATTATTTTGAGATTGTTCCTCGGCAATCTGTACTTTAGACTCGGAGCTCAATGATCTTGCTTTCCATAACGCCATTATTGTCCTGTAAAGCACCAAAAAAATTATAATGCTAAGGGTAAAATAACAAGAACAATAATGTAATGCAAATAGTACAAGGTGCTATGTGTATCAATGCAGATATATTGATGGTCTAGACGGGCAGTTGTTATAGGTAAATCTTTGAGTGGTTTGGTGTTAGTGGAGCTAATGCTTCAGCACTTAATTATTTAAGGAAGGTGGAATTACCTATTGGCCACACTAAATGATGCAAAAGATTGCAGAGAAAACTTCAGCTTTCCACTCTCTACACTCTTTGCACCATGCTTTGCATCCATGCCTCTACCTCTGTGAAGAGTTATTGAAAGGGATGGACTCCACGTCGCTAGTGATGGGGGAATTGCCTGTATGTCTTCAATATCCTCCCATAGAAAGAAAAACTTTGTTTTCCGGCCAAACATGCTTGAATAAAACCCAATTATTCTTGGAGACAAGAAAAGATGGCCCTGAAATGAATATTGACTGAATCCTTAGCAAGCTACTTATCTGATATTCGTGTACTATTTGAAATCACGCATGTAATAATAATCTGATCTTTTATATTCAATCCACATGTTTGAACTTGACAATCTGAGATGTTCATAGTTGATAAAAGGTGCACACATCCACAAGTTAGCAGCATCCAAACCCACAAATTACATATCAGGCCAGCATCCTTTTAAGAAAAATTTTCAGAAGGCATTTATGAGAGTAACTGAATAAGTTCAGAATTAACAACTCTGCAAGCTAAGTTTATGTGTTTCTTGCTTCCTGGATAAGATATGAGTCAGAGAAAAAGTTCGAGCCTCAGGGCCTTACGGGACAGTCGCGTCAGGCCTATATAAACGTTGTGCCCTGAAGCAAAGAAGAATCAATATAATCTCCCCGTGATACTCTATATATGTTCCACTTCCAACTCCCCCTTCCAAAACCCCAATTTCTCTTCAGCACATGCCATTTGGCCTTCCTCTACACTACAGTAATCTACTTGTGAACTAAGTTCAAAACAGTGTTAAGTCGCAATTCGAGAAATACCTGTGTAGGCAATTTCCGCTTCAAGTAGCAGGTAAAACTGCTGATTAGAAATTCTTCTGCAGGCAGAGAGAAGAGCTCCTGGAATGCAGTATTAGTTCGAGGAGACCGCAACGTCATCTGGCAGCAGTAACCCAGATCAGACTAGGGGAAAATCACAAATTAACAGTATGCTTCGGAGAATATGGGAAGCAAAGCACTCACCTTCTTACCAACTTCTTTCTCCATTTTACTCAGATACTCAGTGACCATACCAGTGCCCTTTGAGTTGTTCAAGAAGATTCTTAGGTGTAACTTAGACTGCCTGGACTTAGCCAAGTTACCTTGAAGAGGAATCCATACATCCGCTAGCTCTGACAGATTTGATTTGACAAAGTTGATTTCAGCATGTCCAAGAGAGGTAACTTCGTCGAAGGGTCCATCAAAATCATATACATGTACATTCATCACTGATGGAGGATCATCCATGGCATCAAACTCAAAGATGTCTGCAACATTTAGGAAATTTTATTTAGTTTCCAGGTGCACGGTGTATCACATGGCTCCGTCTTTTGTACTAAAATGAGGAGTTCCCAAGTTAATTTTCCTCTGTGATATATTTCAGAAAAAAATTCAGAAACTCTACAACAGAACACATACCGTTCCACTGAGGTTCAAGCGTTTGGAACTTGATTGAACTTGTTTTGGTTTTACCATTGCAAGTAAATACCACATAAGGATCAGAGAAGCCAGTAGCATCAACTGGTGCCAAATTGGTTCCCTCAATTAACGCAACCGTTAGCAACCATCCATCGCCTTGTGCTTTCACACCATGATCACCAACTGCATGAGGGAAACAATTAGCCTAACATAATCACATTCATGTTTACAAGATTCAACAGTGTACATAAAAAAGAGTCAAATTACTATGGTATTTACCCATAAGTTTTCTTGAGAAAAAAAAGTCAGAAGTTCCATATTTCTTTTGCATGAAGAAAAATAAAAGCTCCAAAAAAATGTGTATGACATGTTAACAATTTTCTTATCATGAATATAGCTATGGTTTGTTAATGATGAGAATCTTGCATTTCCACAGAGGTTCAGGTACATGCACGCTGGAGATGCAAAATGATGAGAAGATAAAAACGGGGAAAGTACCTTTTTGTTCTCTTGCCTGGAAAAAACACATGATTTTCTTAAATATGTGTTGCACCTGAAGAAACAATAGCCCACCCATGACAATCTCACTGAGAGAATCTGGCAAATCTAATCCAGGAAACTCAAGTCCCTGAACTGCACCTGAATTCACTAGTGAAACATGAACACCAATGTACAAGGCAACAAAAAGAGAGGACAAGACACCAAAGTTGCAGAAGTATAGGAATGCTATCTTCCAATCAGACTCCTGACCCCCTTGCAATGAAGCTAAGACCTGCTCCTTATCTGATCCAGCATCGTCTACATCAATCGGCTTGATCTTCTCTGACAGTAGATCAGAGAACTGTGAATAATTTTGCTCCAAGCCTTGTCTTGCTCCATTTTCTATAATACTTTTCATCATAGTACTCTGAAGAAAATTCATGCGCCAAGAAATTACCAAATGTGAAGTCTGTTGCTCAGAATCAAGTTCAGGGCCTGGCATAATACGGAAAAGAACCTCTGTCCGAAAATAAGTACCACAAGGAACATCAGGAGTGCTAGCACTCAATAAAACTGAATACTCTTTATCATTAGCCTTCAAATAAGATTGTTCCTCTGTTGCCTTCACAGCTTTAACCAATTTGGATGGTGCAGTTGTATAACTTATCACTCTCTTCAAGGACTCCCCATCATTATCAATTCTCCAGGGTTCAGTTTTGAAATCGGTACAACCCTGAAGCTGAACCAATGTTTGCCGAAAATCTGAATCTGGTGAGAAGAGAAGGTTATTCAAATCGCTAGGCGACGTGAAATATGACTGGTTAACAAGAATTCCTTGTAAATTCACAGGCATTTCGACTTCTTCGTGCCTTGATTCAAAAGATCTCAATAGTTCAGCAAATGTAACCTCTGAACAAATTTCACTATTTTCGCTTAAAGGGGCCTCAAATACTGTTGGTGCTTGTTGAACTTCTTCTGATGCCTCGGTCTTTCTCAACGATGTTGACGAAATATCATCATTTTTCTTGGCAAACATTTGATAGACACGATCAACAAGCGAGGGCTTGTCAAGCTTCTCTGTTTTAGAAGTTTCGGCTTCGTTAGAAATTTCAGTAGGAATTCCATTAAACCTGTCCTCTGGATCTCTCACTTCGCCACATTTGTCCTCTTCAGGGATTTCAGTTCCATCAGAAAAATAATCATTAACATTATCTTCTTTAGAAGCTTCATTTTCTTCATAAGCTAATGCAGCCGATGATGCTCCTGCGCTTTGACTTGATCGCAATGAATACTCTTCCTGTGTACCAGTTAGTTCAGTTGCAATATCATCAGACCATGATCGTGTGGCCCCAGCTGTTTCTAAAGATATTGCAACACAAATCTCACCTGCAGGGTGCAATTAAATAATAAATAACAGCAAAGTGACCAACATATTTCGCACAATTACATAACAAGTAGTAGAATTCATACCCTCGGACATCTTACAGTTAGCAATAGATAAATGAATACATGTTGTAATTTCACAAAGTCAAATGCTGAATCCGTATGCAAAAAGACAAAACAACAAAAAAACATTACTTAATAACATAGCAAACGTCACAGAGATATTTCGCACAATTACATAGTAAAGTAGAATACATGGCCTTCCACATCTTACGGTTAGCAACAGAGAGATGAATACCAAAGTAAAATACTGAATCCATATGCAAACGTCATGGGGAAATGACTAGAGAAAAAATGAAAGTTGAAACAATTACCACAATCAACTGCCTTGTCACTCTTGGCCTTGGGAAGAAGCTGGTACCAGCGCGTGCCGAGGGAGAAGTTCTCCGCGGCCAGAAGATCCTCCAGTGTCACCCTCACCTGCCCCAGGAAGTCATCAGTCCCGATCATGTCTTCATCGTAGACATCTATTTTGAGCACCTCCCGGACATCGGCGACGACGAAGCTGAACTCCTGATCCCACTCCGGGTTCAGGTTCATCTTGACCACCTTGGTTTTGAACCGCTGCTTCCCGACCTGCAGCTTCACATACGGGTCGCTGAACCCGTTGAAATCCATGGCGCGCAGGTTGCGGGCTCCGATCACACGAACGGTCAGCCTCATCTTGGCCGGCGGACTTGCTTCAGCCCGCGCGGATCCCCCGGCAAGAACCGCCCGGAAATGGCTTGCTCCGCTCCCGATCCCAAACAAACTCCGCACCAAAAAAGAACCAAGAAACGGGCCAACTACCGCTGCCCCCC
>LR738714.1:548307671-548321350 GCA_902687465.1 Secale cereale
GAGGAGGAAAACCAAATGATGGGAGCAACCAGCAGGCCGCCAATATACTAGCTTCGCACGGCTCGAAGTCTTCTTCCTGGTTGGATTAAGTCAAAGGAAAAGAACCCCGGGCACATGGACGCGAGATCTCGTCAACGAAACAACAGGCGAAATGGGAAGGAAGCGAGGGGTGGGAGAGGGGGAAAAGGCATCGTGTTCTTGATGGTGCGCGCACTGTTAAATTATTGGCGGCGCGTCTCCGTTTTCGGTGTGCTCCCGAGTCGGCGGTTCGGGGTCTCTTCGTCTTGTCTTTTCTCCGGCTCTCGACTCCCCGCGTTTGCCGTTGGTCGCCGTCGCGCCGTCGCTATTCAGAAACTCGGGATTCCGGTGTGAAGTCGTGAGATTTCTCCCGTGATGGATTTTCATGGGCTCCGCTCAAGTACAGTGGTAGCTATCTTGAATGCGGTGAGAGACATGTCAGGCATGCGACTCGCAACGGGTGGTCATGATTGAGTTATCCGGGCTTTTGCTGCCCCCTACTGCCATTTTGGCAAAAATAGTCTTCATGTCTAGAAGTGGAAACTTTTGGGCCTCTTATTATGTTGTAGTACAGCTTTTGGAATAGTACATTTGTGCATGCATATGGTTATGTCATTTTCCTTGCATTTTACCAAAAAAGGAAAATGCCTACATTGCTACCACTGGATCTTTCTTATGAACGATTTGCACTGTTTGTCTTCTTTGGCCCATGTGGTGGGTGGCCTTCCACCGCTGCGCGTGTGGCCTGGATGTTGTGGACGTTGGCGCTACGGCGGCTCCTCGCAGTTCGTCGGAGTTCCTTGGAGAAGTTTATCCTCCGTTCTAATCTGCTCAGATCCATGCCGGCATCGACCCCTCGTGATTGCATTCGTTGTGTCCCGTGTTGGCTGGTCGGATCTGACGGGTGGGTGAGGACCCGACGGAAACGCCTGGCTAGCGTGGCCTCCCCAAAGTCGACGCCTTGTGGCACCGATCCTCTTCATGTAGGCTTTGGGATGGAAACTCTCCATCCCGCCTCCTCCCTGAGCTAAGGAGAAAGCCTATGTTCCTCTTATTTGAACATCAACGACACCCAGTTGTTTCTCATGGTGGTGGAGTTGTTGGTGGCTCGGAGTCGGAACATGATGGCATGGTCTTCTTGGTGCATCCTGCTCGGCTTCGCCCCATGCAACGTGATGCCCTTTTTGGTCTTCTTCATGAATTCGCGCCTTTGTTCGGCAACTCGTCTTATGTGCTTCGTTTTGCCGCTGCCGATGACGGTGCTCGCGTGGTTTGTCATCTATGTATGTGGGTCCGCTCGCTCTGCTTCCCCTATGGCAGCACGGACACCTTGAGTTAGATTTTATTGGAATCTACTCTGTCGGTCGTCAGTGCAGCACCCACCGAGCCTGGGTGAAATGGTAGTGGCCATTTGCGGCGACAGAGACAACTCAAGTGTTGCCCATCTTTGGCCCATGGATGCAGTCGATGCTCGATGCTTGCGCGGAGATGCTCTCCTCACATGTCCTTAGTCTTCTAGTTGGTGTAAGTGAAAGTGCAACTAATCTCCGGGTGGTTTTGGTAATTCATAACACCATATAGCTCATATCCATTCAAGATATATATTTCATGATGTTCAATGAATGGCATGGCATGGATTAGAGAAGTGGACCCCTCAAAATGCTAAGGACAAAGATTGGCAAAATCTCAAGACTCTTCATCTTTATTTTAGTGATCCAAGATCACATTGAGTCCATAGGAAAGTCAAAACTATTAGAAGGGGATGAGGTGTTGCTTAATGGATTACTTGCTCAAGTGCTTAGTGATATTGCTCCAAAAACCCTCAGCCACTCTCTCCATCCAAATATGTCAAAACCCTAAACTCCAACTCGGCCACACCGATTACTCCTACCCGAACCCACTGAGTTCACATGACATAGCCACTGCCATAAACCCTAATAGTTCGGTCCGACCGATACGGATCTCGGTCTCACCGAGATGGCCTTACCAGCACTTTGTGACCAGTTGCATTTATTTCGGTCTCACCGAGTCGGCTTGATAGATTCTCTGTATACCTTTTGTTCACTTCGGTCTCACCGAGTTGACACAATCGGTCCCACCGAGATGAAGTTTGCCCTAAGCCCTAGTACATCGGTCTCACCGAGTTGTTCCAGTCAGCCCCACCGAGTATCCTAACGTTCACCTGCTTGAACTAATCAGTGCCACCGAGTTCTTCTACTCAGTCGAGTTGGGTCAAATGTGTGTAATGGTTGGATTTTTGTGTGGAGGCTATATATACCCCTTCACCCCCTCTTCATTAGTAAGAGAGCCATCAGAACGTGCCTACACTTACACCATTCATTTTCTGAGAGAGAACCACCTACTCATGTGTTGAGATTAAGACATTCCAATCCTACCACAAGAATCTTGATTTCTAGCCTTCCCCGAGTTGCTTTCGACTCAAATCTTATTTCCACCATATACAAATATGTGTGAGAGAGTCGAGTGTTGGGGAGACTATCATTTGAAGCACAAGAACAAGGAGTTCATCATCAACACACTGTATATTACCTTTTGGAGAGTGGTGTCTCCTAGATTGTTTAGGTGTCGCTTGGGAGCCTCCGTCAAGTGATGTGGAGTTGAACCAAGAAGTTTGTAAAAGCAAGGAGATTGCCTACTTCGTGAAGATCTACCCAAGTGAGGCAAGTCCTTTGTGGACAATGGCCATGGTGGGATAGAAATGTTGCTTCTTTGTGGACCCTCTGTGGGTGGAGCCCTCCATGGACTCGTGCAGCCGTTACCGTTTGTGGGTTGAAGTCTCCATCAACATGGACGTACGATAGCACCATCTATCGGAACCACGCCAATAATCTTCATGTCTCCATTGCGTTTGCACTCTCCAAACACTACCTTTTACCTTCATATGCAATGTGTTACTTTCCGCTTCTACACTCTTAGAATTGCATGTGTAGGAAGATTGTTTGACTTGTTCAACTTCCTAAAATATGCGCACAACTAAAATTAGGAAAAGGCTATATTTTTATTTGGTCAAGTAGTCTAATCACCCCCCTCTAGACATACTTTCGATCCTACAAGTCGTATCAGAGTTTTGGTCTTCATTCGCCTTGATTTCCATAGCTCTGGTGATCATCGCATTGGTTTCACAACCTAGGAGAGTATAGCGTCTAGCCAGGGAAATTACCACCGTAGAGTTCCTTACTTTGATGGCACTAATTTTGCTAGTTGGAAGCATAAGATGAGAATTCACATTATTGGTCATAACTCTTCCGTTTGGGTTGTTATTCGTATTGGCTTGCAAGGTGAATACTTCGAGTGTGGAAGAGAATCGAATCGTGCAGCGACAGCGGAAGAAATGAAGATGTTGTAATATAATGCTCAACCTTGCGATATTCTCTTCAACAGATTATGCCATGAAGAATTCACCAAAATCAACTATTTTGAGAATGCGAAGGAAATTTGGGATACTTTGTTGATATGGACGAAGGTACCGAGTCCGTCAAGGAATCCAAGTTGGATATGCTTCAAAATCAACTTGATAAGTTCAAGATGAAGGATGGTGAAGGAGTCGCCGAAATGTACTCTAGGCTTGCTCTCATCACAAATGAGATTGCCGGCTTAGGAAGTGAAGAGATGACCGACAGATTCATCATCAAGAAGATCCTAAGAGTGATAACCCACAAGTATAGGGGATCAATTGTAGCCTCTTTCGATAAGTAAGAGTGTCGAACCCAACGAGGAGCTAAAGGTAGACCAAATATTCCCTCAAGTTCTATCGACCACCGATACAACTCTACGCACGCTTGACATTCGCTTTACCTAGAACAAGTATAAAACTAGAAGTACTTTGTAGGTGTAACGGGATAGGTTTGCAAGAATATAAAGAGCACGCAAATAAAAACTAGGGGATGTTTTAGGTAAAGAAGCAATAAAGTTAGTATAGCGAGTGTGGAAAAGTGGTGGTAGGAGTTGTGAAATTGTCCCTAAGCAATTGACTACGTTACTAGACCGATAGCAAGTTTTATGTGGGAGAGGCCACAACTAGCATGTCATCCCTGACTTGGAATTCTATGCACTTATGATTGGAACTATTAGCAAGCATCCGCAACTACTAATGTTCATTAAGGTAAAACCCAACCATAGCATTAAGATATATTGGTCCCCCTTCAATCCCGTATGCATCAGTTTATATGCTAGGTTGAAGCTTCTGTCACTCTTGCCCTCCAATACATAGTCCTATCAACATACAACTAACCCTATGGTGTGATCCATGCGCACGCTCATATGATGGGAACCAAAGGACAACAACATAACCACAAGAAATTTAAACCAATCATATCAATTCACCAATTATCGATAGGACAACGAAAATCTACTCAGACATCATAGGATGGCAACACATCATTGGATAATAATATGAAGCATAAAGCACCATGTTCAAGTAGAGGGTACAGCGGGTTGCGGGAGAGTGGACCGCTGTAGATAGATGGGGGAAGGTGATGATGTTGGTGAAGATGACGGAGGTGTTGGTTGTAACGCCCCGGACACACCCGCCGGTGATCGTTACTCCTGGCGGGATCTAGACTGGCCTCACATATCAATACTAGTCTTTTCTGCGCACTTTGTCCTCACTCGTGCGCACCCGGGAGAAACTTCCCGGTCGGTCACCCATCCTGAAACTACTCCAAGCTGAGCACGCTTAACTTTGGAGTTCTATCCGAATGGGCTCCCGGAAAAGAAGGAATTCCTTATTGATATGAGTAGTCTATAACCCCTAATAAGCCAGGCCATCACATACACCCTCACTCAGAGGAACCGACGTCCTCGTCGGGCCACAGGAACGTTCCCTCTTGGCACAACCGTCTGTGCTTCCAGGACAGCACATGTGCCATGCCGTGTGCCACGATGGGTCACAAACGTCATGCACAACATGACTGCAAACGGTCCGCAAACATCCGTGTAACCGCGAGGGTCGGCTCTGATACCAACTTGTAACGCCCCGGACACACCCGCCGGTGATCGTTACTCCTGGCGGGATCTAGACTGGCCTCACATATCAATACTAGTCTTTTCTGCGCACTTTGTCCTCACTCGTGCGCACCCGGGAGAAACTTCCCGGTCGGTCACCCATCCTGAAACTACTCCAAGCTGAGCACGCTTAACTTTGGAGTTCTATCCGAATGGGCTCCCGGAAAAGAAGGAATTCCTTATTGATATGAGTAGTCTATAATCCCTAATAAGCCAGGCCATCACATTGGTGTAGATTGCTGTCGCACGATGATGGCCCCGACGGCGTTCCGGCGCCACCGGAAGCGAGGGGGAGAGAGCCCCCCCTCCTTATCCTTCTTCCTTGGCCTTCTCCCTAGGTGGGAGAAGGGTTCTCCCTCTGGTCCATGGCCTGCATGGCATGGGCGAGAGCCCCTCCGAGATTGGATCTGTCTCTCTGTCTCTCTTTGTTTCTGCGTTCCCAGATTCTGGCCTTTCACGGTTTCTTATATTCCCGGAGATCTGTAACTCCGATTGGGCTGAATTTTTGACAAGGTTTGTATCTGGATATTAGCTTTCTTGCAGCGAAAGAAGGGCACCAACCTCCTTACGGGGTGGCCACGAGGGTCCGGGGCGCGCCTGACCCCCTGGGGCGCACCCCCTGCCTCGTGGCCTCCTCGGGCATCGTCTCGCGTTGATTCTTCTATCCAAAATTCTTAAATATTCCAAAAAAATCTGTCCGTTTTACCCCGTTTGGACTCCGTTTGATATGGATATTCTGCGAAACAAAAAACATGCAACAAACAGGAACTGGCACTGGGCACTGGATCAATATGTTAGTCCCAAAAATAGTATAAAAAGTTGCCAAAAGTATATGAAAGTTGTATAATATTGGCATGGAATAATAAAAAATTATAGATACGACGGAGATGTATCAAAGAGCCTTGGATGGAAAATATGATACGGTGTGCACATTGATCCAAATGATGCCCAATTAAAAATATCTCAAGCCTACGGAAGTCATTGGTACAATTGTTGCTCATGAGATGTCTTTTAAGGATAAGGAAGAGCTACACAACAAGTCTAGTGGTGCATACAAATCTTCATGTGATGCTCCCACAACGTCAAGTGGGAAAAAAATCAATGAAGAATTGAGCCTAATGGTGAAGAACTTCAACAAGTTCTACAAGAATCGAATCCAAGATAAATCCTACAATGACAAAGGATCTTCTAGTCGTGATCGCAATTGCTAGACCCGGACACTATTCCAATGAGTGTACGGCTCCCTACAAGAGAAGAGAAGATTCACCAAAAAGGAGGAGTAGAAGAGATGAATCACCTACAAGAGAGAGAAGGAGTAGATATGATCGTTATGAACAAAGGCCATCTCGTAGAAGCAAGGATTCAGAATGGAAGGGGAAGTCATCAAAGAGCTACACAAGATGAAGACATAAAGCTCACGTTGGTGAATAGGTATCCGGTTCCGACTCCGACAACTACTCTGAGAGAAGCTATCACTCCGGCTCCGAATATACTCAAGATGAAGGTGTTTCTAGAATTTCTCTAGCGTCATCCAACTCCTACGATATATTTGACTCACAAAATGAAGAAATTAGAAGATGCTTCATGGCTAAAGTCCCCAAGGTATCACACCCCGAGTATCTTGATTTAAATAGTGATGAAGATGATTTGCTAGGTGATGATGAGTTACTTGTTGACAAAGTTAATGATGAAAACTATGATATGGACTTGCTAGTATATTCAAGATGACACTAATGAAAATGATAAGAAGGAGATTGAGCATATAACTAAAGAATTAAACACTCTTAAGTTAGCTCATGAAACAACTCTAGAGGACCGTAGAGAGCTCCTAAGGACTCGTGAGAAGCTACGCTTCAAGAAGCTAAATTTAGAGCAAGAGCATGAGTTCCTAAAAGCTATCAATGATGATCTTTGAAAGAAGAGTTCTTCTTACATTGACAAATGTCTCCTCTTGTCTACTTATATGCCACAAGTAAGATCTAGCAACAAGAGGAACAAAGATTCTTCTTCTAGTAGTAACAATAACCATGCTAAATCCAGTATTGTTGCTTCTAGTAATTCTCTTGATTCCACTAGCAATTCTCTTAGCTAAGTTACACATGAGCAAGAAAATATCTTATTGAAGGGAATTATAGAGGAAGGTGTTTACAAAAGCATTGCCGGGAGTAAGCAATTTGAGGAAATTGTACGCAAGCAAGACCCACCAGAATAATCAAGGTGTTGGTTTTGAATGAAAGTTCAATGCCAATGGAGTTGATTGTGAAGAAGATCAATACCCTAAGAGAAAGTTTGTTCCTCAACAAGAGAAGTATGAACCCACTTCTTTTGAGGGGACACAAGCTTAAGATGGTCTTCCTCCACAAGACCACAAGCTAAAGGGAAAGGACAAGCTTCAAGAGAAGATTGACTCATTTGAAGAAGTTCCTAAGGACATTGTCAAGTGGGTTCCCAAGACTACGTCAAGCTCTATGTCTTCAAGTTAAACTACGATTCCAAGGATTCCCATCAAGTTGATATGGATCCCAAAGAAGAAGAACTAGAGTGTTGTTGAGGGTGACTCTGCCAACGTACTTCACTCATATTCATATTGGCAAGGACTTATGCAATCAACTTGCATATCTTGCATCAAGTTCATGGAGTCACAAACCCTCTTGTTTGTAAGACAAGGGACAAGGTAACCAAATGATTTCATGGACATCATCATATGTGAAGTCTATGGATATACTTGTATGTTCCTTGTGGGACTAACCCATGTAGGTATTGAAAGTGCAACACTCCAAAGGATTGCTCCAAATGATCTACACCAACATTGAGCATCCACATCTTCACTATATACATGAAGTCGTCCTCGACAAAACCCAAGGTTAGTTCATCCCTCTTAGTGGGATATCACATCTAGGGGAGCTGTGCTCTAAGAAAATGAGCTAAAGCAACTCTAATGGTGTGAACACATTAATGCTTTATGTAAAAGTGGTAACCCCACTTGTGCTTAAACGATGAGTATGACCTATGATCAAATGTTCTCATTTGACTCCTAAGTTAACATACTCATATATAGATGACCTATTCATCGCCAATTTCTTGATAGATGCTGGAACTGCTTGTGCATGCTTTGACACATGTTTTATTTTCTATCGTATTGTGTGAGCATGTTGGTTGCATATTTTCTTCATTCGAGAACATCCATTTGTTGTTTTGATTGTTTGGTTTTCTTTGGCCAAATGGATGTACAAGAATGCCTAAGAACTTTCTCTAGCTATCTATGATTTTCTTGTCTCAAATACTATTCTTGCTACATCAAAAATTTGAACAAGTTGTTTTTTGACCCTACCGGTGAGGAGCACTTCGAGTCACCGATCTGACAAGGGTTGATCTCCAAAACCTTCTTGTGCATTTCGGTCTGACCAACACACTCCTATTCGGTCCCACCGAAATCACCAGATTGATCTAGGTTTTTATCTCGGTGATACCGATTAGAATGACTCGGTTCCACCGAGTTGCACTAACTGTACGCAGTTTTGCATCTCGGTGCCACCGAAACATTCCACTCGGTACCACCGACAGCTACTGGGTATATATACTTTGTGCACCCTTACGGTTGAAAATTTCTTCAAACCCACGAGTCCGCACCCCAGTGCTGCGGCTCCCTTGGTATATGGATCGTCGCCGTCTCCGCATGTGTGCCTCCGCCACCGTCAACGGAATTCTCCACCGTCATTGCTGTCGTAGCGAATTGTCAACAAGTTAGGGTATGGTTCAACCCCTTTGTGATATTTTCCCAATCTGATTCAATGCACAAAGTAAATGCCAAGCTTCTTGCCAGAATTGAAAACTTTCTATCCACAAGAAAAAAATACTTAGATTAGATTCGATGAAAAGTTTTAGGGTTAGGTTTCCATCAAGCTCATCTCGGACCGACCGAATGGAAGTTTTTGGTCACACCGATTGGCCCTGACCATTGCACTAAGTACAACTCGGTCTGACCGAAGTGTACTGATCAGTGAGACCGAACACAAACTCTCAGTGAAACCCTAGCATCTCAGAGTCATCGAACAGCAATTCAGTCTGACCGAGGCTGTGAGTTTAGGCTTTGTATGTGCTTCAGTGTCACCAAGGTGATCCACTTGGTAGCTCCAAAATTATTTCTGTGAAAAGCTAAAACTAAAATTTTGATTCAACTTTTTGGAAAAATCAGCTGCATTTTGTGATGCTCATCCACTCTGCCTATACCTATCTATTCACAGGGTCAGTTTTGCAAGATGTCATATGCAAGTGATAGTCAAAACAGGTCAGAGGAAGAGGTTGATCTCAGTGAGGGCTCTAGCCCTAGTGGTAGCACTGATGAGGGCAACAGGAGCACTCCTAGCAGTCTACCCAATGCTGCCACAAGGACAAAGAAGAAAATAACCTCAAACAATGAGGATGAAGACTTTGTTGCTGATGAGGCCACCTCACGGAAAGGAGTGCTGAGACAAGGTTGTCAGAATCGTGATTTTGAATCGGATCGGAGCCCTGATGGTAGGATCACAAATCTTGGAATCTTCACTATCAGGATCGTAGAAACATAGATTCTATGAACTAAAGTCGTAGAATCAGAGGGGTTAGTTTGGATCATAAAGTCGTAGAATCGTACAACAAAATCGCGATTCTGACAACCTTGGCTGAGAAAAGAGTATGGTGCAACTGCTGCCACCAAGCCAGGTCTCAAGAAAGCTCATGCCAAGAGAGCTCCAACATCCAAAGTCGGAAAAGTCCACAGCTCCTCAAGAGACTATGACTTTCAATCTTGAACAATCTGATGATGATGAGGCTGAGACTAGGAAGAAGAAAAGAGCTAGGAAGACCACAACCACGGTTCTTGGCAAGCCTTCTATGAGGGAAGAAGAGGAGGAGGAAGAGCCAGCTGATGCACGTCCTGCCAAAACTCAGAAGCGCATGGGAGATGCCATGAAATCAGCAGTTGCCCCCTCCAAGCCCAAGAAAGCACCAAAAGTGTCTGCTCCCAAGAGATCCACTAGGAACATCCCTGCCTCAGAGAAGAACAAGGCCCCAGTGCTAGAGGTTCAAGAAGATGTTGATCCCCAAGTGCTCAAGAAGTTGAAGCTAAAGATTCCAAACCATAATGATGGACATCCAGTGGCTGAGAACATGAAGTTGAGGAAGGATAGTGGGCTGAGAGATTGGAGAAAGATTGATCCCTATTCTATGAGGAGGAAAACCGTTGTTGACTATCATTTCCACACCAAAGAATAGCAAGACTTCTATGAGACAGTGCGCTTGGACAAGAAACTCATTGTGTGTGACATGAAGAGGGCGGATTGAAGTACATTGATGCAAATGCAGACTACTTCCCCCGCGTTCATGAGAGCTTCATGCCGGTGATATGTCTCCAACGTATCTACTTTTCCAAACCCTTTTGCCCTTGTTTTGGACTCTAACTTGCATTATTTGAATGGAACTAACCCGGACTGACGTTGTTTTTAGCCGAACTGCCATGGTGTTGTTTTTGTGCAGAATAAAAAGTTCTCGGAATCGCGTGCAAATCAACGGAGAATTATTTCAGAAAATATAAAAAATATCTGCAAGAAGATAATCACCGGGGGGCCCACACCCTGTCCTCGAGGGTGGGGGGCGCGCCCCCCTGCCTCGAGGGCCCCCCGATGCTCCACCGACGTACCCCCAGGTCCTATATCTACTGTTTGCGGAGAAAAAAAATCAGGGAGAAGGAATTATCGCGTTTCACGAGACGGAGCCGCCGCCAAGCCCTAATCTCTCTCGGGAGGGCTGATCTAGAGTCCGTTCTGGGCTCCGGAGAGTGGAGATTGTCGCCATCGTCATCATCAACCTTCCTCCATCACCAATTCCATGATGCTCACCGCCATGTGTGAGTAATTCCATCGTAGGCTTGCTGTCCGGTGATGGGTTGGATGGGATCTATCATGTAATCGAGTTAGTTTTGTTAGGGTTTGATCCCTAGTATCCACTATGTTCTGAGATTGATGTTGCTATGACTTTGCTATGCTTAATGCTTGTCACTAGGGCCCGAGTGCCATGCTTTCATATCTAAACCTATTATGTTTTCATGAATATATGTGTGTTCTTGATCCTATCTTGCAAGTCTATAGTCACCTGCTATGTGTTATGATCCGGCAACCCCGAAGTGACAATAATCGGGACCACTCCCGGTGATGATCGTAGTTTGAGGAGTTCATGTATTCACTATGTGTTAATGCTTTGGTCCGGTACTCTATTAAAAGGAGGCCTTAATATCCCTTAGTTTCCAATAGGACCCCGCTGCCACGGGAGGGTAGGACAAAAGATGTCATGCAAGTTCTTTTCCATAAGCACATATGACTATATTCGGAATACATGCCTACATTGCATTGATGATCTGGAGCTAGTACTGTGTCACCCTAGGTTATAACTTCTACATGATGAATTGCATCCGATGTAATTTCCCATCACTGATCCAATGCCTACGAGCTTTACCTATATTGTTTGTCGCTTATTTACCTTTCCGTTTCTTATATCACGAAAACTACAAAAACACTATCATTACTTTTATTGCTGCTACCGCCACTATCATATTACTTTGCTACTAAACTATCTTGATGCAGATACTAAGTTTCCAGGTGTGGTTGAATTGACAACTCAGCTTCTAATACTTAAGAGTATTCTTTGGCTCCCCTTGTGTCGAATCAAAAAATTTGGGTTTAATAGTTTACCCTCGAAAACTGTTGCAATCCCCTACACTTGTGGGTTATGCAGACTATTTTCTGGCGCCGTTGCCGGGGAGCACAGCTCTATTCTTTAAGTCACTTGGGATTTATATCTGTTTATCACTATGAAGAATTTGAAGGACTCAAAAACCAAAATCTTACCCTCAACTACGAGGGGAGGTAAGGAACTGCCATCTAGCTCTGCACTTGATTCTCCTTCTGTTATGAGTAAACTTGCGACACCTACTCCTGCTATTGAATCTGATATGTCGTTTGTTCTAGATGATGCTACTTATGCTATGTATGATGAAACTATCTCTATGCCTGATACTGTGCCACTAGGTGAATTTCTAGATGAACAAATTGCTAAGGTTAGGGAGAGTGCAAATGTTGATGATATTTATGAAAGTGATGATGAAACTACTCCCAATAGATATGAATTGCCTGTTGTGCCCGAGGGTTATGTTATGGATGAAGAAACTGCTAGAGACTTTCTTGCTTGCAATAATAGATATGATCTTACGAAATTATTAGCTAAGCTGAAAGAAAAGTCCTTGAATGCCAGAATGAAACATGACCCTGCTTTTGCTACTTCACCTATATGTGTCACTGATAAGGATTATGAATTCTCTATTGATCCTGAGTTAATTACTTTGGTTGAATCTGATCCTTTCCATGGCTATGAGTCTGAAACTGTTGTGGCACATCTTACCAAGTTGAATGATATAGCCACCCTGTTTACTAATGATGAAAAGATTTGTTACTACTATATCCTTAAGCTATTTCGGTTCTTGTTAAAGGGTGATGCTAAGACTTGGTTTAATTCTCCTGATCCTGGTTGTGTGCGTAGTCCCCAGGATATAATGTATTACTTTTCTCCTAAATATTTCCCGCTCATAAGAAACAATCTCCCTTATGGGAAATATATAACTTTGCTCAAATTGAAGAAGAGAGCCTCCCACAAGCTTGGGGGAGGCTTCTCCAGTTACTTAATGCTTTGCCTGATCATCCTATTGAGATGCATGATATACTTGATGTCTTTTATAATGGACTAACCGATACTTCCAGAGACCACCTGGATAGTTGTGTTGGTTGTGTTTTTAGGGAAAGAACGGTTGAACAAGTTGAATTACTATTGAATAATATGCTGACCAATGAAAATAATTGGACACTTCCTGAACCAGCCCCTAAGCCAACTCCGAAGAAAAGAGGTGTTCTATTTCTCAGTCCCGAAGATATGCAAGAAGCAAAGAAATCTATGAAAGAAAAAGGTATTAAAGCTGAAGATGTTAAGAATTTACCGCCTATTGAAGAAATACATGGTCTTGATAACCTGACACAGGTAGTAAAGGTAAATTCTCTTTATAGATTTGATGAAGGTGATATTCCTCGTTATAAGTCTGCTAACCAATGCTTATATGAGTTTGACAATTTCATTGTGAAACAAGAAAACTTCAATGCTTATGTTGGCAGACAACTACAACACAATGCTTATATGATTGAACGCTTGAGTGATTATATGTCTATTGCTAAAGGTGAACTGAAACTTATTAGTAAACATGCTTCCATGGTCACCACTCAAGTAGAACAAGTACTTAAGGCTCATAATGATTTGCTCAATGAATTAAATAGTAAAAATAATGAATATGCTGTTAGAGTTGCAACTAGAGGTGGTAAAATGACTCAGGAACCTCTGTATCCTGAAGGACATCCTAAGAGAATTGAGCAAGATTCTCAGAGAGCTAATTTAGATGCACCTAGTTCTTCTAAAAAGAAGAAACAGAAAAATGATAGAACCTTGCATGCTTCTAGTGAACCTGTAGCTCACCCACCTGAGAATCCCAATGATATATCTGTTTCTGATTCTGAGACACTATCTGGTAATGAACATGAACCTAGTGATAATATTAATAATGA
>LR738714.1:548322350-548334433 GCA_902687465.1 Secale cereale
CCAAACAACCAATCCCAAGATCAAAGTGGCAAATCAAGCTCTCATCACTCCTTTCACCAATCCGGGCAAAGCAACAAGACTGACAGGCACATCGACCGCTTTCTAGGTGTCAATCTCCCTATCCAAATCCAGGATCCCCCCTGGATGTGGACGGGCACGCGACGAGAACCAGATCAGATTTTGCACGCTCCGGGACACACAGGGGAGGGGGGCAAGAAGAAGAAGAAGCAAGCGGACGAGAAATGGCGAGAGGAGGAGGAAAACCAAATGATGGGAGCAACCAGCAGGCCGCCAATATACTAGCTTCGCACGGCTCGAAGTCTTCTTCCTGGTTGGATTAAGTCAAAGGAAAAGAACCCCGGGCACATGGACGCGAGATCTCGTCAACGAAACAACAGGCGAAATGGGAAGGAAGCGAGGGGTGGGAGAGGGGGAAAAGGCATCGTGTTCTTGATGGTGCGCGCACTGTTAAATTATTGGCGGCGCGTCTCCGTTTTCGGTGTGCTCCCGAGTCGGCGGTTCGGGGTCTCTTCGTCTTGTCTTTTCTCCGGCTCTCGACTCCCCGCGTTTGCCGTTGGTCGCCGTCGCGCCGTCGCTATTCAGAAACTCGGGATTCCGGTGTGAAGTCGTGAGATTTCTCCCGTGATGGATTTTCATGGGCTCCGCTCAAGTACAGTGGTAGCTATCTTGAATGCGGTGAGAGACATGTCAGGCATGCGACTCGCAACGGGTGGTCATGATTGAGTTATCCGGGCTTTTGCTGCCCCCTACTGCCATTTTGGCAAAAATAGTCTTCATGTCTAGAAGTGGAAACTTTTGGGCCTCTTATTATGTTGTAGTACAGCTTTTGGAATAGTACATTTGTGCATGCATATGGTTATGTCATTTTCCTTGCATTTTACCAAAAAAGGAAAATGCCTACATTGCTACCACTGGATCTTTCTTATGAACGATTTGCACTGTTTGTCTTCTTTGGCCCATGTGGTGGGTGGCCTTCCACCGCTGCGCGTGTGGCCTGGATGTTGTGGACGTTGGCGCTATGGCGGCTCCTCGCAGTTCGTCGGAGTTCCTTGGAGAAGTTTATCCTCCGTTCTAATCTGCTCAGATCCATGCCGGCATCGACCCCTCGTGATTGCATTCGTTGTGTCCCGTGTTGGCTGGTCGGATCTGACGGGTGGGTGAGGACCCGACGGAAACGCCTGGCCAGCGTGGCCTCCCCAAAGTCGACGCCTTGTGGCACCGATCCTCTTCATGTAGGCTTTGGGATGGAAACTCTCCATCCCGCCTCCTCCCTGAGCTAAGGAGAAAGCCTATGTTCCTCTTATTTGAACATCAACGACACCCAGTTGTTTCTCATGGTGGTGGAGTTGTTGGTGGCTCGGAGTCGGAACATGATGGCATGGTCTTCTTGGTGCATCCTGCTCGGCTTCGCCCCATGCAACGTGATGCCCTTTTTGGTCTTCTTCATGGATTCGCGCCTTTGTTCGGCAACTCGTCTTATGTGCTTCGTTTTGCCGCTGCCGACGACGGTGCTCGCGTGGTTTGTCATCTATGTATGTGGGTCCGCTCGCTCTGCTTCCCCTATGGCAGCACGGACACCTTGAGTTAGATTTTATTGGAATCTACTCTGTCGGTCGTCAGTGCAGCACCCACCGAGCCTGGGTGAAATGGTAGTGGCCATTTGCGGCGACAGAGACAACTCAAGTGTTGCCCATCTTTGGCCCATGGATGCAGTCGATGCTCGATGCTTGCGCGGAGATGCTCTCCTCACATGTCCTTAGTCTTCTAGTTGGTGTAAGTGAAAGTGCAACTAATCTCCGGGTGGTTTTGGTAATTCATAACACCATATAGCTCATATCCATTCAAGATATATATTTCATGATGTTCAATGAATGGCATGGCATGGATTAGAGAAGTGGACCCCTCAAAATGCTAAGGACAAAGATTGGCAAAATCTCAGGACTCTTCATCTTTATTTTAGTGATCCAAGATCACATTGAGTCCATAGGAAAGTCAAAACTATCAGAAGGGGATGAGGTGTTGCTTAATGGATTACTTGCTCAAGTGCTTAGTGATATTGCTCCAAAAACCCTCAGCCACTCTCTCCATCCAAATATGTCAAAACCCTAAACTCCAACTCGGCCACACCGATTACTCCTACCCGAACCCACTGAGTTCACATGACATAGCCACTGCCATAAACCCTAATAGTTCGGTCCGACCGATACGGATCTCGGTCTCACCGAGATGGCCTTACCAGCACTTTGTGACCAGTTGCATTTATTTCGGTCTCACCGAGTCGGCTTGATAGATTCTCTGTATACCTTTTGTTCACTTCGGTCTCACCGAGTTGACACAATCGGTCCCACCGAGATGAAGTTTGCCCTAAGCCCTAGTACATCGGTCTCACCGAGTTGTTCCAGTCAGCCCCACCGAGTATCCTAACGTTCACCTGCTTGAACTAATCAGTGCCACCGAGTTCTTCTACTCAGTCGAGTTGGGTCAAATGTGTGTAATGGTTGGATTTTTGTGTGGAGGCTATATATACCCCTTCACACCCTCTTCATTAGTAAGAGAGCCATCAGAACGTGCCTACACTTACACCATTCATTTTCTGAGAGAGAACCACCTACTCATGTGTTGAGATTAAGACATTCCAATCCTACCACAAGAATCTTGATTTCTAGCCTTCCCCGAGTTGCTTTCGACTCAAATCTTATTTCCACCATATACAAATATGTGTGAGAGAGCCGAGTGTTGGGGAGACTATCATTTGAAGCACAAGAACAAGGAGTTCATCATCAACACACTGTATATTACCTTTTGGAGAGTGGTGTCTCCTAGATTGTTTAGGTGTCACTTGGGAGCCTCCGTCAAGTGATGTGGAGTTGAACCAAGAAGTTTGTAAAAGCAAGGAGATTGCCTACTTCGTGAAGATCTACCCAAGTGAGGCAAGTCCTTTGTGGACAATGGCCATGGTGGGATAGAAATGTTGCTTCTTTGTGGACCCTCTGTGGGTGGAGCCCTCCATGGACTCGTGCAGCCGTTACCGTTTGTGGGTTGAAGTCTCCATCAACATGGACGTACGATAGCACCATCTATCGGAACCACGCCAATAATCTTCATGTCTCCATTGCGTTTGCACTCTCCAAACACTACCTTTT
Source organism: Secale cereale (assembly GCA_902687465.1). NCBI lineage: Eukaryota > Viridiplantae > Streptophyta > Magnoliopsida > Poales > Poaceae > Secale > Secale cereale. The sequence continues at coordinate 548,325,515 of LR738714.1, forward strand.
ACCTTCATATGCAATGTGTTACTTTCCGCTTCTACACTCTTAGAATTGCATGTGTAGGAAGATTGTTTGACTTGTTCAACTTGCTAAAATCTGCGCACAACTAAAATTAGGAAAAGGCTATATTTTTATTTGGTCAAGTAGTCTAATCACCCCCCTCTAGACATACTTTCGATCCTACAAGTCGTATCAGAGTTTTGGTCTTCATTCGCCTTGATTTCCATAGCTCTGGTGATCATCGCATTGGTTTCACAACCTAGGAGAGTATGGCGTCTAGCCAGGGAAATTATCACCGTAGAGTTCCTTACTTTGATGGCACTAATTTTGCTAGTTGGAAGCATAAGATGAGAATTCACATTATTGGTCATAACTCTTCCGTTTGGGTTGTTATTCGTATTGGCTTGCAAGGTGAATACTTCGAGTGTGGAAGAGAATCGAATCGTGCAGCGACAGCGGAAGAAATGAAGATGTTGTAATATAATGCTCAACCTTGCGATATTCTCTTCAACAGATTATGCCATGAAGAATTCACCAAAATCAACTATTTTGAGAATGCGAAGGAAATTTGGGATACTTTGTTGATATGGACGAAGGTACCGAGTCCGTCAAGGAATCCAAGTTGGATATGCTTCAAAATCAACTTGATAAGTTCAAGATGAAGGATGGTGAAGGAGTCGCCGAAATGTACTCTAGGCTTGCTCTCATCACAAATGAGATTGCCGGCTTAGGAAGTGAAGAGATGACCGACAGATTCATCATCAAGAAGATCCTAAGAGTGATAACCCACAAGTATAGGGGATCAATTGTAACCTCTTTCGATAAGTAAGAGTGTCGAACCCAACGAGGAGCTAAAGGTAGACCAAATATTCCCTCAAGTTCTATCGACCACCGATACAACTCTACGCACGCTTGACATTCGCTTTACCTAGAACAAGTATAAAACTAGAAGTACTTTGTAGGTGTAACGGGATAGGTTTGCAAGAATATAAAGAGCACGCAAATAAAAACTAGGGGATGTTTTAGGTAAATAAGCAATAAAGTTAGTATAGCGAGTGTGGAAAAGTGGTGGTAGGAGTTGTGAAATTGTCCCTAAGCAATTGACTACGTTACTAGACCGATAGCAAGTTTTATGTGGGAGAGGCCACAACTAGCATGTCATCCATGACTTGGAATTCTATGCACTTATGATTGGAACTATTAGCAAGCATCCGCAACTACTAATGTTCATTAAGGTAAAACCCAACCATAGCATTAAGATATATTGGTCCCCCTTCAATCCCGTATGCATCAGTTTATATGCTAGGTTGAAGCTTCTGTCACTCTTGCCCTCCAATACATAGTCCTATCAACATACAACTAACCCTATGGTGTGATCCATGCGCGCGCTCATATGATGGGAACCAAAGGACAACAACATAACCACAAGCAATTTAAACCAATCATATCAATTCACCAATTATCGATAGGACAACGAAAATCTACTCAGACATCATAGGATGGCAACACATCATTGGATAATAATATGAAGCATAAAGCACCATGTTCAAGTAGAGGGTACAGCGGGTTGCGGGAGAGTGGACCGCTGTAGATAGATGGGGGAAGGTGATGATGTTGGTGAAGATGACGGAGGTGTTGGTGTAGATTGCTGTCGCACGATGATGGCCCCGACGGCGTTCCGGCGCCACCGGAAGCGAGGGGGAGAGAGCCCCCCTCCTTATCCTTCTTCCTTGGCCTTCTCCCTAGGTGGGAGAAGGGTTCTCCCTCTGGTCCATGGCCTCCATGGCATGGGCGAGAGCCCCTCCGAGATTGGATCTGTCTCTCTGTCTCTCTTTGTTTCTGCGTTCCCAGATTCTGGCCTTTCACGGTTTCTTATATTCCCGGAGATCTGTAACTCCGATTGGGCTGAATTTTTGACAAGGTTTGTATCTGGATATTAGCTTTCTTGCAGCGAAAGAAGGGCACCAACCTCCTTACGGGTTGGCCACGAGGGTCCGGGGCGCGCCTGACCCCCTGGGGCGCACCCCCTGCCTCGTGGCCCCCTCGGGCATCGTCTCGCGTTGATTCTTCTATCCAAAATTCTTAAATATTCCAAAAAAATCTGTCCGTTTTACCCTGTTTGGACTCCGTTTGATATGGATATTCTGCGAAACAAAAAACATGCAACAAACAGGAACTGGCACTGGGCACTGGATCAATATGTTAGTCCCAAAAATAGTATAAAAAGTTGCCAAAAGTATATGAAAGTTGTATAATATTAGCATGGAATAATAAAAAATTATAGATACGACGGAGATGTATCAAAGAGCCTTGGATGGAAAATATGATACGGTGTGCACATTGATCCAAATGATGCCCAATTAAAAATATCTCAAGCCTACGGAAGTCATTGGTACAATTGTTGCTCATGAGATGTCTTTTAAGGATAAGGAAGAGCTACACAACAAGTCTAGTGGTGCATACAAATCTTCATGTGATGCTCCCACAACGTCAAGTGGGAAAAAAATCAATGAAGAATTGAGCCTAATGGTGAAGAACTTCAACAAGTTCTACAAGAATCGAATCCAAGATAAATCCTACAATGACAAAGGATCTTCTAGTCGTGATCGCAATTGCTAGACCCGGACACTATTCCAATGAGTGTACGGCTCCCTACAAGAGAAGAGAAGATTCACCAAAAAGGAGGAGTAGAAGAGATGAATCACCTACAAGAGAGAGAAGGAGTAGATATGATCGTTATGAACAAAGGCCATCTCGTAGAAGCAAGGATTCAGAATGGAAGGGGAAGTCATCAAAGAGCTACACAAGATGAAGACATAAAGCTCACGTTGGTGAATAGGTATCCGGTTCCGACTCCGACAACTACTCTGAGAGAAGCTATCACTCCGGCTCCGAATATACTCAAGATGAAGGTGTTTCTAGAATTTCTCTAGCGTCATCCAACTCCTACGATATATTTGACTCACAAAATGAAGAAATTAGAAGATGCTTCATGGCTAAAGTCCCCAAGGTATCACACCCCGAGTATCTTGATTTAAATAGTGATGAAGATGATTTGCTAGGTGATGATGAGTTACTTGTTGACAAAGTTAATGATGAAAACTATGATATAGACTTGCTAGTATATTCAAGATGACACTAATGAAAATGATAAGAAGGAGATTGAGCATATAACTAAAGAATTAAACACTCTTAAGTTAGCTCATGAAACAACTCTAGAGGATCGTAGAGAGCTCCTAAGGACTCGTGAGAAGCTATGCTTCAAGAAGCTAAATTTAGAGCAAGAGCATGAGTTCTTAAAAGCTATCAATGATGATCTTTGAAAGAAGAGTTCTTCTTACATTGACAAATGTCTCCTCTTGTCTACTTATATACCACAAGTAAGATCTAGCAACAAGAGCAACAAAGATTCTTCTTCTAGTAGTAACAATAACCATGCTAAATCCAGTATTGTTGCTTCTAGTAATTCTCTTGATTCCACTAACAATTCTCTTAGCTAAGTTACACATGAGCAAGAAAATATCTTATTGAAGGGAATTATAGAGGAAGGTGTTTACAAAAGCATTGCCGGGAGTAAGCAATTTGAGGAAATTGTACGCAAGCAAGACCCACCAGAATAATCAAGGTGTTGGTTTTGAATGAAAGTTCAATGCCAATGGAGTTGAATGTGAAGAAGATCAATACCCTAAGAGAAAGTTTGTTCCTCAACAAGAGAAGTATGAACCCACTTCTTTTGAGGGGACACAAGCTTAAGATGGTCTTCCTCCACAAGACCACAAGCTAAAGGGAAAGGACAAGCTTCAAGAGAAGATTGACTCATTTGAAGAAGTTCCTAAGGACATTGTCAAGTGGGTTCCCAAGACTACGTCAAGCTCTATGTCTTCAAGTTCAACTACGATTCCAAGGATTCCCATCAAGTTGATATGGATCCCGAAGAAGAAGAACTAGAGTGTTGTTGAGGGTGACTCTGCCAACGTACTTCACTCATATTCATATTGGCAAGGACTTATGCAATCAACTTGCATATCTTGCATCAAGTTCATGGAGTCACAAACCCTCTTGTTTGTAAGACAAGGGACAAGGTAACCAAATGATTTCATGGACATCATCATATGTGAAGTCTATGGATATACTTGTATGTTCCTTGTGGGACTAACCCATGTAGGTATTGAAAGTGCAACACTCCAAAGGATTGCTCCAAATGATCTACACCAACATTGAGCATCCACATCTTCACTATATACATGAAGTCGTCCTCGACAAAACCCAAGGTTAGTTCATCCCTCTTAGTGGGATATCACATCTAGGGGAGCTGTGCTCTAAGAAAATGAGCTAAAGCAACTCTAATGGTGTGAACATATTAATGCTTTATGTAAAAGTGGTAACCCCACTTGTGCTTAAACGATGAGTATGACCTATGATCAAATGTTCTCATTTGACTCCTAAGTTAACATACTCATATATAGATGACCTATTCATCGCCAATTTCTTGATAGATGCTGGAACTGCTTGTGCATGCTTTGACACATGTTTTATTTTCTATCGTATTGTGAGAGCATGTTGGTTGCATATTTTCTTCATTCGAGAACATCCATTTGTTGTTTTGATTGTTTGGTTTTCTTTGGCCAAATGGATGTACAAGAATGCCTAAGAACTTTCTCTAGCTATCTATGATTTTCTTGTCTCAAATACTATTCTTGCTACATCAAAAATTTGAACAAGTTGTTTTTTGACCCTACCGGTGAGGAGCACTTCGAGTCACCGATCCGACAAGGGTTGATCTCCAAAACCTTCTTGTGCATTTCGGTCTGACCAACACACTCCTATTCGGTCCCACCGAAATCACCAGATTGATCTAGGTTTTTATCTCGGTGATACCGATTAGAATGACTCGGTTCCACCGAGTTGCACTAACTGTACGCAGTTTTGCATCTCGGTGCCACCGAAACATTCCACTCGGTACCACCGACAGCTACTGGGTATATATACTTTGTGTACCCTTACGGTTGAAAATTTCTTCAAACCCACGAGTCCGCACCCCAGTGCTGCGGCTCCCTTGGTATATGGATCGTCGCCGTCTCCGCATGTGTGCCTCCGCCACAGGTCTCCGCCGCCGTCAACGGAATTCTCCACCATCATTGCTGTCGTAGCGAATTGTCAACAAGTTAGGGTATGGTTCAACCCCTTTGTGATATTTTCCCAATCTGATTCAATGCACAAAGTAAATGCCAAGCTTCTTGCCAGAATTGAAAACTTTCTATCCACAAGAAAAAAATACTTAGATTAGATTCGATGAAAAGTTTTAGGGTTAGGTTTCCATCAAGCTCATCTCGGACCGACCGAATGGAAGTTTTCGGTCACACCGATTGGCCCTGACCATTGCACTAAGTACAACTCGGTCTGACCAAAGTGTACTGATCAGTGAGACCGAACACAAACTCTCAGTGAAACCCTAGCATCTCAGAGTCATCGAACAGCAATTTGGTCTGACCGAGGCTGTGAGTTTAGGCTTTGTATGTGCTTCGGTGTCACCAAGGTGATCCACTTGGTAGCTCCAAAATTATTTCTGTGAAAAGCTAAAACTAAAATTTTGATTCAACTTTTTGGAAAAATCAGCTGCATTTTGTGATGCTCATCCACTCTGCCTATACCTATCTATTCACAGGGTCAGTTTTGCAAGATGTCATATGCAAGTGATAGTCAGAACAGGTCAGAGGAAGAGGTTGATCTCAGTGAGGGCTCTAGCCCTAGTGGTAGCACTGATGAGGGCAACAGGAGCACTCCTAGCAGTCTACCCAATGCTGCCACAAGGACAAAGAAGAAAATAACCTCAGACAATGAGGATGAAGACTTTGTTGCTGATGAGGCCACCTCACGGAAAGGAGTGCTGAGACAAGGTTGTCAGAATCGCGATTTTGAATCGGATCGGAGCCCTGATGGTAGGATCACAAATCTTGGAATCTTCACTATCAGGATCGTAGAAACATAGATTCTATGAACTAAAGTTGTAGAATCAGAGGGGTTAGTTTGGATCATAAAGTCGTAGAATCGTACAACAGAATCGCGATTCTGACAACCTTGGCTGAGAAAAGAGTATGGTGCAACTGCTGCCACCAAGCCAGGTCTCAAGAAAGCTCATGCCAAGAGAGCTCCAACATCCAAAGTCGGAAAAGTCCACAGCTCCTCAAGAGACTATGACTTTCAATCTTGAACAATCTGATGATGATGAGGCTGAGACTAGGAAGAAGAAAAGAGCTAGGAAGACCACAGCCACGGTGCTTGGCAAGCCTTCTATGAGGGAAGAAGAGGAGGAGGAAGAGCCAGCTGATGCACGTCCTGCCAAAACTCAGAAGCGCATGGGAGATGCCATGAAATCAGCAGTTGCCCCCTCCAAGCCCAAGAAAGCACCAAAAGTGTCTGCTCCCAAGAGATCCACTAGGAACATCCCTGCCTCAGAGAAGAACAAGGCCCCAGTGCTAGAGGTTCAAGAAGATGTTGATCCCTAAGTGCTCAAGAAGTTGAAGCTAAAGATTCCAAACCATAATGATGGACATCCAGTGGCTGAGAACATGAAGTTGAAGAAGGATAGTGGGCTGAGAGATTGGAGAAAGATTGATCCCTATTTTATGAGGAGGAAAACCGTTGTTGACTATCATTTCCACACCAAAGAATAGCAAGACTTCTATGAGACAGTGCTCTTGGACAAGAAACTCATTGTGTGTGACATGAAGAGGGCAGATTGAAGTACATTGATGCAAATGCAGACTACTTCCCCCGCGTTCATGAGAGCTTCATGCCGGTGATATGTCTCCAACGTATCTACTTTTCCAAACCCTTTTGCCCTTGTTTTGGACTCTAACTTGCATTATTTGAATGGAACTAACCCGGACTGACGCTGTTTTTAGCCGAACTGCCATGGTGTTGTTTTTGTGCAGAATAAAAAGTTCTCGGAATCGCGTGCAAATCAACGGAGAATTATTTCAGAAAATATAAAAAATATCTGCAAGAAGATAATCACCGGGGGGCCCACACCCTGTCCTCGAGGGTGGGGGGCGCGCCCCCCTGCCTCGAGGGCCCCCCGATGCTCCACCGACGTACCCCCAGGTCCTATATCTACTGTTTGCGGAGAAAAAAATCAGGGAGAAGGAATTATCGCGTTTCACGAGACGGAGCCGCCGCCAAGCCCTAATCTCTCTCGGGAGGGCTGATCTAGAGTCCGTTCGGGGCTCCGGAGAGTGGAGATTGTCGCCATCGTCATCATCAACCTTCCTCCATCACCAATTCCATGATGCTCACCGCCATGTGTGAGTAATTCCATCGTAGGCTTGCTGTCCGGTGATGGGTTGGATGGGATCTATCATGTAATCGAGTTAGTTTTGTTAGGGTTTGATCCCTAGTATCCACTATGTTCTGAGATTGATGTTGCTATGACTTTGCTATGCTTAATGCTTGTCACTAGGGCCCGAGTGCCATGCTTTCATATCTAAACCTATTATGTTTTCATGAATATATGTGTGTTCTTGATCCTATCTTGCAAGTCTATAGTCACCTGCTATGTGTTATGATCCGGCAACCCCGAAGTGACAATAATCGGGACCACTCCCGATGATGATCGTAGTTTGAGGAGTTCATGTATTCACTATGTGTTAATGCTTTGGTCCGGTACTCTATTAAAAGGAGGCCTTAATATCCCTTAGTTTCCAATAGGACCCCGCTGCCACGGGAGGGTAGGACAAAAGATGTCATGCAAGTTATTTTCCATAAGCACATATGACTATATTCGGAATACATGCCTACATTGCATTGATGAACTGGAGCTAGTACTGTGTCACCCTAGGTTATAACTTCTACATGATGAATTGCATCCGATGTAATTTCCCATCACCGATCCAATGCCTACGAGCTTTACCTATATTGTTTGTCGCTTATTTACCTTTCCGTTTCTTATATCACGAAAACTACAAAAACACTATCGTTACTTTTATTGCTGCTACCGCCACTATCATATTACTTTGCTACTAAACTATCTTGATGCAGATACTAAGTTTCCAGGTGTGGTTGAATTGACAACTCAGCTTCTAATACTTAAGAGTATTCTTTGGCTCCCCTTGTGTCGAATCAAAAAATTTGGGTTTAATAGTTTACCCTCGAAAACTGTTGCAATCCCCTACACTTGTGGGTTATCCAGACTATTTTCTGGCGCCGTTGTCGGGGAGCACAACTCTATTCTTTAAGTCACTTGGGATTTATATCTGTTTATCACTATGAAGAATTTGAAGGACTCAAAAACCAAAATCTTACCCTCAACTACGAGGGGAGGTAAGGAACTGCCATCTAGCTCTGCACTTGATTCTCCTTCTGTTATGAGTAAACTTGCGACACCTACTCCTGCTATTGAATCTGATATGTCGTTTGTTCTAGATGATGCTACTTATGCTATGTATGATGAAACTATCTCTATGCCTGATACTGTGCCACTAGGTGAATTTCTAGATGAACAAATTGCTAAGGTTAGGGAGAGTGCAAATGTTGATGATATTTATGAAAGTGATGATGAAACTACTCCCAATAGATATGAATTGCCTGTTGTGCCCGAGGGTTATGTTATGGATGAAGAAACTGCTAGAGACTTTCTTGCTTGCAATAATAGATATGATCTTACGAAATTATTAGCTAAGCTGAAAGAAAAGTCCTTGAATGCCAGAATGAAACATGACCCTGCTTTTGCTACTTCACCTATATGTGTCACTGATAAGGATTATGAATTCTCTATTGATCCTGAGTTAATTACTTTGGTTGAATCTGATCCTTTCCATGGCTATGAGTCTGAAACTGTTGTGGCACATCTTACCAAGTTGAATGATATAGCCACCCTGTTTACTAATGATGAAAAGATTTGTTACTACTATATCCTTAAGCTATTTC
>LR738714.1:548334443-548393795 GCA_902687465.1 Secale cereale
GTTAAGAATTTACCGCCTATTGAAGAAATACATGGTCTTGATAACCTGACACAGGTAGTAAAGGTAAATTCTCTTTATAGATTTGATGAAGGTGATATTCCTCGTTATAAGTCTGCTAACCAATGCTTATATGAGTTTGACAATTTCATTGTGAAACAAGAAAACTTCAATGCTTATGTTGGCAGACAACTTCAACACAATGCTTATATGATTGAACGCTTGAGTGATTATATGTCTATTGCTAAAGGTGAACTGAAACTTATTAGTAAACATGCTTCCATGGTCACCACTCAAGTAGAACAAGTACTTAAGGCTCATAATGATTTGCTCAATGAATTAAATAGTAAAAATAATGACTATGCTGTTAGAGTTGCAACTAGAGGTGGTAAAATGACTCAGGAACCTCTGTATCCTGAAGGACATCCTAAGAGAATTGAACAAGATTCTCAGAGAGCTAATTTAGATGCACCTAGTTCTTCTAAAAAGAAGAAACAGAAAAATGATAGAACCTTGCATGCTTCTAGTGAACCTGTAGCTCACCCACCTGAGAATCCCAATGATATATCTGTTTCTGATTCTGAGACACTATCTGGTAATGAACATGAACCTAGTGATAATATTAATAATGATGTTCATGATGATGCTCAACCTAGAAATGATAATGATGTAGAGATTGAACCTGCTGTTGATCTTGATAACCCACAATCAAAGAATCAACATTATGATAAGAGAGACTTTGTTGCTAGGAAGCACGGTAGGGCAAGAGAACCATGGGTTCAGAAATCCATGCCTTTTCCTCTGAAACTATCCAAGAAAAAGGATGATGAGGACTTTGAGCGCTTTGCTGAAATGATTAGACCTATCTTTTTGCGTATGCGTTTGACTGATGTGCTTAAAACAAATCCTTATGCCAAGTATATGAAAGATATTATTACCAACAAAAGAAAGATACCTGAAGTAGAAATCTCCGCCATGCTTGCTAATTACACTTTTGAGGGTGGAATGCCTAAGAAATTAGGAGATCCAGGAGTACCTACTATACCTTGCTCCATTAAGAGAAACTATGTTAAAACTGCTTTGTGTGATCTTGGAGCCAGTGTTAGTGTTATGCCTCTCTCTTTATATCGTAGACTTGACTTGAGTAAGTTGACACCTACTAAAATATCCTTGCAAATGGCTTATAAATCAACTGCTATACCTATCGGTATATGTGAGGATGTGCCTGTTGTAGTTGCAAATGTTACTATTCTAACGGACTTTGTTATACTTGATATTCCCGAGGATGATAGTATGTCTATTATTCTTGGAAGACCTTTTTTGAATACTGCGGGGGCTGTTGTTGATTGCAATAAAGGCAATGTCATTTTTCATGTCAATGGTAATGAGCATACGGTACACTTTCCGAGGAAACAACCTCAGGTCCATAGTATCAATTATATTGGAAAAACTTCAACTATTATTATTGGAGGTTTTGAATTTCCTATTCCTACTATCAAGAAGGCATATGACATACTTATTGTTGGGGACATACATATCCCCATTGAGGTAACATAGTGTTATTCGAAAATTCTCTGGTTTCATGTTACTCAGAAAGAGTTTATTAACAAGACCTGATCAACCTTGTTAATGGATTCCTTTTGATGAACATGGGATAGGTGAATCTAGATGGCACAAACCTTCTGTACCCTCCTTTTACTTTCTGCTAATTAGGTTAAATAAAACAAAAATAGCATTGTATGTCTATTTCCAGACTTATCCTTGCAATAAAAAAAATATCCCGAAAATAAAAGTTCTCCAAATGCCATGAAATTGAAATATGATTTTTTCTACAATATTTAAGAAAATATGGCACTGAACACGTAGCGAGGGGAGCCAGCACGTGGCCTCGAGGGCACAGGGCGCGCCCCCTGCCTCGAGGGCCCCACGTGGCCCCCCTCCACTTATCCTTTCACCCATGCTCTTCTTCTTCCTCCCAAAAAAATCCCCAACCAGCTCAAACCCGAGTTCTGACTCATTTTGCTGCCATTTTCGATCTCCTTGCTGAAAGCACCATTCACCAAACTATTTGGGGAGATTGTTCCTTGGTATGTGACTCCTCCATTGGTCTAATTAGTTTTTGTTCTAGTGCTTTATTTGTTGCAAATTTATGCTGCTATGGTGACCTTGTTCTTGAGCTTGCATGTCAAACTTTCTTGGTCCCAAGTAGTTCTAATGCATGATATAGCCTCTAGGCACTTGTAGGAGTTGTTGCTATTAATCTTGTTGAGTTTGGTTAACTTTTATTGTGAGTTACTAAAAATTTCAGAAATTTTCAGAAAAGGAAAATGTTAAAAAGATTATTGAGGGGCTCCTCCAGTAAGAGCTCAGAGGAGAAGAAGAAAGAAGAAAATAAGAAGCCCAAGTATCATCTTCCTCGCATGGCGGAAGTTCGACCGTGCGAATGGCCATGTAATAATTTCATGATGTCCGCCGGTATTTACGAAGACTTTTTTTGGTTGGCGAATAATGCAGGCCTCACCGACTTCCTCAACGACCAAAAAGAACAGTATCTCTTACTCACCAATATTTTCATGCAAAGTTTTCATTTTCATTCTAGGAAAACACCACCTACGGTGGAGTTTCGCTTATATGATGTGAGTAAGGAGATATCACTTTTAGATTTTTGTGAAATATGCAAAGTACCCTTTGGAGGTAGACTTGATGAACCACGTCACGAAGACGTCAAAGGGTTTATTGATATGATAGCCGTATGTGAAACTAGACAAGTTACAGGGGCTAGAATCGCTAGTATACACTTCCCTGTTCTGTGCTACTTTGCTTTATTTGCTAGTAGGTGTTTAATTGGTCGCGGGAACAGTGGGAATCTCAGTGCCCCTGATAATATCATTTTACGCCATTCTTTGTTCCAGGACACAACTTTTAGCTTGGGCGCCGTCGTTGCCAAACGACTGAGTCTTAACCGCTCAAGAGGGCCCGTCTTTGGAGGCATCTTTGCTTCTCGCCTTGCTGAATATTTTAATATACCTATTAGGCATCATGAGAAGGAAGAAAAATTGCTTGCCCCTATTTATCTAGACTACAAGAGCATGGTAGCTCATGACTTTATTGTTAAAGACAAAAATATGTAGCTCCATTATAAATTAAGGTTTGATGAAATATACTGTAAAATTGTTACCTTGCATGCACCTTCTTTGTTTGATCTATCTACAGGCATATTCCTCATCACCTCAGATGCCTTCTACAAGTACCAAGTCCAGGCGCAAGCTTCAGAGCCTGAGCCAGAACCACCACTTGATCCTTCCCGTTAATTTGTTTATGGGTGGGAGCTGGACGAGCTCGCCAACCAGTGGCGCCCAGAGGACACATCTCAGTACACCGGAGGGAGTGGCTTCGATCCCTGGCCATATACAACCTTAGGCCAAAAGCCTAAGCTTGGGGGAGTACATGTTTCTCACCGACTTACATTCATGTTCACACTTATTTAGTTGTCGGTGCTCACACTCTTTCACTGTACCATCCATGCTTAGTTTAAATTTTCTTTTTCTTAGTCTTTTTCTTGTGTGCTAGAAAAAAACCCAGAAAAACAAAAAATATATTAGCCGTAGCTTCTAGCTAGTTTACTTTCTTTCCTTGTTTGTAGTAGTAGTAATTAAAAGAAAACCCAAAAAGATTTCTCGTTCTTCTTTTGCTTGTTGGGAGCTTTCCCGTGTAAATATTTTCTTTTCTTTCTTTGGGAGTTGAGAGTAGAAGACCATGGTCAAAATGCTTAGTGGCCCTCATTTTTTTTGTTGATTTAACCCTGAGCCATATTACCTTGTCTTCTCTCTTGTATTAAATGCCTGCAGATTCCAGCTTAGTCCAATGCACGTGCATTATTATTATTATCCACACCGTTCGGTCATGCGAGTGAAAGGCAATAAGGATGATTTATGGTGAACTAATTAAGATAAGAAAAGCTGGTATGAACTCGACCTCTCTTGTTTTTGTAAATATGATTGCTCATCGTTCCTGATTCAGCTTGTTATGAATGAAACATGTTTGCAATGAAAATTAGAGATCATAGCTGCTTATGCCATGCTTAATTAGCTGAGAGTTTATAATGGTCTATCTTGCGTGCCAACATGATATTAAAATGGTTGTGATGTGGTATGATGGGTGGTATCCTCCTTTGAACGATTCAAGTGGTCTGACTTGGCACATGTTCACGCATGTACTTGAAACAAATCAACATAGCTTTCACGATATTTATGTTGATGGTGATTTATATCCTACTCATGCTTGCATTCATTGTTCATTAATTTTAATGCATGTTCATGACCGTTGTTGCTCTCTAGCTGGTCGCTTCCCAGTCTCTTTCTAGCCCTCACCTGTACTAAGCGGGAATACTGCTTGTGCATCCACTTCCATAAACCCCAAAGTTATTCCACATGAGTCCACTATACCTTCCTATATGCGGTATTTACCTGCCGTTCCAAGTAAATTTGTATGTGCCAAACTCTAAACCTTCAAATGAAATTCTGTTTTGTATGCTCGAACAGCTCATGTATCAACTAGGGTTGTCTATATCTTCCATGCTAGGTGGGTTATTCTCATGATGAGTGGACTTTTCATGAGAAAATGCCTGGTAATCGGGATGCCCAGTCCCATGCTCAAAATCATAATAATTAAACAAAAATCCCCCAGGGTTGTTGCTTGTTTGGACGGTAACCCATGGATTCGGCTGGCCATGGAGTGTGCTTGTTGGTGGTTGGGGGAGTATAAACTTTACCATTCTGTTTGGGAACCGCCTATAATGTGCGTAACATGGGAGATATCGAGATTCTTGGTTGTTATGTTGACAATGAAAGTATACCGCTCAAAATGTTATTCATCTCTATTTAAAAATCGAGCTCTCGCACCTCTACAAATCCCTGCTTCCCTCTGCGAAGGGCCTATCTATTTACTTTTATGCAGAGTCATCATCCTCTTATCAAAGAGCACCAGTAGGAGAGCACCTCTATCGTTGCATGTATTACTATTAATTTGCATTGAGTATGATCATGACTGGATCTCTTTTACCATGAGTTACAATGTCTAGTCAGTCCTTGATCTTTAAAGGTGCTATGCATTTATGTTCTGCGGTCTCAGAAAGGGCTAGCGAGATACCATCCTGTTATATCATATCATGATTGTTTTGAGAAGTGTTTTCATCCGAGGTTTATTATTATTGCTCGTTAGTTGATTATGCTATTGATGTGAGTAGTCTTGAGACCTGAAAGTTATTGTGAATGTGGTTAGTTCATGATCTTGTTGAAAACCTGAATGCTAGCTTACATATTTACAACAACAAGAGCAAACAAAGTTTGTCAAAGTTTTTCTTTATCACTTTCAGTTTATCAACTGAATTGCTTGAGGACAAGCAAAGGATTAAGCTTGGGGGAGATGATACGTCTCCAACGTATCTACTTTTCCAAACCCTTTTGCCCTTGATTTGGACTCTAACTTGCATGATTTGAATGGAACTAACCCGGACTGACGCTATTTTCAGCAGAACTGCCATGGTGTTGTTTTTGTGCAGAATAAAAAGTTCTCGGAATCGCCTGAAAATCAACGGAGAATTATTTCAGAAAATATAAAAAATATCTGCAAGAAGATACTCACCAGGGGCCCACACCCTGTCCTCAAGGGTGGGGGCACGCTCCCCTTCCCAGGGCGCGCCCCCTGGCTCGAGGGCCCCCCGATGCTCCACCGACGTACCCCCAGGTCCTATATCTTCCATTTCACGGAGAAAAAAAAACCAGGGAGAAGGAATTATCACGTTTCACGAGACGGAGCCACCGCCAAGCCTTAATCTCTCTCGGGAGGGCTGATCTGGAGTCCGTTCGGGGCTCCGGAGAGTGGAGATCATCGCCATCGTCATCATCAACCTTCCTCCATCACCAATTCCATGATGCTCACCGCCGTGTGTGAGTAATTCCATCGTAGGCTTGCTGGACGGTGATGGGTTGGATGGGATCTATCATGTAATCGAGTTAGTTTTATTAGGGTTTGATCCCTAGTATCCACTATGTTCTGAGATTGATGTTGCTATGACTTTGCTATGCTTAATGCTTGTCACTAGGGCCCGAGTGCCATGCTTTCATATCTAAACCTATTATGTTTTCATGAATATATGTGTGTTCTGTTGGGGAACGTAGCATAATTCAAAAAAATTCTACGTCTTCACCAAGATCCAACTATGGAGACATCTAGCAACGAGTAACTAAGAGTGCATCTACATACCGTTATGAAGATTGCGTGCGGAAGCTTTCAACGAAGCAAGGATGAAGTAGTCGTACTCTTCACGTTCTTCGTCACCGATGATCTAGCGCCGAACGGACGGCACCTCCGCGTTCAACACACGTACGGTGCAGCAACGTCACCTCCTTCTTGATCCAGCAAGGGGGGAGGAGAAGTCGTCAGAGATCCGGCAGCACGACGGCGTGATGACGGATGCAGTGGAAATTGCAGCAGGGCTACGCCGGGCGCCCTGCGAAGGAGTTGGGAGGTGTGACGGGAGGGGGAGAGGCGCCAGGGCTGAGGTGCGGCTGCCCTCCCCCCCACACATATATATAGGGGCCAGGGGGGCGCCTGGACCCCCTGCAGATCCAATCTGCAAGGGGGCGGCGGCCAAGGGGGGTTCCTTGCCCCCCAAGGCAAGTGGAGCCCCCCTCCCCTTTAGGGTTTGAACCCTAGGCGCAGGGGAGGTGGGCCTCCCTTAGTGGTGCGCCAGCCCAGAGGGCTGGACACATCCCCTTGCGGCCTAGGGGCCCCACCGGGATGGGTGGCCCCACCCGGTGGACCCCAGGGGCCCCTCCGGTGGTCCCGGGACGCTCCCGGTGACCCCCGGAGATCACCCGTTGGCCGAAACTGGACTTCCCATATATCAATCTTTACCTCCGGACCATTCCGGAACTCCTCGTGACGTCCGGGATCTCATCCGGGACTCCGAACAACTTTCGGGTTTCCACGTGCATTAATCTCTACGACCCTAGCGTTACCGAACCTTAAGTGTGTAGACCCTACGGGTTCGGGAGACACGTAGACATGACCGAGACCACTCTCCGGTCAATAACCAACAGCGGGATCTGGATACCCATGTTGGTTCCCACGTGTTCCTCGATGATCTTCATTGGATGAACCACTGTGTCAAGGATTCACTCAATCCCGTATGTTATTCCCTTTGTCCATCGGTACGGTACTTGCCCGAGATTCGATCGTCGGTATTCCCAATACCTTGTTCAATCTCGTTATGGCAAGTCTCTTTACTCGATCCGTAATCCATCATCCCGTGACTAACTACTTAGTCACATTGATCTCATTATGATGATGTCTTACCGAGTGGGCCCAGAGGTACCTCTCCGTCATACGGAGTGACAACATCCCAGTCTCGGTTCGTACCAACTCAACAGACACTTTCGGAGATACCCGATGCGTACCTTTATAGCCACCCAGTTACGTTGTGACGGTTGGCACACCCAAAGTACTCCTACGGTATCCGGGAGTTGTACAACCTCATGGTCTAAGGAATAAATACTTGACACCGAAAAGCTTATGCATTACAAACTATACGATCTCGTGTTATGCTCAAGTTTGGGTCTTGTCCATCACATCATTCTCCTAATGATGTGATCCCGTTATCACTTACATCTCATGTCCATGGTCAAGAAACCGTGACCATCTGTTGATCAACGAGCTGGCTACTAGAGGCCTACCAGGGACTCATTGTGATCTGTGTATTCACACATGTATCGCTGTTTCCGTACAATACAATTCAAGCATGAATAACAGACGATTATCATGAACAAGGAGATATAATAATAATACTTTTATTATTGCCTCTAGGGCATATCTCCAACAGTCTCCCACTTGCACTAGAGTCAATTATCTAGTTACATTGTGATGAATCGAACACCCATAGAGTTCTGGTGTTGATCATGTTTTGCTCGTGAAAGAGGTTTAGTCAACGGGTCTGCAACATTCAGATCCGTATGCACTTTACAAATATCTATGTCTCCATCCTGAACATAATTCCGGATGGAGTTGAAACGACGCTTGATGTGCTTGGTCTTCTTGTGAAACCTGGGCTCCTTGGTAATAGCAATAGCGCCAGTGTTGTCACAGAAGAGAGTCATCGGGCTTGACGCGCTTGGAATGACTCCTAGGTCGGTGATGAACTCCTTCATCCAGACTCCTTCCTGCGCTGCATCAGAAGCAGCTATGTACTCCGCTTCACATGTAGATGCTGCCACCACGCTTTGCTTGCAACTGCACCAGCTGACTGCCCCTCCGTTCAAAATATACACGTATCCCGTTTGTGACTTAGAGTCATCCAGATCTGTGTCGAAGCTAGCATCGACGTAACCCTTTACGACGAGCTCTTCGTCACCTCCATAAACGAGAAACATATCCTTAGTCCTTTTAAGGTACTTCAGGATGTTCTTGACCGCTGTCCAGTGTTCCGTACCGGGATCACTTTGGTACCTCCCTACCAAACTTATGGCAAGGTTCACATCAGGTCTGGTACACTGCATGGCATACATGATAGAACCTATGGCCGAGGCATAGGGAATGACACTCATCTTTTCTCTATCTTCTGCCGTGGTCGGCGACTGAGTCTTACTCAATCTCATACCTTGCAAAACAGGCAAGAATCCTTTCTTTGACTGATCCATATTGAACTTCTTCAATATTTTGTCAAGGTATGTACTTTGTGAAAGACCAATGAGGCGTCTCGATCTATCTCTATAGATTTTGATGCCTAATATGTAAGCAACTTCTCCAAGGTCCTTCATTGAAAAACTTTTATTCAAGTAGGCCTTTACATTTTCCAATAATTCTATATCATTTCCCATCAGCAATATGTCATCCACATATAATATGAGAAATGCCACAGAGCTCCCACTCACTTTCTTGTAAATACAGGCTTCTCCATAAGTCTGTATAAAGCCAAACGCTTTGATCACCTCATCAAAGCGAATATTCCAACTCCGAGATGCTTGCACCAGCCCGTAAATCGAGCGCTGGAGCTTGCATACCTTGTTAGCGTTCTCTGGATCGACAAAACCTTCCGGTTGCATCATATACAACTCTTCCTTGAGGAAGCCATTAAGGAATGTTGTTTTGACGTCCATTTGCCATATCTCATAATCATAGAATGCGGCAATAGCTAACATGATTCTGACTGACTTCAGCATCGCTACGGGAGAGAAAGTCTCGTCGTAGTCAATCCCTTGAACTTGTCGATAACCCTTAGCGACAAGCCGAGCCTTATAGATGGTCACATTACCATCCGCATCTGTCTTCTTCTTAAATATCCATTTGTTTTCTATGGCGTGCCTATCATCAGGCAAGTCCACCAAAGTCCTACCTTTGTTTTCATACATGGATTCTATCTCGGATTTCATGGCTCCAAGCCATTTATTGGAATCTGGGCCCGCCACTGCTTCTTCATAGTTCGAAGGTTCACCATTGTCTAACAACATGATTTCCAGTACAGGGTTGCCGTACCACTCTGGTGCGAAACGTACCCTTGTGGACCTTCGAAGTTCAGTAGTAACTTGATCTGTTTCTTCATGATCATTATCATCAACTTCCTCCCTTGTCGGTGCAGGCACCTCAGGAACAGTTTCCTGTGCTGCGCTATTTTCCGGTGCAGGAGGGGTGACTGTCACCTCATCAAGTTCTACTTTCCTCCCACTCACTTCTTTCGAGAGAAACTCTTTCTCCAGAAAGTATCCATTCTTGGCAACAAAGACTTTGCCTTCGGATCTGTGGTAGAAGGTGTACCCAATTGTTTCCTTTGGGTATCCTATGAAGACGCATTTTTCCGATTTGGGTTCGAGCTTTTCAGGTTGAAGTTTCTTGACATAAGCATCGCAACCCCAAACTTTCAGAAACGACAGCTTCGGTTTCTTGCCAAACCAAAGTTCATATGGAGTCGTCTCAACGGATTTTGATAGAGCCCTATTTAAAGTGAATGCGGCAGTCTCTAAAGCATAACCCCAAAAAGATAGCGGTAAATCGGTGAGGGACATCATAGATCGCACCATGTCCAACAGAGTACGATTTCGACGTTCGGACACACCGTTACGTTGAGGTGTTCCGGGCGGTGTCAATTGTGAAACAATTCCACAGCTTCTAAGGTGTGTGCCAAATTCATGACTTAAATATTCACCCCCACGATCCGATCGCAAGAACTTTATTTTTCTGTCACGTTGATTCCCAACCTCATTCTGAAATTCCTTGAACTTTTCAAAGGTCTCAGACTTGTGTTTCATCAAATAGATATACCCGTATCTACTCAAGTCATCCGTGAGGGTGAGAACATAACGATAGCCTCCGCGAGCCTCAACACTCATTGGACCGCACACATCGGTATGTATGATTTCCAGCAAGTTGGTTGCTCGCTCCATTGTTCCGGAGAACGGAGTCTTGGTCATCTTGCCCAAGAGGCATGATTCGCACGTGTCAAATGATTCATAATCAAGAGACTCTAGAAGTCCATCTGAATGGAGCTTCTTCATACATTTGACACCAATATGACCAAGGCGGCAATGCCACAAGTATGTGGGACTATCATTATCAACTTTACATCTTTTGGCATCTACACTATGAATATGTGTATTACTACGTTCGAGATCCATCAAAAATAAACCATTGACCAGCGGGGCATGACCATAAAACATATCTCTCAAATAAATAGAACAACCATTATTCTCCGATTTGAAAGAATATCCATCTCGCATAAGACGAGATCCAGAAACAATGTTCATGCTCAAAGCTGGTACTAAATAACAATTATTGAGGTTTAAAACTAATCCCGAGGGTAGATGTAGAGGCAGCGTGCCGACGACGATCACATCGACCTTGGAACCATTCCCGACGCACATCGTCACCTCATCCTTTGCCAGTCTCCGTTTATTCCGCAGCTCCTGTTTTGAGTTACAAATGTGAGCAACTGCACCGGTATCGAATACCCAGGAGCTACTACGAGTGCTGGTAAGGTACACATCAATAACATGTATATCATATATACCTTTGACGTTGCCGGCCTTCTTGTCTGCTAAGTATTTGGGGCAGTTCCGCTTCCAGTGACCCGTTCCCTTGCAATAAAAGCACTCTGTTTCAGGCTTGGGTCCATACTTTGGCTTCTTCCCAGCAACAGGCTTGCCAGGCGCGGCAACTTGCTTGCCGTCCTTCTTGAAGTTCTTCTTACCCTTGCCTTTCTTGAACTTAGTGGTTTTATTGACCATCAACACTTGATGTTCTTTCTTGATGTCTACCTCCGCTGATTTCAGCATCGAATACACCTCGGGAATGGACTTCTCCATCCCCTGCATATTGAAGTTCAGCACGAAGCTCTTGAAGCTTGGTGGGAGCGACTGGAGGATTCTGTCAACGACCGCTTCATCCGGGAGATTCATTCCCAGCTGAGACAAGCGGTTGTGCAATCCTGAAATCTTGAGGATGTGCTCACTGACAGAACTGCTCTCCTCCATCTTACAGCTGTAGAATGCGTCGGAGACATCATATCTCTCGACTCGGGCATGAGCTTGGAAAACCATTTTCAGCTCTTCGAACATCTCATATGCTCCGTGGTGCTCAAAATGTTTTTGGAGCCCCGACTCTAAACTGTAAAGCATGCCGCACTGAACCAGGGAGTAATCATCACTACGCGACTGCCAGACGTTCAAAACGTCTTGGGCCGCATCGGGAGCAGGTGCATCACCTAGCGGTGCTTCTAGGACATATGATCTCTTGGCAGCTATGAGGATAATCCTCAGGTTACGGACCCAATCCGTATAGTTGCTACCATCGTCTTTCAGCTTGGTTTTCTCTAGGAACGCGTTGAAGTTGAGGGAAACTGGAGCGTGGGCCATTTGATCTACAAGAGGTATTGTAAAGAATTTAGACTAAGTTCATGATAATTAAGTTCATCTTAATCAAATTTTAATGAACTCCCACTCAGAATGACATCTCTCTAGTCATCTTAAGTGATACACGATCCGAATCGAGTAGTCCGTGTCCGATCATCACGTGAGACGGACTAGTTAAAAACGGTGAACATCTTCATGTTGATCGTATCTTCTATACGACTCGTGTTCGACCTTTCGGTCTTCCGTGTTCCGAGGCCATGTCTGTACATGCTAGGCTCGTCAAGTGAACCCTAAGTGTATCGCGTGTGTAAATCTGTCTTACACCCGTTGTATGCGAACGTTAGAACCTATCACACTCGATCATCACGTGGTGCTTCGGAACAACGAACTTTAGCAACGGTGCACAGTTAGGGGAAACACAATACTTGAAATTTTAGTGAGAGATCATCTTATTTACTACCGTCGTTCTAAGTAAACAAGATGCATAAACATGATATACATCACATGCAATCAATTAAAGTGACATGATATGGCCAATATCATCTTGCTCCATGGATCTCCATCTTCGGGGCACCATGATCATCTTGTCACCGGCTCGACACCATGATCTTCATCATCATGATCTCCATCATCGTGTCTTGAAGAAGTCGTCACGCCAACTATTACTTCTACTACTTTAGCTAACGTTTAGCAACGAAGTAAAGTAATTACATGGCGTTATTCAGTGACACGCAGGTCATACAATAATTAAGACAACTCCTATGGCTCCTGCCGGTTGTCAAGTTCATCGACATGCAAGTCGTGATTCCCTATTACAAAAACATGATCAATCTCATACATCACATATCATTCATCACATCTTCGTTCTTGGCCATACCACGTCACAAAACACATGCTGCAAAAACAAGTTAGACGTCCTCTAATTGTTGTTGCAAGTTTTACGTGGCTTCTATAGGATTTCTAGCAAGAACGTTTCTTACCTACGCCAAAACCACAACGTGATTTGTCAACTTCTATTTACCCTTCATAAGGACCCTTTTCATCGAATCCGATCCGACTAAAGTAGGAGAGACAGACACCCGCCAGCCACCTTATGCATCTAGTGCATGTCTGTCGGTGGAACCAGTCTCACGTAAGCGTACGTGTAAGGTCGGTCCGGGCCGCTTCATCCCACAATACCGCCGAATCAAGATTGACTAGTAACGGTAAGAAAGTTGAACAAGATCATACGCCCACAACTGCTTTGTGTTCTACTCGTGCAAGATGCTACGCATAAAACCTAGGCTCAGATGCCACTGTTGGGGAACGTAGCATAATTCAAAAAATTTCTACGTCTTCACCAAGATCCAACTATGGAGACATCTAGCAACGAGTAACTAAGAGTGCATCTACATACCGTTATGAAGATTGCGTGCGGAAGCTTTCAACGAAGCAAGGATGAAGTAGTCGTACTCTTCACGTTCTTCGTCACCGATGATCTAGCGCCGAACGGACGGCACCTCCGCGTTCAACACACGTACGGTGCAGCAACGTCACCTCCTTCTTGATCCAGCAAGGGGGGAGGAGAAGTCGTCAGAGATCCGGCAGCACGACGGCGTGATGACGGATGCAGTGGAAATTGCAGTAGGGCTACGCCGGGCGCCCTGCGAAGGAGTTGGGAGGTGTGACGGGAGGGGCAGAGGCGCCAGGGCTGAGGTGCGGCTGCCCTCTCCCCCCCCACATATATATAGGGGCCAGGGGGGGCGCCTGGACCCCCTGCAAATCCAATCTGCAATGGGGCGGCGGCCAAGGGGGGTTCCTTGCCTCCCAAGGCAAGTGGAGCCCCCCTCCCCTTTAGGGTTTGAACCCTAGGCGCAGGGGAGGTGGGCCTCCCTTAGTGGTGCGCCAGCCCAGAGGGCTGGACACATCCCCTTGCGGCCTAGGGGCCCCACCGGGATGGGTGGCCCCACCCGGTGGACCCCCGGGGCCCCTCCGGTGGTCCCGGGACGCTACCGTGACCCCCGGAGATCACCCGTTGGCCGAAACTGGACTTCCCATATATCAATCTTTACCTCCGGACCATTCCGGAACTCCTCGTGACGTCCGGGATCTCATCCGGGACTCCGAACAACTTTCGGGTTTCCACGTGCATTAATCTCTACGACCCTAGCGTTACCGAACCTTAAGTGTGTAGACCCTACGGGTTCGGGAGACACGTAGACATGACCGAGACCACTCTCCGGTCAATAACCAACAGCGGGATCTGGATACCCATGTTGGTTCCCACGTGTTCCTCGATGATCTTCATCGGATGAACCACTGTGTCAAGGATTCACTCAATCCCGTATGTTATTCCCTTTGTCCATCGGTACGGTACTTGCCCGAGATTCGATCGTCGGTATTCCCAATACCTTGTTCAATCTCGTTATGGCAAGTCTCTTTACTCGATCCGTAATCCATCATCCCATGACTAACTACTTAGTCACATTGAGCTCATTATGATGATGTCTTACCGAGTGGGCCCAGAGGTACCTCTCCGTCATACGAAGTGACAACATCCCAGTCTCGGTTCGTACCAACTCAACAGACACTTTCGGAGATACCCGATGCGTACCTTTATAGCCACCCAGTTACGTTGTGACGGTTGGCACACCCAAAGTACTCCTACGGTATCCGGGAGTTGTACAACCTCATGGTCTAAGGAATAAATACTTGACACCGAAAAGCTTATGCATTACGAACTATACGATCTCGTGTTATGCTCAAGTTTGGGTCTTGTCCATCACATCATTCTCCTAATGATGTGATCCCGTTATCACTGACATCTCATGTCCATGGTCAGGAAACCGTGACCATCTGTTGATCAACGAGCTGGCTACTAGAGGCCTACCAGGGACTCATTGTGATCTGTGTATTCACACATGTATCGCTGTTTTCGTACAATACAATTCAAGCATGAATAACAGACGATTATCATGAACAAGGAGATATAATAATAATACTTTTATTATTGCCTCTAGGGCATATCTCCAACATGTTCTTGATCCTATCTTGCAAGTCTATAGTCACCTACTATGTGTTATGATCCGGCAACCCCGAAGTGACAATAATCCGGACCACTCCCGGTGATGACCGTAGTTTGAGGAGTTCATGTATTCACTATATGTTAATGCTTTAGTCCGGTACTCTATTAAAAGGAGGCCTTAATATCCCTTAGTTTCCTATAGGACCCCGCTGCCACAGGAGGGTAGGACAAAAGATGGCATGCAAGTTCTTTTCCATAAGCACGTATGACTATATTCGGAATACATGCCTACATTGCATTGATGAACTGGAGCTAGTTCTATGTCACCCTAGGTTATAACTTCTACATGATGAATTTCATCTGACGTAATTTCCCATCACCGATCCAATGCCTACGAGCTTTACCTATATTGTTTGTCGCTTATTTACCTTTCCGTTGCTTATATCACAAAAACTACAAAAACACTATCGTTACTTTTATTGCTGCTAACGCCACTATCATATTACTTTGCTACTAAACTATCTTGCTGCAGATACTAAGTTTCCAGGTGTGGTTGAATTGACAACTCAGCTGCTAATACTTAAGAGTATTCTTTGGATCCCCTTGTGTCGAATCAACAAATTTGGGTTTAATACTTTACCCTAGAAAACTGTTGCGATCCCCTACACTTGGGGGTTATCACCGGCAGGTGTTGATGCTTTTGTTGGACAAAATCTCACCAAATGGAATGATGAAATGGTGATGCAATTTTACTCTACTGCACATTTCTATCCAGATGGGAAGATTGTGTGGATGACTGAGGGCACAAGATACTAGTCATCAATCTCATAGTGGGCTGCTATTATAAATGCACCCAAGGAAACGGAGGATCAGATATATGTCCATGCCAAGCCCAGGGATGATCACAACACTATGGCAAACATGTACAAGGAGAACGCCCAAAGATTTGTAAACTTATAAACTTGGCTCCCTCTATCACCTGCTTGCTGGACTGGCTACCCTAAACACCATTCTGAGGCATATTCTATTGCCTAAGTCTGGATATCATAGGATGATTCGTGGCCACTCCATCAAATTTCTGCATTTTCTTGATGTTCCCCATAAATTCAAAGTCATGAGCTTGATAGTTGAAACAATCAAGAGGACTGCTACTGACGAGAAGAGGTCATGTGGATATGCACCCCACATTCAGATGTAGATCAACTCCAAGATTGGAACATGTACATATCTGCTAGAACGTGACCATCTTCCACTTCAACCTGAGTTTGAAGATAATGTAGTGGTGATGGACCCTTCATACCCTATATCTGTTGAGGCCCATGAGAAGGCTCAAGCAGCAGTAGCTGCAAAGTCGGCAAAAAGAGCCACTGCATCAAATGCCCCTACAACTAACATCAAGTCAAGATTTAATCAAATGAAATATCTGCTCGACGCTACCCTGAGGATTGAGCAAAGTCTGGCCAACCTAGCCAAGAACTAGGAGAGCTTAGAAAGGATTGTTGAGACAAAGATGCATGATCTTGATGTTAAGGTCACAAACATTCAAGCCATAGTTGATGGTACGTCTCCAACGTATCTATAATTTTTGATTGTTCCATGCTATTATATTATCTATCTTGGATGTTTTATATGCTATTTTATATGATTTTTGGGACTAACCTATTAACCTAGAGCCCAGTGCCAGTTTCTGTTTTTTTCCTTGTTTTTGAGTTTTACAGAAAAGGAATACCAAACGGAGTCCAATTGACGTGCCAATTTTTGACAATTTTTTATGGACCAATAGAAGCCCCCGGAGTAAAAGAGTTGGGGCCATAAGAGTCTCGAGCCGTCCACGAGGGTGGAGGGTGTGCCCTACCCCCTGGGCGTGTGCCCCTATCTCGTGGATGACTTGGAGACCCCCCTGACGTGAGACCGACGCCAAAAATTCCTATAAATACAGAAACCCCCAGAAAGAAACCTAGATCGGGAGTTCCGCCGCTGCAAGCCTCTATAGCCACCAAAAACCAATCGGGACCCTGTTCCGGCACCCTGCCGGAGGGGGGATCCCTCACCGGTGGCCATCTTCATCATCCCGGCGTTCTCCATGACGAGGAGGGAGTAGTTCACCCTCGGGGCCGAGGGTGTGTACCATTAGCTATGTGTTTGATCTCTCTCTCTCTCTCTTGCTCTCTCTCTCTCTCTCGTGTTCTTGATATGGCACGATCTTGATGTATCGCGAGCTTTGCTATTATAGTTGGATCTTATGATGTTTCTCCCCCTCTATCTTCTTGTAATGGATTGAGTTTTCCCTTTGAAGTTATCTTATCGGATTGAGTCTTGAAGGATTTGAGAACACTTGATGTATGTCTTGCGTGGGATACCCGTGGTGACAATGGGGTATTCTATTGATTCACTTGATGTGTGTTTTGGTGATCAATTTGTGGGTTCCGTGACCTTGGGAATCTATGCATAGGGGTTGGCACACATTTTCTTCTTGACTCTCCGATAGAAACTTTGGGGCACTCTTTGAAGTTCTTTGTGTTGGTTGAATAGATGAATCTGAGATTGTGTGATGCATACCGTATAATCATGCCCACGGATACTTGAGGTGATAATGGAGTATCTGACATTAGGGTTTTGGTTGATGTGTGTCTTAAGGTGTTATTCTAGTACGAACTCTAGGATATATCAAACAGAAAGAATAGCTTCGTGTTATTTTACTACGGACTCTTGAATAGATCGATCAGAAAGAATAACTTTGAGGTGGTTTCGTACCCTACAATAATCTCTTCGTTTGTTCTCCGCTATTTGTGACTTTGGAGTGACTCTTTGTTGCATGTTGAGGGATAGTTATATGATCCAGTTATGTTATTATTGTTGAGAGAACTTGCACTAGTGAAAGTATGAACCCTAGGCCTTGTTTCAACGTATTTAAATACCGTTTTGCTCACTTTTATCATTAGTTACCTTGCTGTTTTTATATTATCATATTACAAAAACCTATATCTACCATCCATATTGCACTTGTATCACCATCTCTTCGCCGAACTAGTGCACCTATACAATTTACCATTGTATTGGGTGTGTTGGGGACACAAGAGACTCTTTGTTATTTGGTTGTAGTGTTGTTTGAGAGAGACCATCTTCATCCTACGCCTCCCACAGATTGATAAACCTTAGGTTATCCACTTGAGGGAAATGTGCTGCTGTCCTACAAACCTCTGCACTTGGAGGCCCAACAACGTCTATAAGAAGAAGGTTGCGTAGCAGACATCAAGCAATTTTCTGGCGCCGTTGCCGGGGAGGTTAGTGCTTGAAGGTATATCTTTAGATCTTGCAATTGAACCTTTTAGTTTCTTGTTTTATCACTAATTTAGTTTATAAAAGAAAACTACAAAAAATGGAATTTAGGTTGCCTCATATGCTTCATCTTTTTAACATCTTTCGTGAAAATGACGGGAAGAAAAATTGTGCTCAAGTACTAGAAGAAGAATTACATAGAATGCTTTGCATAAAATATGTGAATGATGAGCATGATTGCAATGTTGTTAGTATGAATTCTTTGAATACCCATGATGCCAATGATATGCAAAGCCACAAGCTTGGGGATGCTATGTTTGATGAAGATGATATGTTTAGTCCCCCAAGTTTTGATGAGCAAATTTATTATGATCAAAGCATGCCTCCTATTCATGATGATTATTGTGATGACATGTATGCTATAAAGAATAAAGATAAAAATGAAACTTGTCATCATGATATTAATTTTCAATTGGATTATGCTTCACATGATAGTTATTTTGTTGAATTTTCTCCTCCAACTACTATGAATGAGAAGAATTTTGCTTATGATGGGAGTAGTAAACTTTCTATGCTTAGGGATCATGAAAATAATGCTTTATGTGATGTTTATATTGTTGAATTCATTTGTGATGCTACTGAAAATTATTATGAGAGAGGAACATATCTTTCTACCTGTTGGGGATCGTTGCAGAAATTCAAAAAAATTATATGCATCACCAAGATCTATCTATGGAGTTACTAGCAACGAGAGGGGAGTGCATCTTCATACCTTTGAAGATCGCGATGCGGAAGCGTTGCAGGAACACGGTCGGTGGATGTCGCTGTATTTGGATCGACACCTATGGGATCACAAGAATCCCTACTACGGTTGCGGGGCGCGGGGTTGAGGGAAGAGCGGATCTAACAGTCAAGACACAGTTCCTTTACCCAGGTTCGGGCTGCAAAGATGCGTAAAACCCTACTCCTGCTTTGGTGGATTATATGTTGGTGTTCTTCAGCTAGTGAGGAGCTCCAAGAGAGTCGTGAAGAGTTCTAAAAAGCCGAATCCTCCTCCTGGTCACCTCGGGCCTCCTTTTATAGGAAAAAGGGGCTGCCACAGTGGCACACAGGAGGTGGAAAGGGTACAGTGATGCGAGGTTATCCCTCACATTACAGGACAAGGTGCATTTAATGCGCCCAGCTTAGGTGTCCTTGCTTTATCGGGGACGAGGGGAGACGCCCGTATTATCCGTCGCCGCTCCTCCTCGTGTCGACACGCGCCCTAGCCAGCGGTGCCTGAGGTGCCATGTAGGCAGATAGGCAGCTGAGGTGGCGCAACGGCGGGTCTCCATGACGATCTGTGGGTTGCCACGTAGGAGCCTGTCCAGCTGGTCGGGTTGGCAGCTGCGTGGGTCGGTGGAAACCCAGTTGGTGCGGGCCTGATGGTGGCCCCGTGGGTGTCCTCGGCAAGGGCCTTGCCGGGGCCCCCGGCAAGGGTCTTGCTGTGGCGCCTGCTATCATCCCCGGCAAGGTGCTTGCCGGGGGCCTCGTGGTCCTCCTTGGCTGGGATCCCGCCAAGGGTCGTCGTCTTCTTATCTTGCATCTGATCTTGAAGGTCTTCACAAAGATCTGCAGGCCACCACGGGGATATCTCCCGAATCCTCGCCCCATGGGGGCGGTGGACTCAAGGGTGATTCGCTCCGTATGTGCGGGGCGAGCTGCCACGGCAAGGGCCTTGCCGGAGCTGCCAGGGCTGGCCCCGGCAAGGATCTTGCCGGGGAGAGCCGCTTCGTCCCTTGGCTCTTTGTGGTCTTGTTCTTGGTGTCGCTCCAGTCTCCATTGGGCTTCAGTCTTGCCCCGGCTTGCCTCCCTCGCCATGCTTGGTGTGGTGGCGCCGTGGCTCAGACTGCCCGTGCACAGTCATAGGGGTACAAAAAGTGTACCCCTCTTTTTGTACACCGACAGTGGAGTCGTACACGAAGCAATTCAGATCGTGGCCGAATCTGATCTAAGCACCGAACAACGGTGCCTCCACGTTTAACACACGTGCAGCCCGGTGACGTCTCCCACACCTTGATCTAGAAAGCAGAGAGGGAGAGGTTTGGGAAGACTCCGTCCAGCAGCAACACGACAGCGTGGTGGTGGTGGAGGAGCATGGTACTCCGGCAGGGCTTCGCCAAGTTTCGCATGAGAAGAGGAGGAGTTGCGAGGGGGAGGGCTGCGCCAGGCAATGGGTGCGGCTTCCCTCCCACCCCCTCTCTTTATATAGGAGCAAGGGAGAGGGAGGCCGCCCCCCTTAGATCCAATCTGAGGGGGGCGGCGGCCAGGGGAGGTGGCTTGCCACCCAAGCCAAGGGGGCATCCCCTTTAGGATTTTCGCCAACCCTAGGCACATGGGCCCTAGGGGGGAAGGCGCCCAACCCACTTAGGGCCTGGTCCCTCTCTATATACAACCCAAAGGGCCCTCCGGGGCAGGTGGACCCTCCCGGTGGACCCCCGGAACCCCTTCGGTGGTCCCGGTACAATACCAGTACTCCCCTGAACTTTTCCGGTGACCGTATAGTGACTTACCATATATAAATCTTTACCTCCGGACTATTTTGGAACTCCTCGTGACGTCCGGGATCTCATCCGAGACTCCGAACAACATTCGGTAACCACGTACATACATTCCCTATAACCCTGGTGTCATCGAACCATAAGTGTGTAGACCCTATGGGTTCGGGAACCATGCAGACATGACCGAGACATCCCTCCGACCAATAACCAACAACGGGATCTGGATACCCATGTTGGCTCCCACATTTTCCATGATGATCTCATCGGATGAACCATGATGTCAAGGATTCAATCAATCCCGTATACGATTCCCTTTGTCTACTGGTATAGTACTTGCCCGAGATTCGATTGTCGGTATACCGATACCTTGTTCAATCTCGTTACCGGCAAGTCTCTTTACTCGTTCCGTAACACATCATCACGTGACCAACTCCTTAGTCACATAGAGCTCATTACGATGATATCTTACCGAGTGGTCCCAGAGATACCTCTCCATCATACGGAGTGACAAATCCCAGTCTCGATTCGTGCCAACCCAACAGATGCTTTCGGGGATACTCGTAGTGTACCTTTATAGCCACCCAGTTACATTGTGTCGTTTGGCACACCCAAAGTACTCATACGGCATCCGGGAGTTGCATAATCTCATGTCTAAGGAAAGGATACTTGACATTGGAAAAGCTTTAGCATACGAACTACACGATCTTGTGCTATGCTTAGGATTGGGTCTTGTCCATCACATCATTCTCCTAATGATGTGATCTCGTTATCAATGACATCCAATGTCCATGGTCAGGAAACCGTAACCATCTATTGATCAACAAGCTAGTCAACTAGAGGCTCACTAGGGACATGTTGTGGTCTATGTATTCACACATGCATTACGATTTCCGGATAATACAATTATAGCATGAACACTAAACAATTATCATGAACAAGGAAATATAATAATAACCATTTTATTATTGCCTCTAGGGCATATTTCCAACAGTCTCCCACTTGCACTAGAGTCAATAATCTAGTTACATTGTGATGACTCGAACACCCATAGAGTTCTGGTGTTAGTCTTGTTTTTCTCGTGGAAGAGGTTTAGTCAATGGATCTGCGGCATTCAGATCCGTATGCACTTTACAAATATCTATGTCTCCATATTGAATATAATTTCGGATGGAGTTGAAATGACGCTTGATGTGCTTGGTCTTCTTGTGAAAGCTGGGCTCCTTGGTAATGGCAATAGCTCCAGTGTTGTCACAGAAGAGAGTCATCGGGCCCGACGCGCTTGGAATAACTCCTAGGTCGGTGATGAACTCCTTCATCCAGACTCCTTCCCATGCTACTTCGGAAGCAGCTATGTACTTCGCTTCACATGTAGATGCCGCCACGACGCTTTGCTTGCAACTGCACCAGCTGACTTCCCCACCATTCAAAATATACACATATACGGTTTGTGACTTTGAGTCATCCGGATCTGTGTCGAAGCTAGCATCGACGTAACCCTTTACGACGAGCTCTTCGTCACCTCCATAAACGAGAAACATATCCTTAGTCCTTTTCAGGTACTTCAGGATGTTCTTGACTGCTGTCCAGTGTTCCATTCCGGGATCACTTTGGTGCCTCCCCACCAAACTTATGGCAAGGTTCACATCAGGTCTGGTACACAACATGTCATACATAATAGAACCTATGGCCGAGGCATAGGGGATGACACCCATCTTTTCTCTATCTTCTGCCGAGGTCGGGCATTGAGCTGTGCTCAATCTCATACCTTGCAATACAGGCAAGAACCCTTTCTTGGACTGATCCATATTGAACTTCTTCAATATCTTGTCAAGGTATGTGCTTTGTGAAAGACCAATGAGGCGTCTTGATCTATCTCTATAGATCTTGATGCCTAATATGTAAGCAGCTTCCCCGAGGTCCTTCATTGAAAAACACTTATTCAAGTAGGCCTTTATGCTTTCCAAGAGTTCTACATCATTTCCCATCAACAATATGTCATCCACATATAATATGAGAAATGCTACAGAGCTCCCACTCATTTGCTTGTAAATACAGGCTTCTCCCCAAGTCTGTATGAACCCAAACGCTTTGATCACCTCATCAAAGTGAATGTTCCAACTCTGAGATGCTTGCACCAGCCCATAGATGGAGCGCTGGAGCTTGCATACCTTGTTAGCATTCTTAGGATCGACAAAACCTTCTGGCTGCATCATATACAATTCTTCCTTAAGGAAGCTGTTAAGGAATGCTGTTTTGACGTCCATTTGCCATATCTCATAATCATAGAATGCGGCAATTGCTAACATGATTCGGATGTACTTGAGCATCGCTACGGGAGAGAAAGTCTCATCGTAGTCAATTCCTTGAACTTGTCGATAACCTTTAGCGATAAGCCGAGCTTTATAGATGGTAACATTTCCATCCGCGCCAGTCTTCTTCTTAAAGATCCATTTATTTTCTATGGCTTGCCGATCATCGGGCAAGTCAACCAAAGTCCATACATTGTTATCATACATGGATCCTATATCGGATTTCATGGCTTCAAGCCATTTGTTGGAATCCGGACCCACCATCGCTTCTTCATAGTTCGAAGGTTCACCGTTGTCCAACAATATGATTTCCAGGACAGGGTTGCCGTATCACTCTGGTGTGGAACGTGTCCTCGTAGACCTACGAAGTTCAGTAGTAACTTGATTCAAAGCTTCATGATCATTATCATTAAGTTCCTCTCTAGTCGGTGCAGGCACCACAAAAACATCTTCCTGCCCTGCGCTACTCTCTGGTTCGAGAGGGGCGACAATCACCTCATCAAGTTCCACTTTCCTCCCACTTACTTCTTTCGAGAGAAACTCTTTCTCCAGAAAGGATCCATTCTTGGAAACAAAGACCTTGCCTTCGTATCTGAGGTAGAAGGTATACCCAATAGTTTCCTTAGGGTATCCTATGAAGAGCATTTTTCCGATTTGGGTTCAAGCTTTTCAGGTTGAAGTTTCTTGACATAAGCATCGCATCCCCAAACTTTTAGAAACGACAACTTAGGTTTCTTACCAAACCATAGTTCACACGGTGTCATCTCAACAGATTTAGACGGTGCCCTATTTAAAGTGAATGCGGCAGTCTCTAAAGCATAACCCCAAAAAGATAGCGGTAAATCGGTAAGAGACATCATAGATCGCACCATGTCCAACAGAGTACGATTACGACATTCGGACACACCGTTACGCTGAGGTGTTCCAGGTGGCGTCAATTGTGAAACAATTCCACATTTCCTTAGGTGCGTGCCAAATTCGTGACTTAAATATTCTCCTCCACGATATGATCGTAAGGACTTTATTTTTCTGTCACGTTGATTCTCAACCTCATTCTGAAATTCCTTGAACTTTTCAAAGGTCTCAGACTTGTGTTTCATTAAGTAGACATACCCATATCTACTTAAGTCATCAGTGAGGGTGAGAACATAACGATAGCCACCGCGAGCTTCAACACTCATTGGACCACACACATCGGTATGTATGATTTCCAACAAGTTGGTTGCTCCCTCCATTGTTCCGGAGAACGGAGTCTTGGTCATCTTTCCCAAGAGGCATGGTTCGCACGTGTCAAATGATTCATAATCAAGAGACTCCATAAGTCCATCTGCATGGAGCTTCTTCATACGTTTGACACCAATATGACCAAGGCGACAGTGCCACAAGTATGTGGGACTATCATTATCAACCTTACATCTTTTGGCATTCACAATATGAATATGTGTAACATCACGTTCGAGATTCAATAAAAATAAACCATTGACCAGCGGGGCATGACCATAAAACATTTCTCTCATATAAATAGAACAACCATTATTCTCAGATTTAAATGAGTAGCCATCTCGCATTAAACGAGATCCAGATACAATGTTCATGCTCAAAGCTGATACTAAATAACAATTATTGAGGTTTAAAACTAATCCAGAAGGTAGATGTAGGGGTAGAGTGCCGACGGCGATCACATCGACCTTGGAACCATTCCCGACGCGCATCGTCACCTCGTCCTTCACCAGTCTCCGCTTATTCCGCAGCTCCTGCTTTGAGTTACAAATGTGAACAACTGCACTGGTATCAAATACCCAGGAGCTACTACGAGCGTTGGTAAGGTACACATCAATAACATGTATATCACATATACCTTTGACGTTGCCGGCCTTCTTATCCGCTAAGTATTTGGGGCAATTCCGCTTCCAGTGACCCGTTCCCTTGCAATAAAAACACCCAGTCTCAGGCTTGGGTCCATTCTTTGGCTTCTTCTCGGCAACTGGCTTACCGGGCGCGATAACTCCTTTGCCGTCCTTCTTGAAGTTCTTCTTACCCTTGCCTTTCTTGAACTTAGTGGTTTTATTCACCTTCAACACTTGATGTTCCTTTTTGTTCTCCACCTTCACTGATTTCAGCATTGAATATACCTCGGGAATGGACTTCTCCATCCCTTGCATATTGAAGTTCATCACGAAGCTCTTGTAGCTAGGTGGGAGCGACTGAAGGATTATGTCAACGACCGCGTCATCTGGGAGATTAACTCCCAACTGAGACAAGCGATTGTGCAACCCAGACATTTTGAGTATATGCTCGCTGACAGAACTATTCTCCTCCATCTTACAACTGTAGAACTTATCGGAGACTTCATATCTCTCGACTCGGGCATGAGCTTGGAAAACCATTTTCAGCTCTTGGAACATCTCATATGCTCCGTGCTGCTCAGACGCTTTTGGAGCCCCGATTCTAAGCTGTAAAGCATGCCGCACTGAACCAGGGAGTAATCATCACTACGCGACTGCTAGGCGTTCATAACGTCATGAGTTGTTGGGAAAATGGGTGCGTCACCTAGCGGTGCTTCAAGGACATATGCTTTCTTGGAAGCTATGAGGATGATCCTCAAGTTACGGACCCAATCCGTATAGTTGCTACCATTGTCTTTCAGCTTGGTTTTCTCTAGGAACGCGTTGAAGTTGAGGGCAACATTAGCGTGGGCCATTGGATCTACAAGACATATTGTAAATATTTTGGACTATGTTCATGACAATTAAGTTCATCTAAACAAATTTAACGAACTCCCACTCAAATAGACATCTCTCTAGTCATCTAAGTGATACATGATCCGAATCGACTAGGCCGTGTCCGATCATCACGTGAGACGGACTAGTCATCAACGATGAACATCTTCATGTTGATCGTATCTTCTATACAACTCATGTTCGACCTTTCGGTCTTCCGTGTTCCGAGGCCATGTATGTACATGCTAGGTTCATCAAGTCAACCCTAAGTGTATTGCGTGTGTAAATCTGGCTTACACCCGTTGTATGCAAATGTTAGGACCTATCACACCCGATCATCACGTGGTGCTTCGGAACAACGAACCTTAGCAACAGTGCACAATTAGGGGGAACACAATTCTTAAAAAAAAATAGTGAGAGATCATCTTATTTAAGCTACCGTCGTTCTAAGCAAATAAGATGTAAAACATGATAACATCACATGCAATCAAATAGTGACATGATATGGCCAATATCATTTTTCTCCTTTTGATCTTCATCTTCGGGCCTCCATGATCATCATTGTCATCGGCATGACACTATGATCTCCATCATTGTGTCTTCATGAAGTTGTCTCGCCAAACGTTACTTCTACTACTATGGCTGACGGTTAACAATAAAGTAAAGTAATTACATGGCGTTTTCAATGACACACAGGTCATACAATAAAATAAGACAACTCCTATGGCTCCTGCCGGTTCTCATACTCATCGACATGCAAGTCATTATTCCTATTACAAGAACATGATCAATCTCATACATCACATCCTTTTGGCCATATAACATCACACGGCACATGCTGCAAGAACAAGTTAGATGTCCTCTAATTGTTGTTGCAAGTTTTTATGTGGCTTCTATAGGTTTCTAGCAAGAACGTTTCTTACCTATGCCAAATACACAACATGATATGCCAATTACTATTTACCCTTCATAAGGACCCTTTTCATCGAATCCGATCTGACTAAAGTGGGAGAGACAGACACCCGCTAGCCTCCTTATGCAACTAGTGCATGTCAGTCGGTGGAACCTATCTCACGTAAGTGTACGTGTAAGGTCAGTTCGGGCCGCTTCATCCCACGATGCCGCCGATTCAAGATAATACTAGTAGCGGCAAGTAAACCGACAAAATATATGCCCACAACAACTTGTGTTCTACTCGTGCATAGTAACTGGGCATAGACCTAGCTCATGATGCCACTGTTGGGGATCGTTGCAGAAAATCAAAAAAATTCTACGCATCACCAAGATCTATCTATGGAGTTACTAGCAACGAGAGGGGAGTGCATCTTCATACCTTTGAAGATCGCGATGCGGAAGCGTTGCAAGAACGCGGTCGGTGGAGTCGTACACGAAGCGATTCAGATCGCGACCGAATCGGATCTAAGCACCGAACAACGGTGCCTCCGCGTTCAACACACGTGCAACCCGGTGATGTCTCCCGCGCCTTTATCCAGCAAGGAGAGAGGGAGAGGTTGGGGAAGACTCCGTCCAGCAGCAGCACGACGGCGTGGTGGTGGTGGAGGAGTGTGGTACTCCGGTAGGGCTTCGCCAAGCTTCGCAGGAGAACAGGAGGAGTTGGGAGGGGGAGGGCTGCGCCAGGCAATGGGTACGGCTGCCCTCCCACCCCCTCTCTTTATATAGGGGCAAGGGAGAGGGAGGCCGACCCCCTCAGATCCAATCTGAGGGGGAGGGGGGGCAGGGGAGGTGGCTTGCCCCCCAAGCCAAGGGGGCGCCCCCTTTAGGGTTTCCCCCAACCCTAGGCGCATGGGCCCTGGGGGGAGGCGCCCAACCCACTTAGGGGCTGGTTCCTCTCCATATACATCCCAAAGGGCCCTCCGGGGCAGGTGGACCCTCCCGGTGGACCCCCGGAACCCCTTCGGTGGTCCCGGTACAATACTGGTACTCCCCCGAACTTTTCTGGTGACCGTATAGTGACTTCCCATATATAAATCTTTACCTCCGGACTATTCCGGAACTCCTCGTGACGTCCAGGATCTCATTCGGGACTCCGAACAACATTCGGTAACCACATACATACATTCCCTATAACCCTAGCGTCATCGAACCTTAAGTGTGTAGACCCTACGGGTTCGCGAACCATGCAAACATGACTGAGACATCTCTCCGGCCAATAACCAACAATGGGATCTGGATACCCATGTTGGCTCCCACATGTTCCATGATGATCTCATTGGATGAACCACGATGTCAAGGTTTCAATCAATCCGGTATATGATTCCCTTTGTCTACCGGTATAGTACTTGCCCGATATTCGATCGTCGGTATACCGATACCTTGTTCAATCTCGTTACCAGCAACTCTCTTTACTCGTTCCGTAACACATCATCATGTGACCAACTCCTTAGTCACATTGAGCTCATTACGATGATGTCTTACCGAGTGGGCCCAGAGATACTCTCCATCATACGGAGTGACAAATCCTAGTCTCGATTCGTGCAAACCCAACAGATGCTTTCGGGTATACCCGTAGTGTACCTTTATAGCCACCTAGTTACGTCGTGACATTTGGCACACCCAAAGTACTCCTACGGCATCCGGGAGTTGCACAATCTCATGGTCTAAGGAAAGGATACTTGACATTGGAAAGCTTTAGCATATGAACTACATGATCTTGTCCTATGCTTAGGATTGGGTCTTGTCCATCACATCATTCTCTTAATGATGTGATCTCATTATCAATGACATCCAATGTCCATGGTCAGGAAACCGTAACCATCTATTGATCAACGAGCTAGTCAACTAGAGGCTCACTAGGGATATGTTGTGGTCCATGTATTCACACATGCATTACGATTTCCGTATAATACAATTATAGCATGAACACTAGAAAATTACCATGAACAAGGAAATATAATAATAACCATTTTATTAT
Organism: Secale cereale; assembly: GCA_902687465.1. Lineage (NCBI taxonomy): Eukaryota > Viridiplantae > Streptophyta > Magnoliopsida > Poales > Poaceae > Secale > Secale cereale. Next base: position 548,363,125 of record LR738714.1, read on the forward strand.
TGCCTCTAGGGCATATTTCCAACACTACCTATTGCAATAATATCAAGTTTCCTCTCTATATGTTGAAAGTTTTGAAGCTATGCTTGTTTTCCCTTCCTATGCTAGTTGATTCTCGCTCCCATAAGTTGTTTGCTCACAAAATCCCTATGCATAGGAAGTGGGTTAGACTTAAATGTGCTAGTTATATTCTTCATGATGCTCTCTTTATGTCGCAATTCTTATCTTTTATGTGATCATCATTGAAATCATTATGCCTAGCTAAAAGGCATTAAAGAAAAGCGCTTGTTGGGAGACAACCCAATATTTAACCCTACTGTTTTTTGTGTTCACATGATTAAGCTACTATAGTAATCATCTTTTATAGCTTTTGTTTCAATAAAGTGCCAAGTAAGACCTTTGGGATGATTTGGAAGATAGTAGATTGGTTTGCTGAAAAACAGAAACTTTTCCGTCCAGTGTTTGAATTATTTTTTTATTACTGAAACGTGATAAATTCTTGAATTTTTTACAGAACTCTGAACTACAAATTTCCCACTTTTTCCTATTTTTCAGAATTTTTAGAGATGTAGAGGTTTCACATCAATTCGCATCTTTACAGAGTACCTTGTTTAAGACAGATTCTGTTTTCTTGTGTTGTTTGCTTATTTTGATGCATCTATCGGTAGTATCATGGGGTATGAACCATGGAAAAGTTAGAATACAGTAGATATTACATCAATATGAAACAAGAATGAGTTCATAATAGTACCTACAATTAAGGATTGGATTTATTTTGCTAACGCATCTTAGGAAGTTTCGTTAAGTTTCGTGTTGTGAAGTTTTCAAGTTTTGGGTAAAGATTCGATGGACTATGGAATAAGGAGTGGCAAGAGCCTAAGCTTGGGGATGCCCAAGGCACCCCAAGGTAAAATTCAAGGAGAACCAAAATCCTAAGCTTGGGGATGCCCCGGGAAGGCATCCCGATAGGGAACATAGTATTTGAAAAAAATTCCTACGGTCACACAAGATCTATCTACTAGACGCATAGAAACGAGAGGGGAGAGTGTGTTTACGTACCCTCGTAGACTGAAAGCGGAAGCGTCTAGTGACACGGGTGATGTAGTTGAACGTCTTCGCGATCCAACCAATCCAAGCACCGAACGTACGGCACCTCCGCGTTCAGCACATGTTCAGCTCGATGACGTCCTGTAAGCTCTTGATCCAGTCAAGCTTCACGGGAGAGTTTCGTCAGCACGACGGCGTGGTGACGGAGATGATGAAGCGACCGACGTAGGGCTTCGCCTAAGAACTGCAACGATATGACCGAGGTGTGTTTCTGTGGAGGGGGGCACCGCACACGGCTAAAACAATGTTGCTTGTGTGTTCTAGGGTGCCCCCATGCCCCAGTATATAAAGGAGCAAGGGGGGAGGCCGGCCGGCCCTAGGGCGCGCCAAGGAGAGGAGCTTTCCTACTCCTAGTAGGAGTAGGAAAGGAAGAAGAAAGAAGAAGAAGGAAGGAGAGAGGTGGCCGCCCCCCACTCTTAGTCCATATAGGATTCCCTAGAGGGGGCGCCGGCCAGCCCTATGGGCTGCCTCTCTCTTTTCCCTCAAGTCCCACTATGGCCCAATAATACCCCGGGGGGTTTCGATAACCCCCCGGCACTCCGATTTTCTCCGAAATCACCCGGAACACTTCCGGTGTCCGAATATAGCCATCTAATATATCATTATTTATGTCTCGGACATTCCGAGACTCCTAGTCATGTCCGTGATCACATCTGGGACTCCGAACTACCTTGAGTACATCAAAACTCATAAAATCATAATACCGATCATCATCGAACGTTAAGCGTGCGGACCCTACGGGTTCAAGAACTATGTAGACATGACCGAGACTCATCTCCGGTCAATAACCAATAGCGGAACCTGGATGCTCATATTGGTTCCTACATATTCTACGAAGATCTTTATCGGTCAAACCGCATAACAACATACATTATTCCCTTTGTCATCGGTATGTTACTTGCCCGAGATTCGATCGTCGGTATCACCATACCTAGTTAATCTCGTTACCGGCAAGTCTCTTTACTCGTTCCGTAATACATCATCTCGTGACTAACTCATTAGTCATTTGCTTGCAAGGCTTATTGTGATGTGTATTACCGAGAGGGCCCAGAGATACCTCTCCGACACCCGGAGTGACAAATCCTATTCTTGATCTATGCCAACACCACAAACACCTTCGGAGACACCTATAGAGCATCTTTATAATCACCCAGTTACGTTGTGACATTTGATAGCACACAAGGTGTTCCTTCGGTATTCGGGAGTTGCATTATCTCATAGTCATAGGAACATGTATAAGTCATGAAGAAAGCAATAGCAGTAAAACTAAACGATCAAGTTGCTAAGCTAACGAATGGGTCTTGTCCATCACATCATTCTCCTAATGATGTGATCCCATTGATCAAATGACAACTCATGTCTATGGTTAGGAAACAAAACCATCTATGATCAATGAGCTAGTCTAGTAGAGGCATACTAGGGACACTCTGTTTTGTCTATGTGCTCACACATGTACTAAGTTTCCAGTTAATACAATTATAGCATGAATAATAAACATTTATCATGATATAAGGAAATACAAATAACAACTTTATTATTGCCTCTAGGGCATATTTCCTTCTGTCTCCCACTTGAACTAGAGTCAATAATCTAGATTACATAATAATGATTATAACACTCATGGAGTCTTGTTGCTGATCATGTTTTGCTCGTGGAAGTGGCTTTGTCAACGGGTGTGACATTCAGATCCGTATGTATCTTGCATATTTCTATGTCTCCGTCCTTGACTTGATTGCGGATGGAATTGAAGCGTCTCTTGATGTGCTTTGTTCTCTTGTGAAACCTGGATTCCTTCGCCAAGGCTATTTCTCCAGTGTTGTCACAAAAGATTTTCATTGGACCCGATGCACTAGGTATAACACCTAGATTGGATATGAGCTCCTTCATCCAGACTCCTTCATTCGCTGTTTCCGAAGCAGCTATGTACTCCGCTTCACACGTAGATCCCGCCACGACGCTCTTCTTGGAACTGCACCAACTGTCAGCTCCACCGTTCAATAAAAATACATATCCGGTTTGTGACGTAGAGTCATCCGGATCAGTGTCAAAGCTTGAATTGACGTAACCGTTTACGACGAACTCTTTGTCACCTCCATAAACGAGAAACCTATCCTTTGTCCCTTTTCAGGTACTTCAGGATGTTCTTGACCGCTGTCCAGTGATCCACTCCTGGATTACTTTGGTACCTCCCTGCTAAACTTATAGCAAGGAACACATCAGGTCTGGTACACAGCATTGCATACACGATAGATCCTATGGCTGAGGCATAGGGAATGACTTTCATTTTCTCTCTATCTTCTGCAGTGGTCGGGCATTGAGTCTTACTCAACTTCACACCTTGTAACACAGGCAAGAACCCTTTCTTTGACTGCTCCATTTTGAACTTCTTCAAATCTTTATCTAGGTATGTGCTTTGTGAAAGTCCAATTAAGCGTCTTGATCTATGTCTATAGATCTTGATGCCTATTATATAATCAGCTTCACCGAGGTCTTTCATTGAAAAATTCTTATTCAAGTATCCTTTTATGCCATCCAAAAATTCTATATCATTTCCTATCAACAATATGTCATCTACATATAATAACAGAAATGCTACAGAGTTCCCACTCACTTTCTTGTAAATACAGGCTTCTCCAAAAGTCTGTATAAAACCATATGCTTTGATCACCTCATCAAAGCGTATATTCCAACTTCGAGATGCTTGCACCAGTCCATAGGTGGATCGCTGGAGCTTGCACACTTTGTTAGCACCTTTAGGATCGAAAAAACGTTCTGGTTGCATCATATACAACTCATCTTTGAGGTATCTATTTAGGAATGCAGTTTTGACATCCATTTGCCATATTTCATAATCATCAAATGCGGCAATTGCTAACATGATTCGGACAGACTTAAGCATCACTACGGGTGAGTAAGTCTCATCGTAGTGAACTCCTTGAACTTGTCGAAAACCTTTCGCAACAAGTCGAGCTTTGTAGACAGTAACATTACCATCAACATCGGTTTTCCTCTTGAAGATTCATTTATTTTCAATGGCTTGTCGATCATCGGGCACGTCAACCAAAGTCCACACTTTGTTCTCATACATGGATCCCATCTCAGATTTCATGGCCTCAAGCCATTTTGCGGAATCTGGGCTCATCATCGCTTCCTCCTAGTTCGTAGGTTCATCATGGTCTAGTAACATGACCTCCAGAACTGGGTTCCCATACCACTCTGGTGTGGAACGTACTCTGGTTGAACTACGAGGTTCAGTAGTAACTTGATCTGAAGCTTCATGATCATCATCATTAGCTTCCTCACTAATTAGTGTAGGAATCACCGGAACTAGTTTCTGTGATGTGCTACTTTCCAATTTGGGAGAAGGTACAATTACCTCATCAAGTTCTACTTCCCCCCACTCACTTCTTTCGAGAGAAAGTCCTTCTCTAGAAAGGATCCATTCTTAGCAATGAATATTTTGCCTTCGGATCTGTGATAGAAGGTGTACCCAACAGTCTCCTTTGGGTATCCTATGAAGACACATTTCTCCAACTTGGGTTCGAGCTTATCAGGTTGAAGCTTTTTCACATAAGCATGACAGTCCCAAAATTGAAGAAACGACAACTTTGGTTTCTTGCCAAACCACAGTTCATAAGGCATCGTCTCAACGGATTTAGATGGTGCCCTATTTAACGTGAATGTAACTGTCTCTAAAGCATAACCCTAAAACGATAGTGGTAATTCGGTAACAGACATCATAGATCGCACCATATCTAACAAAGTACGATTATGACGTTCGGACACACCATTACGCTGTGGTGTTCCGGGTGGCGTGAGTTGTGAAACTATTCCACATTGTTTCAAATGAAGAACAAACTCGTAACTCAAATATTCGCCTCCACGATCAGATCGTAGAAACTTTATTTTCTTGTTATGATGATTCTCTACTTCACTCTGAAATTCATTGAACTTTTCAAATGTTTCAGACTTGTGTTTCATCAAGTAGATATACCCATATCTGCTCAAATCATCAGTGAAGGTCAGAAAATAATGATACCCACCGCGAGCCTCAACACTCATCGATCCACATACATTAGTATGTATGATTTCCAACAAATTTGTTGCTCGCTCCGTTGTTCCGGAGAACGGAGTTTTAGTCATATTACCCACGAGGCATGGTTCGCAAGCACCAAGTGATTCCAAAAGTACATCTGTATAGATTTTCTTCATGTGCTTTACACCAATATGACCTAAACGGCAGTGCCACAAATAAGTTGCACTATCATTATCAACCTTGCATCTTTTGGCCTCAATATTATGAATATGTGTATCACTACGATCGAGATCTAACAAGAATAGACCACTCTTTAAGGGTGCATGACCATAAAAGATATTACTCATATAAATAGAACAACCATTATTGTCTTATTTAAATGCATAACCCTCTCACAACAAACAAGATCCAGATATAATGTTCATGCTCAACGCTGGCACCAAATAACAAGTATTTAGGTCTAAAAGTAATCCCGATGGTAGATGTGGAGGTAGCGTGCCGACGGCGATCACATCGACTTTGGAACCATTTCCCACACGCATCGTCACCTCGTCCTTAGCTAATCTTCGTTTAATCCGTAGCCCCAGTTTTGAGTTACAAATATTAGCAACCGAACCAGTATCAAATACCCAAGTGCTACTACGAGCATTAGTAAGGTACACATCAATAACATGTATATCAAATATACCTTTGTTCACTTTGCCATCCTTCTTATCTGCCAAATACTTGGGGCAGTTCCGCTTCCAGTGTCCAGTCCCTTTGCAGTAGAAGCACTCAGTTTCAGGCTTGGCTCCACACTTGGGTTTCTTTGTGGGAGTAGCAACTATCTTGCTATTCTTTCTAAAGTTCCCTTTATTCCCCTTGCCCTTTTTCTTGAAACTAGTGGTCTTGTTAACCATCAACACTTGATGCTCCTTTTTGATTTCTACCTCCGTAGCTTTGAGCATAGCGAAGAGCTCGGGAATTGTCTTCTGCATCCCTTGCATGTTATAGTTCATCACAAAGCCTTTATAGCCTGGTGACAGTGATTGAAGAACTCTATCAATAACACTATCTTCGTCAACTTTGCAACCAAGTTGAGTCATATGATTGTAGTACCCAGACATTCTGAGCAAGTGTTCACTGATAGAACTGTTCTCCTCCATCTTGTAGCTATAGAACTTATTGGAGACTTTAGATCTCTCAATCCGGGCATTTGCATGAAATATTAAGTTCAACTCTTGGAACATCTCATATGCTCCATGACGTTCAAAACGTCGTTGAAGTCCTGGTTCTAAGCCGTAAAGCAAGGCACACTGAACTATCGAGTAGTCATCAGACCGCGTCAGCCAGACGTTCAAAGCGTCTACATTAGCAGGAGGGGGCTTGTCACCTAGCGGCGCTTCAAGGACATAATTCTTCTGTGCAGCAATGAGGATAATCCTCAAGTTATGGACCCAGTCCGTGTAATTTATACCATCATCTTTCAACTTAGCTTTCTCTAGGAACGCATTAAAATTCAAGGGAACGGTAGCACGGGCCATTGATCTACAACAACATAGATATGCAAAAACTATCTGGACTAAGTTCATGATAAATTAAAGTTCAATTAATCATATTACTAAAGAACTCCCACTTAGATAGACATCCCTCTAGTCATCTAAATGATCACGAGATCCAAATCAACTAAACCATGTCTGATCATCACGTGAGATGGAGTAGTTTTCAATGGTGAACATCTTATGTTGATCATATCTACTATATGATTGACGCTCGACCTTTCGGTGTTCAGTGTTCCGAGGCCATGTCTGTACATGCTAGGCTCGTCAAGTTTGACCCGAGTATTCTGCATGTGCAAAACTGTCTTACACCCATTGTATTTGAACGTAGAGCTTATCACACCCGATCATCACGCGGTGTCTCGGCACGACGAACTTTCACAACGGTGCATACTCAGGGAGAACACTTGTACCTTCAATTTTTGTAAGGGATCATCTTATAATGCTACCGTCGTACTAAGCAAAATAAGAAACATAATAAGATAAACATCACATGCAATCAAAATATGACATGATATGGCCATCATCATCTTGTGCTTTTGATCTCCATATCCAAAGCATTGTCATGATCTCCATCATCACCGGCTAGACACCATGATCTTCATCGTAGCGTCATGGTCGTCTCGCCAACTATTGCTACTACTACTATCACGAACTCATAGTGATAAAGTAAAGCAATTACAGGGCCTTCGCAATTCATACAATAAAGAGACAACCATAAGGCTCCCGTCGGTTGTTGATAACTTGTACAAAACATGATCATCTCATACAATAATGTATAACTCATCACGTCTTGACCATATCACATCACAACATGCCCTGCAAAAACAAGTTAGACGTCCTCTACTTTGTTGTTGCAAGTTTTACGTAGCTGCTACGGGCTTAGCAAGAACCGTTCTTACATACGCATACAAAAAACACAACGATTTTTCGTCAAGTATGTCTTGTTTTAACCTTCACAAGGACCGACCGTAGCCACATTCGATTCAACTAATGTGAGAGAGATAGACACCCGCTAGTCTGCTTTAAGCAACGAGTGCTTGCAACGGTGAAACCAGTCTCGCGTAAGCGTACGCGTAATGTCGGTCCGGGCCGCTTCATATCACAATACCGCCGAATCAAAGTATGACATGCTGGTAAGCAGTATGACTATTATCGCCCACAACTCATTGTGTTCTACTCCTGCATATCGTCTACGCATAGACCTGGCTCATGATGCCACTGTTGGGGAACGTAGTATTTCAAAAAAATTCCTACGATCACGCAAGATCTATCTACTAGATGCATAGCAGCGAGAGTGTAATGCCTAGTATGCGACTATGTCTCCCACGTGTCGAGGCACGACTTGAAGACATAAGCGCATACTAGAATGATCTCAAGTATGGTATCTTTGCACAACTCATGTAAAATTCAGGGATGAAATAGTAAAAGATAGTTGGCTTACACTCGCCACGTCACACAATGAAAACAATAGCATACATCATCCAATAACACAGAGTCCGACTACGGACGAAAATCCAAATGCGAATGATACCATAAACACAAGCTCGGATCCTCCTAGTAGGAACCACTACTGATCGTTGAAAAACATCACATACATACGGCCAAGCTCTTCATCGAACTCCCACTGAAGTTCTGAACCATCTCCTGCATTGTTCTCAGCGGTACCTGCATCTGGTGTTCTAGTATCTGTGAGCCACGAGGACTCAACAATCCCATAACCATGGGTATCAAGACTAGCAAAGCTTTATGGTTATGGAAAAGAGTAGTGGTGAGGTTGCAGCAGTGGCTAAGCATATGTATGGTGGCTAACTTACGAGTACAAGAATAAGATGAGCATCTACGAAAGCGGTCGCAAACTAGTAATGATCGCTGAAGATCCTGAACTACCTACGAGTCAAACATAACCCCACCGTGTTCTCTTCTCAAAGTGAAAAGAGACAGTCACGGTTACTCACGCGGTTCGTGTATATTATTTCGGATCCTCTGTCAAGTTTTTCTACAACCGGACATTAACAAATTCCAATCGGCCACATAACCACGGGCATGACTTTTGAAAGATCATAACCCTGCAGGGGTGTCCCAACTTAGCCCATCACAAGCTCTCACGACCAGCAGAGATAATAATAATATTACCCCTTATCTTAGGGAAGGCCAGATCAGACTCGGAATTCCCGGTGCACAAGACATTTTGACAATGGTAAAACAAGTCCAGCAAGACCTCCCGGCGTGCCGACACCCTGATAGTAGCCGCGCGTATCTCGTCTCAGGACACGTTCGGATAGGTGATCCTACAGGTAAAACCAGACCTTGAGTTTCCCCGTGGTGGCCCCGCAGTCTCCCCGTTTGGGACCAACACCATCAGCACTGCCCCCCCTGCTATGTAGAAAGAATCCTCGAGGGCGGGACCCCCTATGCAATTTAATTAATTAATTAAGTTGTTATTATGAGGCAAATTAAAACCAATGTTGGGCCTTGCTGGAGGAGTTTTATTCAAAGACGAACTGTCAAGGGGTCCCCATATACCCAACCGTGTTAGGAACACAAAATCAAGGAACATAACATCGGTTTATCGGCTCCTAAGGTGGCATGAGTGGAACAAAACACCGAGCAAAAGGCCAAGCCTTCCCCCCATTGCCAAGTATATAGGTGTGTTAAGATATATAAGATATATTGTGATATTCCAACAACAAGTTCCAACATGGAGCAATCTTCATCTTCACCTGCAACTAAAAACGCTATAAGAGGGGCTGAGCAAGCCGGTAACATAGCCAATCAACGGTTTGCTGGGAAGGTGTGAAAGGTTAGAGGTTTATGGCAACAAGGAGAGAGGCTGGCCATAAATGATGGGTAACGTGACATATAGCGACAACATCGAGACAACTAGCATGGCAATGATAGTAAAGGTATCCAAGGGGATGGTCATCTTGCCTGGTATTCCGCAAGGAAGCAGAACGAGTCCATGAAGTATTCGAACAAATCCTCACAACTCCGGAACGAAACCGAAGCTAACTAAAGAAGCACAACCGGAAAGAGCAAACAACACGGTAAACACACATATCATAACCATGGCATAATGCTCAATCAACTATGATGCATGTCCGGTTTAGATATGCATGGCATGGCAAAGTGCACAAACAATACTACAAGTTAAGTGGAGCTCAATATGCAACGAGTTGCTTATTGGCGAAACACCCCATTTTATTTATTTAGTTGACTCTCGTTTATCTACAAGACAAGATTAAATGTTTTTATTAAACATGGTAAGAGGTGAAGCATAAGTAAAACTACACTATCTAGGCATTTTAAATGAGGCCGGAAATAACAACAACAATTCCGAAAAATCCCCATGACCAATTTAGCAATTATTAAATCAACAACAATTTTAAGCATTTAAAGGTTGTTATCATGATGCGGATGTCAAATGCAAGTTTTATGCAATTTTGTAGTTAAAAGTTGAGATGAACATGATAAGGAGTATTTGTCGCCACGACGGAAAGAAAAGAGGGTCGTGGCGGTGAAAACGGGAACAGTGCCACGGCAACGTTCCGATGATCCGACACTCGTCGAGATGCCGGTGCAAAAGCAAGGTAGCGTGAGCGTGTCATGCAAGAGATAGGTGGGGTGATCCCGGTTTCCAGGTTCCCACGGAATAATGGCATGGCAACAAGAAGGAACATCTCAAGCGACGATTCGGGCACGGTACAAACATAAGGTGCAACTCATACAACAAGCAACATTCGTTCACGGCCGTCGTCTCGGGGTTATACCTTTGAAGTGTGCATTTTCGGAGGGGTTCGAGATGTCGAGGGAAGTAGCCGTTCACGTACGTAGTCGTACACGACGTCGTCTAGGGTAGTAGTGGTACACGGTTCGAGTTCGTCCGGGGCATCGGTAGCGGAACTTGATGTCCACGGGTCTCCGAGGTCGACGGTAGTGGATGTAGTCGTTCTCGTTTCATCTCGGAGAGGTACTTGACATCCACGTCTTCGGGGCGACGGTAGTCGAACTTGGAGGGGCAACGGTAGTTCTTCACGGTCGTCTTGTGACTCATGGTTCCTCGTATGCGTCCGTAGATGCACCAGTCGTCGTAGCCGTTCGTAGACGATGTAGTTGAACTTGACGAACCCGAAGGTGTACTCGGCGGTCTTGGGGTCCCTCGTTCGATGAACTTGGCAACATGGGCATCAAGTGGCTGAACGAAGGCAAGGTCGACGGGGCACGGAAGCAGGCAAAAGAGGCGCAGGCGTCATGGTAGCGCCATGGCCGGCAGGAGCAGCAGCGACCTTGGCGGGGCCTGGGCGTGCTGGACGCAGAGGCTGGGCGCGGTCAACGCGTCCGTGACCATGACGAGCAGAGCTCGTCCCGGTTGCAGAAGAGGCAGGAGTCGGGTCGAGGCAGGCCAAGGTGGGGCACTCCGGCGAGGAAAATGGCCGGCGCGGACCAGCGAGGGCCGGCTGCTCGTCTGGTCGCCGGGAGGGGCGGAGCAGCCTAGAGGGGCATGGCCGCGGGGAGAGAGCACGACGACGGCGAGGCGATGCAGAGGCGAGGCGGTGCTCGACAGGGGGGAGGTCGGGCATCGCGGGCGGTGCCGGGAAGGGAACTTGGCGGCAGCGACTGCAGAGGCGCGAGGCAACGACAAGGCGGCACGGCCGTGGGGAGAAAGTGGCCGGCGGGGCGGCGGTTGAAGACGAGGCTGGAGGGGGACGAGGTGGCCTGATCCTCGGGCTGCTCCGGCGGCCTTGGTCGACCGCATCAGGGAGGAGGAGGCGCTTGGGGCGCCGGCGGGCGTGCGAGGCGACGGGGAGGAGTGGGGACGAGAGGGAGGTCGAGGGGAGATGGGGTCGGGTGGCGCTGAGGAAGGATCGAGGGGAGATGAGCGAGAGGATTGGGTCGAGGCTAGGGTTAGCTATAGGTGCGGCTGGGCCTAGGTGGCTGATGGGCCAGGGAGGCCGCGGCTGGGCCTGGCTGATGCTGGGACCTCTCCCAGATCCTTTCTCTTCTCTCTTAAATAAAAAAACAGAAAAAGAGAAAGAAAAGAAAGGGAGGTCTGGGAAGGAATTTGCACATGAGGTTATTTTTCTCGGGCTCATAAAAATGAGCGTAATCCAAGAAAAATAGAAGTGGCATGAACGAAAGATATAATCCAAACATATTTGAATTTAATTCAAATGGGTTTGAACTAAGACTTGATTTTCGAAGTGTCCAAAAAATGTTGAGGTTTTTGGAGGAACCTCGATAAACGGTAAAATAATTATAGAGAAGGTTTTGACAGTGAAACTTGAAGTAAAAGAGGCATGGTCATATTTGCAAGTGTGTTGAGGTAAATTCCTAGAACGGAATATTTATCATAGCTCCCTAAATATTGGGAGGATATGTTTTAAAGAGAAAACACCATGTGAGTTACCTCGGTTTAAATAGATCAAAATATCTATGCAATTTATTTAGTTGAGAAGAAAAGATTAATGACATGATGGCATGATGACATGATGCAATGCAAAAATAAATAAAGCCAGCAAAAGAAACACACGTCGAAAACCCGAAATAGTTGGAAGTCTTCTCGAGCATCGGTCTTGGGGCGTCACAACTCTCCCACACTAACAGAGGATCTCGACCCGAGATCCTGAAGATGGCACCGGATAGAAACGGAAAAGAAGAGGTAAAACAAAGTTGCTTCTTTGACAAACGAGTGAAACCATGAACCTTGAGAGGTTGAACAACCTTGAAAGAAAGAATACAACGGAGATGAACGAAGTTAAGAGCACTCCGGTAAAAAGAATGAACAAGGGACACGACGAGAATGAAGAGCTTAGGTGACAAGATAGACAATGAAAGCACTCCGGTTAAATAAAGGTAGAGAAGGAATAAGAATGAAAGAATTTTGACAGCATTCCGACTGAAAATGGAAGGAATTCAACATGAACTTGACAAGATGGAATGATACTTGATGAATCAACAACACACTGCCTCCGAAACTATTAACAGAATGGCACAAGGAGTAAGAAAGGTTTCAGGCAACACTCCGGTTGAAAAGAGAGGCAAATTTTGATAAGATGAGAGAACTTGAACGTTGGGCACAACACTCCAGTTAAATAGATAAACAAGGAAAAGAACATGATCTTGACAAAAAGAGATGTTTAACGAAGATATATATTACAATACCTCCGGAACAAAAGAATAGAAGCTAGATTGTTAGGAAGAAAAAAGTAGAAGCAAATGATAACTTCTACCAGCAATGAATTTAGAACAACATCCTTACGAAGAAGGGTTGAACGGAGTTGTTGAAAATAATCAACAACAAAAGAATAAGCTTGTTGTGGGCTTATGGAAAACATCTTAAAACTATAAGGTGACAACCGACCACTGACAAAAACATTTGATTGGATTGAGATAAGCAAGGAGACGAAAGAGTTATTTCACCGAGAGGATAAATGAAGAACTTGGGTCATTTATAGCGCCATAATTAGCAACAATCCTTAGGGAAAGCTTTTAGGTGAGACACAACCCAAGATAACTCCAACAAATAAAACTGAAGGGTTGAAAAGATCTCATGAACGAAGAATAAGATGGTTTTAAATATCTCATTCTTGATAACTCGTGAATCATAAAACATGAAGGAAAAATTGTCAAGGATGACATAACACCATCTCAAAAGATAAGGTAGAAAGAACTACACTTCAAATGCATGAAGAAGAATACTTGAGCTCCAACAAGAATCTTGATGAAGACTTCGAGGATGAATTAAATCATGATGAACCACCATGAAGAACTCCGGTATGAAAGCATGAGAAGTGAAAGATGAAAAGAATAAGATTCAAGGCATGCGATGAATTAGATGGAGCTTTGAAATGATACAATTGAAATAACTTGGAGCTCCGGAAAACAAGATGAACAACTTAGAACCAAGGATATGATATGATGAACAAGCTCCGGAAAAAAGAGATTAATCACTTCGAGGAAATAAGAATAAGATTTACTGTATGCTTATCCATCATCAAATTAAATTGATGACAAGCAACAGATTTGGCCTACTACTTATTCTTCTTGAAAAGGATTGGAGAGAGATATAGCCAAACTTGAGAATAATCTTGAACGACTCACCTTTAGGATTATGAAAAGAACAAATGAATTAATACGATAACAATGGAAGAGTAATCTTGAATGAACCACCGTAAGAATATGGAGACGAACGAAGAGGCATCAATTAAGAATAGTTGGAGGACGAAGTTGAAAACTAAGAATGAAGAAATCTTCTGAAATGATGGCCTTCGGAGGATCACAATGGGAAGAATTCATGAAATGCTTCGGGTGATATGAAGATTCCTCGTGATCGAAACAATTATGAAGATGTCATGAAGGTAGAACCATGAATCTTCAAGCGAACGGGCCAAGATTTAAGAGAAAATCTTCTTCGGTCTTCAAATGTTGAGAATGAAGACGAGAAATGCCATGAAGAATTTCGAGATACTCTGGACGAATGACAAGAGAAAGGTGGAGCTAAAGATGAAAGTAATTGAAAACAAGCTTGGAGAAGGCATGTGACTGATGGAAATCATTCTTACATCACACTTTGAAAAGAATTTGAGTATAACTCCAGAAAAATTAGAAGAGTCGGGTAAGATCCTAGAAAAAGACCTGTGGGTTAGGGCCCACTCAAAAGAAAATCACCGTTGAAAAAGATTGCTTAGGAGATATTGCACCGGTTGAATTAAATGGCTTGAATAAGATGACAATCCTCAAAATAGTTTGAACGGATTAAGGATTGAAACACGAATCTTCTGAGATACCTTGAACACTCCGGAGAAGAATTATAGAGAGTTGAATAAACAGGAGAGACTTCGGATAAGAAATTTCAACATGGGACAACATGTGAAACAAGAGGAAGGATATGATCATGACCGAAGCCTGAATTTATTCCACCGGAGAAGAAACAAGAACGGAGAATGATAAACTTGAAGTTCGTGAGCATCTTCCTAAGAAATCACCGGATAATGAAATTGATAGAAAAGAATGAAGAAACATCACATGAATAAAAGGATACTTGATTTGAGATTTTTGGCTCCGAGAAGAAGAAGGGTGAGAGGGTGGGGAAACAAAGACAACTTGGGATGAATGAAACATACACCGTTGAGAAAAACCCAAGACTTGGCCTTGCACATATTGTAACGATCGGTTTAACTTGAAGAGAAAACGCACCGGTTGAAAAAGAATTTAACATGACAATCTTGATGATCAAGAAGGATTAGCACCCCATAGAAATATGAGAACACTGATTAGGAAAGGTATGGAATCAACATTTGACATTGAAGCAACTCGAATACCACAATTAAAATAAAAACAATGATAGATATGTTGCAACATAATCTTCATAATATCATTCGAACAGAGAATTGAACGAATGAGTTCCATAGCTTGATGGTACATCAACTTGACGAGAAGCCACTTGGGAGAACAAAAGATAAAATAACAACAACAAGGTGCAGATGGAACAAATACATGATAGAAGTTTCGTCCCACATGTTCGTGCTCAATGCCCCATGGAACGTGTTACAAAGGGTGTTGCAATCCCCGGATCAGTATAGCCAAGGACCCTTTAAGATGCAACTCCCAATTGGAACAACGCCCATGAAACCTCTTCACTCGATGTTGAACCCCAAACCTCATACCATGCACTCGTTGGAAGAATGCCTACGAGCTACTTGAAACCCACCTATTAATTCCCGAAGTTTTCCGGTTATGCAATCTGGTATTGGGGATACAGGGGAAGCGCCGCGCACTCAACTCTAAACCTACATCCAGCAATATCCATCCGTCAACACATAACCAGTCATCTTCGGAAACCATTTACCTCGGACCTTCGAAACGCATCTGCTATACTAGCTGTGGCAATACTCCCGAACTATCCCGCCAGTACTGGGTGACGTCGGGGTTATCTCACCACTAACCGCATAGAAGAGTTTTCGATGTCGGCCATCTTAAGTATTATAGAACCGCTACGATACATTTGTGACGACAAAACCTCAGAGCTCAACTCCCCGGGACACTGCCACAACCCCTAAATGACAGGAGGCATCGAGAACAATGTTCTCGTCACAAAGATATCGGAACTATCCAAACAATACTCGCATGATCCTAAAAAAAATTGGTGAGATTTTGAGAGTAGTGAAGGTAAAACAACGTCAGGAGTCCTCACCAGAGCGATGAAGGGGATGAGGAGTAAAAAGAAATCCTACTCTCCGATATATATATATATATAGGACTCAAAACATTTTGTGTGTGTGACTAGACTCAACCGTCAGCGGTTCGATCAATCAGGGGGCTCCTAGGTCAGAGAAGGCTCTGATACCAACTTGTAATGCCCAGTATGCGACTATGTCTCCCACGTGTCGAGGCACGACTTAAAGACATAAGCGCATACTAGAATGATCTCAAGTATGGTATCTTTGCACAACTCATGTAAAATTCAGGGATGAAATAGTAAAAGATAGTTGGCTTACACTCGCCACGTCACACAATGAAAACAATAGCATACATCATCCAATAACACAGAGTCCGACTACGGACGAAAATCCAAATGCGAATGATACCATAAACACAAGCTCGGATCCTCCTAGTAGGAACCACTACTGATCGTTGAAAAACATCACATACATACGGCCAAGCTCTTCATCGAACTCCCACTGAAGTTCTGAACCATCTCCTGCATTGTTCTCAGCGGTACCTGCATCTGGTGTTCTAGTATCTGTGAGCCACGAGGACTCAACAATCCCATAACCATGGGTATCAAGACTAGCAAAGCTTTATGGTTATGGAAAAGAGTAGTGGTGAGGTTGCAGCAGTGGCTAAGCATATGTATGGTGGCTAACTTACGAGTACAAGAATAAGATGAGCATCTACGAAAGCGGTCACAAACTAGTAATGATCGCTGAAGATCCTGAACTACCTACGAGTCAAACATAACCCCGCTGTGTTCTCATCTCAAAGTGAAAAGAGAAAGTCACGGTTACTCACGCGGTTCGTGTATATTATTTCGGATCCTGTGTCAAGTTTTTCTACAACCGGACATTAACAAATTCCAATCTGCCACATAACCACGGGCACGGCTTTCGAAAGATGATAACCCTACAGGGGTGTCCCAACTTAGCCCATCACAAGCTCTCATGATCAGCAGAGATACTAATAATATTACCCCTTATCTTAGGGAAGGCCCGATCAGACTCGGAATTCTCGGTGCACAAGACATTTCGACAATGGTAAAACAAGTCCAGCAGGACCTCCCGGCGTGCCGACACCCTGATAGTAGCCGCGCATATCTTGTCTCAGGCCACGTCCGGATAGGTGATCCTACAGGTAAAACCTGATCTCGAGTTTCCCCATGGTGGCCCCGCAGTCTCCTCGTTTGGGACCAACACCATCAACACTGCCCCCCCTGCTATGTAGAAAGAATCCTCGAGGGCGCGACCCCCTATGCAATTTAATTAATTAATTAAGTTGTTATTATGAGGCAAATTAAAACCAATGTTGGGCCTTGCTGGAGGAGTTTTATTCAAAGAAGATATGTCAAGGGGTCCCCATATAGCCAACCGTGTTAGGAATGCAAAATCAGGGAACATAACGCCGGTTTATCGGCTCCTAAGGTGGCATGAGTGGAACAAAACACCGAGCAAAAGGCCAAGCCTTGCACCCATTGCCAAGTATATAGGTGTGTTAAGATATATGAGATATATTGTGATATTCCAACAACAAGTTCCAACATGGAGCAATCTTCATCTTCACCTGCAACTAAAAATGCTATAAGAGGGGCTGAGCAAGCCGGTAACATAGCCAATCAACGGTTTGCTGGGAAGGTGTCAAAGGTTAGAGGTTTCATGGCAACAAGGAGAGAGGCTGACCATAAATGATGGGTAACGTGACATATAGCGACAGCATCGAGACAACTAGCATGGCAATGATAGTAAAGGTATCCAAGGGGATGGTCATCTTGCCTAGTATTCCGCAAGGAAGCAGAACGAGTCCATGAAGTAGTCAAACAAATCCTCACAACTCCGGAACGAAACCGAAGCTAACGAGAGAAGCACAACCGGAAAGAGCAAACAACACGGTAAACACACATATCATAACCATGGCATAATTCCCAATCAAGTATGATGCATGTCTGGTTTAGATATGCATGGCATGGCAAAGTGCACAAACAATACTACAAGTTAAGTGGAGCTCAATATGCAACGAGTTGCCTATTGACAAAACACCCCATTTTATTTATTTAGTTGACTCTCATTTATCTACAAGACAAGATTAAATGTTTTTATTAAACATGGAAAGAGGTGAAGCATAAGTAAAACTACACTATCTAGGCATTTAAAATGAGGCCGGAAATAACAACAACAATTCCGGAAAATCCCCATGACCAATTTAGCAATTATTAAAGCAACAACAATTTTAAGCATTTAAAGGTTGTTATCATGATGCGGATGTCAAATGCAAGTTTTATGCAATTTTTTAGTTAAAAGTTGACATGAACATGATAAGGAGTATTTGTCGCCACGACGGAAAGAAAAGAGGGTCATGGCGGTGAAAACGGGAACAGTGCCACGGCAATGTTCCGATGATCCGACACTCGTCGAGATGCCGGTGCAAAAGCAAGGTAGCGTGAGCGTGTAATGCAAGAGATAGGTGGGGTGATCCCAGTTTCCGGGTTCCCACGGGACAACGGCATGGCAACAAGAAGGAACATCTCAAGCGATGATTCGGGCACGGTACAAACATAAGGTGCAACTCATACAACAAGCAACATTCGCTCACGGTCGTCGTCTCGGGGTTATACCTTTGAAGCGTGTGTTTTCGGAGGGGTTCGAGTCGTCGAGGGAAGTAGCTGTTCACGTACGTAGTCGTACACGGGGTCGTCGAGGGTAGTAGTGGTACACGATTCGAGTTCGTTCGGGGCATCGGTAGCGGAACTTGACGTCCACGGGTCTCCAAGGTCGACGGTAGTGGATGTAGTCGTTCTTGTTTCATCTCGGAGAGGTACTTGACATCCAACGTCTTCGGGGTGACGGTAGTCGAACTTGGAGGGGCAACGGTAGTAGTTCACGATCGTCTTGTGACCCACGGTATCTCGTATGCGTCCATAGATGTACCAGTCGTCGTAGACGTTCGTAGACGATGTAGTTGAACTTGATGAACCCGAAGGTGTACTCGGCGGTCTTGAGGTCCCTCGTTCGATGAACTTGGCAACATGGGCAGCAAATGGCTGGACGAAGGCAAGGTCGATGGGGCACGAAAGCAGGCAAAAGAGGTGCAGGCGTCATGGCAGTGCCATGGCTAGCGGGAGCAGCATCGACCTTGGTGGGGCTTGGGCATGCTGGATGCAGAGGCTGGGCGCGGTCAATGCGTCCGTGACCACGACGAGCAGAGCTCGTCCCGGTTGCAGAAGAGGCAGGAGTCGGGTCGAGGCAGGCCAAGGCGGGGCACTCCGGCGAGGAAGATGGCCGGCGCGGACCAGCGAGGGCCGGCTGCTCGTCTGGTCGCCGGGAGGGGCGGAGCAGCCTAGCAGGGCATGGCCGCGGGGTGAGAGCACGACAGCGGCGGAGGCGATGCAGAGGCGAGGCGGTGCTCGGCAGGGGGGAGGTCGGGCACCACGGGCGGCGCCGGGAAGGGAACTTGGCGGCGGCGACTGTAGAGGCGAGAGGCGACGACAAGGCGGCGCGGCCGTGGGGAGAAAGTGGCCGGCGGGGCGGCGGTTGAAGACGAGGCTGGAGGGGGACGAGGTGGCCTGGTCCTCGGGCTTCTCCGGCGGCCTTGGTCGACCGCATCGGGGAGGAGGAGGCTCTTGGGGCGCCGGTGGGCATGCGTGGCGACGGGGAGGAGTGGGGACGAGAGGGAGGTCGAGGGGAGATGGGGTCGGGTGGCGCTGAGGAAGGATCGAGGGGAGATGAGCGAGAGGATTGGGTCGAGGCTAGGGTTAGCTATAGGTGCGGCTGGGCCTAGGTGGCTGATGGGCCAGGGAGGCCGCGACTGGGCCTGGCTGCGGCTGGGACCTCTCCCAGATCCTTTCACTTCTCTCTTAAATAAAAAAACAGAAAAAGAGAAAGAAAAGAAAGGGAGGTCTGGGAAGGAATTTGCACATGAGGTTATTTTTCTCGGGCTCATAAAAATGAGCGTAATCCAAGAAAAATAGAAGTGGCATGAACGAAAGATATAATCCAAACATATTTGAATTTAATTCAAATGGGTTTGAACTAAGACTTGATTTTCGAAGTGTCCAAAAAATGTTGAGGTTTTTGGAGGAACCTCGATAAACGGTAAAATAATTATAGAGAAGGTTTTGATGGTGAAACTTGAAGTAAAAGAGGCATGGTCATATTTTCAAGTGTGTTGAGGTAAATTCCAAGAACGGAATATTTATCATAGCTCCCTAAATATTGGGAGGATATGTTTTAAAGAGAAAACACCATGTGAGTTACCTCGGTTTAAATAGATCAAAAGATCTATGCAATTTACTTAGTTGAGAAGAAAAGATTAATGACATGATGGCTTGATGACATGATGCAATGCAAAAATAAATAAAGCCAGCAAAAGAAACACATGGCGAAAACCCAGAATAGCTGGAAGTCTTCTCGAGCATGGGTCTTGGGGCGTCACATAGAGGGTAGAGTGTGTCTACGTACCCTCATAGACCGAAAGCGGAAGCGTCTAGTAACGCGGTTGATGTAGTCGAACATGTTCGCGATCCAACCGATCCAAGCACTGAACGTACGTCACCTCCATGTTCAGAGCATGTTCAGCTCGATGATGTCTCGCGAGATCTTGATCTAGTTGAGCTTCACAGAAGATCTTCGTGAGCACGACGGCGTGGTGATGGGTATGATGAAGCTACCGACGCAGGGCTTCGCCTAATCACTGCAACGATATGACAGATGTGTGTTTCTATGGAGGGGGGCACCGCACACGGCTAAAACAATGTTGCTTGTGTGTTCTAGGGTGCCCCTGCCCCCGTATATAAAGGAGCAAGGGGGAGGCCGGCCGGCCCTAGGGCGCGCCAAGGAGAGGAGCTTTCCTACTCCTAGTAGGAGTAGGAATCCTCTTTCCTACTCCTACTAGGAGTAGGAAAGGAAGAAGAAAGAAGAAGAAGGAAGGAGAGAGGTGCCCCCCACTCCTAGTCCATCTAGGATTCCCTAGAGGGGGCACCGGCCAGCCCTATGGGCTGCCTCTCTATTTTCCCTCCAGGCCCACCATGGCCCAATACTCCCCCGGGGGATTTCGGTAACCCCTCCGGCACTCCAGTTTTCTCCGAAATCACCCAGAACACTTCCGGTGTGATATAGCCATCCAATATATCAATATTTATGTATTGGACATTCCGAGACTCCTCGTCATGTCCGTGATCACATCCGGGACTCCGAACTACCTTCGGTACATCAAAACTCATAAACTCCTAGTACCGGCCGTCGTCGAACGTTAAGCGTGCGGACCCTACGGGTTCGAGAACTATGTAGACATGACCGAGACTCATCTCCGGTCAATAACCAATAGCGGAACCTGGATGCACATATTGGTTCCTACATATTCTACGAAGATATTTATCGGTCAAACCGCATAACAACATACGTTGTTCCCTTTGTCATCGATATGTTACTTGCCCGAGATTCGATCGTCGGTATCACCATACCTAGTTAATATCGTTACCGGCAAGTCTCTTTACTCATTCTGTAATACATCATCTCATAACTAACTCGTTAGTCATTTGCTTGCAAGGCTTATTATGACGTGTATTACCGAGAGGGCCCAAAGATACCTCTCCGACACTTGGAGTGACAAATCATACTCTTGATCTATGCCAACACTACAAACACCTTCGGAAACACCTATAGAGCATCTTTATAATCACCCAGTTATGTTGTCACGTTTGATAGCACACAAGGTTTTCCTCCGGTATTCGGGAGTTGCATAATCTCATAGTCATAGGAACATGTATAAGTCATGAAGAAAGCAATAGCAGTAAAATTAAACGATCAAGTTGCTAAGCTAACGAATGGGTCTTGTCCATCACATCATTCTCCTAGTGATGTGATCATGTTGATCAAATTACAACTCATGTCTATGGTTAGGAAACATAACCATCTTTGATCAATGAGCTAGTCTAGTAGAGGCATACTAGGGACACTCTGTATTCACACATGTACTAAGTTTCCGGTTAATACAATTCTAGCATGAATAATAAAAATTTATCATGATATAAGGAAATACAAATAACAACTTTATTATTGCCTCTAGGGCACATTTCCTTCAATCCCCTCTTTCGTCTTTGTCTATTGGTAACTTTACTTGAGGCTATATTTTTATTCACCACATGATATGTGTTTTGCTTGGAGCATCAATTTATTATATTTTTTTTGCTTGCTGCTTGAATAATATCCAAGATCTGAAATTCTTAAATGGTAGAGAGTCTTCACATAGTTACATAATTATTCGACTACTCATTGATCTTCACTTATATATTTTGGAGTAGTTTGTCATTTGCTCTAGTGCTTCACTTATATCTTTTAGAGCACAACGGTGTTTTATTTTGAAGAAATTGATGAACTCTCATGCTTCACTTATATTATTTTGAGAGTCTTAAACAACATAGTAATTTGCTTTGGTTATGAATTTAGTCCTAATATGATAGGCATCCAAGATGGGTATAATAAAAACTTTCATATAATGTGCATTGAATACTATGAGAAGTTCGATGCTTGATGATTGTTTTGAGATATGAGGATGGTGATATTAGAGTCATGCTAGTAGAGTAGTTGTGAATTTGAGAAATACTTGTGTTGAGGTTTGCAAGTCCCGTAGCATTCACGTATGGTAACTGTTGTGTGACAAATTTGAAGCATGAGGTATTTCTTTGATTGTCATCCTTTGTGTGGAGGTCGGGATCGCGCGATGGTTAACTCCTACCAACCCTTCCCCTAGGAGCATGTGTGTAGTGCTTGGTTTTGTTGACTTGTAGATTTTTGCAATAAGTATGTGAGTTCTTTATGACTAATGTTGAGTCCATGGATTATATGCAGTCTCACCCTTCCACCATTGCTAGCCTCTATAGTGCCGCGTAACTTTCGCCAGTACCATGCACCCACCATATATCTACCTCAAAACAGCCACCATACCTACCTATTATGGCATTTCTATAGCCATTCCGAGATATATTTCCATGCAACTTTCCACCGTTCTGTTTATTATGACACGCTTCATCATTGTCATACTGCCTTGCATGATCATGTAGTTGACATCGTATTTGTGGCAAGGCCACCATGCATAATTTTTCATACATGTCACTCTTGATTCATTGCACATGCCGGTACACCACCGGAGGCATCCATATAGAGTCATACTTTGTTCTAGTATCGAGTTGTAATATTTGAGTTGTAAATAAATAGAAGTGTGATGATCATATTTATTAGAGCATTATCCCAAAAAATAGCCGAAAAAAGGAAAGGCCAAAAAAAAGAAAAGGCCAAAAAAAGGAAGGCCCAAAAAAAGGGGACAATGCTACTATCTTTTCCCACACTTGTGCTTCAAAGTAGCACCATGATCTTCATGATAGAGAGTCTCTTGTTTTGTCACTTTCATATACTAGTGGGAATTTTCATTGTAGAACTTGGCTTGTATATTCCAACGACGGGCTTCCTCAAATGCCCTAGGTCTTCGTGAGCAAGAAATTTTGATGCACACTCACTTAGTATCTTTTGTTGAGCTTGCATACATTTATAGCTCTAGTGCATCCATTGCATGGCAATCCCTACTCACTCACATTGATATATATTGATGGGCATCTCCATAGCCCATTGCCTAGTTGATGTGAGACCATCTTCCTCCTTTTGTTTTCTCCTCAACCACCACTCTATTCCACCTATAGTGCTATATCCATGGTCACGCTCACGTATTGCGTGAAAGTTGAAAAAGTTTGAGAATACTAAAGTATGAAACAATTGCTTGGCTGAAACCGGGGTTGTGCATGATTTGAGTATTTTGTGTGACGAAGACGGAGCATAGCCAAACGATATTGATTTTGTAGGGATGAAATTTATTTGGCCATGTTATTTTGAGAAGACATAATTGCTTTGTTAGTAAGCTTGAAGTATTATTATTCTTATGTCAATATTAAACTTTTGTCTTGAATCTTTCGGATCTAAACATTCATGCCACAATAAATAAAATTACATTGCTAATTATGTTAGGTAGCATTCCACATATTTTTTTTTGTTTTTATCATTTACCTACTCGAGGACGAGCAGGAATTAAGCTTGGGGATGCTTGATACGTCTCCAACGTATCTCTAATTTTTTATTGTTCCATGCTATTATATTATCCATCTACGATGTTTTATATGCATTTATTTGCTATTTTACATGATTTTTGGGACTAACAAATTAACCTAGAGCCCAGTGCCAATTTATGTTTTTCCTTGTTTTTGAGTTTTACAAAAAAGGAATACCAAACGGAGTCCAATTGACGTGCCAATTTTTGATGATTTTTTAAGGACCAAAAGAAGCCCCCGGAGTAAAAGAGTTGAGCCAGAAGAGTCCCGAGCCGTCCACGAGGGCGGAGGGCGCGCCCTACCCCCTGGGCGTGTGCCCCTATCTCGTGGACGACTCAGAAACCCCCCCTGACGTGAGATCGACGCCAAAAATTCCTATAAATACAGAAACCCCTAGAAAGAAACCTAGATCGGGAGTTCCACCGCCGCAAGCCTCTCTAGCCACCAAAAACTAATCGGGGCCCTGTTCCGGCACCCTGCCGGAGGGGGGTCCCTCACCAGTGGCCATCTTCATCATCTCGGCGTTCTCCATGACGAGGAGGGAGTAGTTCACCCTCGGGGCTGAGGGTATGTACCAATAGCTATGTGTTTGATCTCTCTCTCTCTCTCTCTCTTGTGTTCTTGATATGGCATGATCTTGATGTATCGCGAGAGTTGGATCTTATGATGTTGGGACAATTACATTTGAGCCCCTAGTTGTGTCACACCCATGTATTTTGCCCCTAAATTCGAAAAACCCTCGTTTATATCCAAGCTCGTTTGCTCCTCTTATCCTTTTGCCCTTTGACCATTTGACCGCAACTTTGAAAACTTCATAATGAATTCATACTAACTCAGAAAAATGCAAATAAGATATCAAAATGTTCGAAATAACATCACCCATAAGTGCATTTCATTTGCATTCATGACAACAGTGCTTAAAAGTCTATACCTCAGTTTGAGATCATATGATTTTTTTGAACACTTTTGTCATGAATGCAAATGACGTGCACATATAGGTGATATTTTTCCGAACATTTTGATATCGTATATGCATTTTTCTGAGTTAGTATGAACTCGTTATGATGTTTTCAAAGTTACGGTCAAACGGTCAAAGGGCAAAAGCATAAGAAGAGCAAACGAACTTTGGCAGAAATGAGGGTTTTTTGAATTTAGGGGCAAAACACACGGATGTGACACAACTAGGGGCTCAAATGGAATTGTCCCTATGATGTTTCTCCCCCTCTATCTTCTTGTAATGGATTGAGTTTTCCCTTTGAAGTTATCTTATCGGATTGATTCTGTAAGGATTTGAGAACACTTGATGTATGTATTGCGTGGGATACCCGTGGTGACAATGGGGTATTCTATTGATTCACTTGAAGTATGTTTTTGTGATCAACTTGTGGGTTCCATGACCTTGGGAATCTATGCATAGGGGTTGGCACACGTTTTCGTCTTGACTCTCCGGTAGAAACTTTGGGGCACTCTTTTAAGTTCTTTGTGTTGGTTGAATAGATGAATATGAGATTGTGTGATGCATATCATATAATCATGCCCACGGATACTTGAGGTGACAATGGAGTATCTAGGTGACATTAGGGTTTTGGTTGATGCGTGTCTTAAGGTGTTATTCTAGTACGAACTCTAGGATAGATCGAACGGAAAGAATAGCTTCGTGTTATATTACTACGGACTCTTGAATAGATTGATTAGAAAGAATAACTTTGAGGTGGTTTCATACCCTACAATAATCTCTTCGTTTGTTCTCCGCTATTAGTGACTTTGGAGTGACTCTTTGTTGCATGTTGAGGGATAGTTATATGATCCAGTTATGTTATTATTGTTGAGAGAACTTGCACTAGTGAAAGTATGAACCCTAGGCCTTGTTTCAACGTATTGCAATACCGTTTGTGCTCACTTTTTCATTGTTACCATGCTGTTTTTATATTATCATGTTACAAAAACCTATATCTACCATCCATATTGCACTTGTATCACCATCTCTTTGCCGAACTAGTGCACCTATACAATTTACCATTGTATTGGGTGTGTTGGGGACACAAGAGACTCTTTGTTATTTGGTTGCAGGGTTGTTTGAGATAGACCATCTTCATCCTACGCCTCACACGGATTGATAAACCTTAGGTCATCCACTTGAGGGAAATTTGCTACTGTCCTACAAACCTCTGCACTTGGAGGCCGAACAACGTCTACAAGAAGAAGGTTGCGTAGTAGACATCAGTTGACAAGCTGAAGGATGATATGGATGCTACACGTATGGATAGTGGAGATGACAGACCTACCACTGAGAGGTATCAGGTTGTGCCTAGAGAGCCAAGATCTTCAGTAGTGCCAGTTGTAGATTCGAGGACCACTCACTCTGCACCTGCTACTACTGCTCATGTGCCTCCTCCAGTATCAACTCCACCAATTCAACAGACATCTTCCGAGGCATTTGCAGATGTTGTTCTTTGAACGCCGTCTACGCACATCGGAACAACCAGCCAGAACACCTCTTCAGGAGCTCCCGAAGATCATACCTAGAGTGTTGTATAGCACTATACGTTTTCAAACTTTTTCGTAACTTGTTGCCAAAGGGGGAGAAATGTATAGATCATAGGGTGAGAGAGAGAGATAGAGAGTTATTTGTTATTTGTTTTTTATTGCCTTGCTACTTGGTTGGTTTCCCAATCGTTTGTTTCGTGCTACTTGTTCAATTATGCTCGTGAGATACTATGTTTAGTTGTGTGGATGATCATACTATGCTAAATGTGTGTTTATTGCTTATCGCGATGCTTGTTTGTGTATGATCATTCATTTTTTGTTTTGGTGATGGGTGCATGTTATTCCACTCTTATCATTTTGTGTGCTCCACCAAGAAGTATGTGACATGGAAGAGTGACCCATGATCCTAATCAATTGTGCATTTGCATTCAAATGCAAATCTATAATAATTCACAAATTTAGTGGGAGCTCCTTCTTATCACATACTTCTCAAAGCGACGATGCAATTGATTCATTTAATCATTTGTCGAAGCTTTGATCTATATGTAGTCATCAGTTACCAAAAAGGGGGAGATTGAAAGTGCAACTAATCCCCGGGTGGTTTTGGTAATTCATAACAATATATCGTTAATTGAACTAAGATCCATTCAAGATATATATATTTCAGGATGTTCAATGAATGTCATGGCATGGATTAGAGATGTGGACCCCTCGAAATGCTAAGGACACAGATTGGCAAAAGCTCAAGACTCTTCATATTTATTTTGGTGATCCAAGATCACATTGAGTCCATAGGAGAGCAAATACTATTATAAGGGGGCGAGGTGTTGCTTAATGGATTACTTGCTCAAGTGCTTAGTGATATTGCTCCAAAAACCCCGAGCCACTCTCTCCATCCAAATAGGTCAAACCCCTAAACTCCAACTCGGCCACACCGACTACTCTTACCCCGACCCACTGAGTTCACATGACATAGCCACTACCAGAAACCCTAACAGTTCGGTCCGACCAATACGGATCTCGGTCTCACCCAGATGGACTTTCCAGCGCTCTGTGATCAGTTGCATTTATTTTGGTCTCACCAAGTTCATGCAATCGGCCTCACCGAGTTGGCTTGACACATTCTTTGTATAGCTTTTGTTCACTTCGGTCTCACCGAGTTGACACAATCGGTCCCACTGAGATGAAGTTTGCCCTAATCCTTAGCACATCGGTCTCACCAAGTTGTTCCAGTCAGTCCCACCGAGTATCCTAACATTGACCTGTTTGAAATAATCAGTGCCATTGAGTTCTTCTATTTGGTCGAGTTTGGTCAAATGTGTGTAACAGTTGGATTTTTGTGTGGAGGCTATATATACCCCTTCACCCCCTCTTCATTACTAAGATAGCCATTAGAACGTGCCTACACTTACACCATTCATTTTCTGAGAGAGAACCACCTACTCATGTGTTGAGATCAAGACATTCAAATCCCACCACAAGAATCTTGATTTCTAGCCTTCCCCAAGTTGCTTTCGACTCAAATCTTATTTCCACCATATAAAAATATGTGAGAGAGAATCGAGAGTTGGGGAGACTATCATTTGAAGCACAAGAGCAAAGAATTCATCATCAACACACTTCGTGAACCTAGATTGTTTAGGTGTCGCTTGGGAACCTCCGTCAAGTGATGTGGAGTTGAACCAAGAAGTTTGTAATGGCAAGGAGATCACCTACTTCGTGAAGATCTACCCAAGTGAGGCAAGTCCTTCGTGGACGATGGCCATCGTGGGATAGAAAGGTTGCTTCTTTGTGGACCCTCCGTGGGTGGAGCCCTTAGTGGGCTCTCGCAGCCGTTACCCTTCGTCGGTTGAAGTCTCCATCAACGTGGACGTACGATAGCACCACCTATCGGAACCACACCAATAATCTTCATGTCTCCATTGCGTTTGCACTCTCCAAACACTACCTTTTACCTTCATATGCAATGTGTTACTTTCTAGTGTTATACTCTTAGAATTGCATGTGTAGGAAGATTCCTTGACTTGTTCAACTTGCTAAAATCTGCCCATAACTAAAATTGGGAAAAGGCTATATTTTTATTTGGTCAAGTAGTCTAATCATCCCCCTCTAGACATACTTTCGATTCTACAGTAAGCGCATCGTTGGTCGTCCGCAAGGGTGCTTTGTGCTTCAGCTATATGTTGTTGTCCTTGAGCTGTTCTTCCTAGTATTTTGCATCATTCTTTCCGCATTGCTTTTCTTTCATTTCCTCTATCATGTGGTGTCCTTATAATCCTGGTCGGTTGATGGTCTTGTTGATTCGAAGTCGGTCTAGGTCCGAGCTCTTCTCGGGCTCGGTCGTCTCCTTTTCTCTAAAAAAGTATCTTTTTTCATAGGATTTTGTGTGCACCAAGTTTGTTCGGTTACGTCATATAAAAAAACAACCTAAATGCTAGATTTTCGGTTTCTAAAACCTACATATGAGTTGTGAGAGACAACCCTTTGAGAGTTCAGCAAGAACTGAACACGTCCATCGGTCTTAAGTCATGAGAGAATATGGTACATGTACTACAAATGAACACAAGGAATTACCCAGGTTCAGGCCACCTTCTTGGTGTAATACCATACTCTTATTGTGTTTTGAAGTGCAATGGTATGGAGCTACAATGCATCTTTTACAAGGTGAGGGTGCCAATCTTCCTAGCTTTTGGGGTTTCCCAGGTCAACCCCTTGTGAGGCTTCGGTCTCCCTATTTATAGTGACAAGGGATGCCTTGTCGGATGCACCGATTGCTTGAATATACATTTGAGGTAGGCATGTATAGCATGTACTAAACAACATGACTACCCTGCATGGGTGATGATCATGTCCTTCCGGCGCAGTGTGTTATACCCAGGACAATTACATGCCTTCTTCGGCATTCCTCAGTCGATGGTGTTGCACTGCCACTGTAGCAACATATGTAGTAATTAAGCGAATCTTATTGAGGCGGCAGTGGATGCCTTGGCTCACATGGATCCCTCTGGAGTGCGTAATGGAGGTCTTGTCGTACACCCCTCGCTCTTCCGCCTAGCATCCATGCTCGTCCATCGGGAGGGGCTGTCATTCATCTTCCTTGGAGTCGATGTCTTTCTTCTAGGGCGCATTGCCACTTCCTCCTGGAGGGGCCCCGTGAAGAGGGCGTAGGGACACCGCTCATATTACTTATCGTGGTACTTTGCACAGATATAAGGCAAAGCCCGTCGAATATTGTGGGGTTCCTTCATGGTGCTCCTCCTGCGCATAGAAACACAAGACATGATTTGTTTTCAAGGCCCACTGTACATGGCCATTGTTACCCTAGTTTTATTTACTCCGACAGTAGCCCCCGGGCCCATTTTCCTCTTGCACTATGGTAAATAGGGAAGAGGGGCACGGGGCAAGTGCCCTCAAGGATACGACGCGTGGCAGCGTGGGTCTTCTTATGGGGGATATCAAAATCAGCCTAGTCCCTGTCATAAGAGCATAGGCTCAAACGATTACCCAACGGGAGAAAAGGTCATCTTCTCGGCTTCCACGTTGTCCTTAATAATCTTCACAGATCATTGGTGCCTTTGCGCCTGACAATGAAGACGTCTCGGAGGATTCCATGCGCGCCAAGGACTCTCTGGGCGAGGATTTCAACTCTACAGTGTAGAATCCTTAAACACTTCTTTGCTTGTGACTTCATTTAGCGCCTGGCGCCATTTGTCTTTGTTCTCAAACATGCTTGTTATAAGGAACGCCGGATTCACGCCAAGTCATCTGTTGCTTTTATCCGTTTTCCCCTTAGCCCCCAATTCATTATTGCGAATGGGCTCATCTTCAAGTTCTAGTTCTAGTCGGGACTATTGCACATGTAGCAGGCCCCGGGCCAACGGGAACGGTTAGCCGAACGCTGGGGGCGGATGGGGCCCAGACACGATGAGGGGCGCATGCGTGGAACGGGCTGCCGCCAATGTTGGGGAAACGCTCTGCTGTCATCATATCCCCTCGCCACCCTGTCATTTCGGACTATCAGACATAGTGACACCTCTAAGACGGGCGGTGCCTTGGTTCCCACACCGTGTTGCTTGGAAATGGAGCGATTGGGAGATGAGGAAGCGGGAGAGGGTCCGTTGTGTAAACGAGAGTGTTAGAGCCTTTCCCGCCTTTGTGTTTTGGTTATCATGACAACTCACTTTGTGGTCTAATCGTGTGCCAA
>LR738714.1:548407554-548420997 GCA_902687465.1 Secale cereale
GACTTTGGGGGGGGGGGGGCGGCACTGTATATAAAGTGGTTCTTCCACCTACCACTATACATCTTGCCTCTCTCTCTCTCCTCCATTGATGCCCTTCAAGCTTTCTTGCCCGATCTCTCTTCCTAGCCACTCAAAGTTGTTAATTTGCTAGGGATTGAAGGAGGAGACCTAGATCTACAGTTCCACCAAAGGAAACTTGATTCCCCATACTTTCTTGTGTGAATTTTGTTACACTTGGGTGTTTGGATACCCTAGACAGAAGATGTCACCTCGAAGCCACATTCCATTGCGGTGAAGCTTCATGGTGGTGTTGGGAGCCTTTAATTCAGTTGTGGAGTGTGCCCCAACCTTGTTTGGAAAGGTCTGGTTAACACCTTCAAGGGCAACACTAGTGGAATCATGACATCTTGCATTGTGCGAGGACGTGAGGAGAATATGGTGGCCCTAGTGGCTTCTTGGGGAGCATTGTGCCTCCACACCGCTCTAACGATAACGTACTTTCCATCAAAGGGAAGGAACTTCAGTAACACATCCTCGTCTCCATCGGCTCCACTTGTGCTTATCTTTTGCTTTTACTTTGCGCAAGCTATATTTGTGTTGTACCCTTTGCTTGCTCTTGTTATTATTGCTAGCATCATATAGGTTGCTCACCTAGTTGCACATCTAGACAACCTATTTGTTCCTAAACCTAATTTGTTAAGAAAAGCTAAAAATTGCTAGTTACCTATTCACCCCCTCTAGTCAACCATATCAATCCTTTCAGTTGCTATCGGAGCCTCGTCTCTTTATTAAGGGTTTCACCACCCAGAGAGTATGGTTGGCACCGAGGATGGGAATGAGGAAGTACCTGAGGCCGTGGAATTGAATTCGATTACTCGAGACGACTTAAATGAAGATATGGCTTCACTTAAGATGTCTATGAAGGCCAAAGTCAAGTCCATGTTTGAAGAACTTCTTGAGGGGTTGAAATCTTCTCCCGATCCGTTGCTTGTGGTTAATTCTACTACACTGTAGTCAGAGGCCAATTATGGCAAGGAAGCGACTAAAGGTACTCATACATCTTCCCCTCATGGTAAGAATGGGACGAGAACCTACGCCTTGGTTCCCCCTCCCCCAGTCTATGGAGGACCGGTTCCTATACCGCATATTAACAACCTTGGTCCTCCTCCTAAGCTTGTAAAGGGAGATTTTTGTAATTGGGTTTTTTCGTATCAAGTCTCATTTGAATCACAACTCAACAAACCATTGGAGAACAATCGAGCAAGGGTTCTACCCTCATGATTCAAACAACCTCACTCCAAGAGAAGAGGTGGACAGTCAATACAATCACCCCGCATTGTTCATCCTCTAGACCATAGTACCTCCCGAGGATCTATCTCACTTGCATCCCTTCTCTTGTGCAAAGGATTGTTTGGAATATATTATATCTTTGTACAAGGGGATCTCAAGCATTCAACAATCAAACTTTGAGGTGGTTCTTGATGAGGCCAATGAGTTTGTGATGAATGAAGATGAGCACCCTCATGATCTTTATCGAAGATTGACAACTATTGCGGTTGCTCTTCAAGACCATGGGAGCAAGGATATGGATGATATATGAATCAAGCGCAAATTTCTCAAGGCCATCACGCCATTCAACAAGGCCATGTCCTCCGTGATCCGTCATAGACCGGATTTCCACACTTTGTCTTCAAGTTAGGTGTTGGATGAGTTTATTGCCATGAACAAGACCGCCGAGAACGCTCTAGCTCGTGTCCAACGGTCAAAGAAGGCTTCACCCAACCTTGCGTTGAAGGCCACGACAATTCCGAAAGCAGAAGAACAGGAGGAAGAAGGGAGTTGCCCGAAAGACACCAAATATGCTTACCACGAGCACATGGCTCTTGCGTCAAGGCAATTTTGGGGCAACCAGAGAAACTCAAGGCCCAACTTCTCCAAGAACAGCTCAAGTGCTTCGAAGGGCAAGCAACGTTTGAGACCTTGCTACAATTGCGGCAATGTGAGTCACTTTGTGGTGGATTGCCCCTATGAGAAAAGGGAAGACAATAGTGGCAAGATTATCTGCAAAGACAAGGACAAGACCTTCCCCAACAAGAACAACTTTATCAAAAAGGTGCCTCAAAAATGGTGGTGGCAAAAGAAGAGTATCTCTCCGATGATGATGATGATGATGAAGACACAAGTGGTGAAGCAATGGAAACAACCACCATGGCCATTGCCACCTCCTCTCCAACAAAGGTGTCTCTCTTCGATGCCCCCAATGATAAACACATCACCAAGTGCCTCATGGCCAAAGGTACCGACAAGGTAACCTCCAACATCAAAACCTCCATCACTACTACTCCTTCTTTGTTGGATTATGTGGATAATTATGTGGATGCGAAGGTGGATAAGAGCGTATATAATAAGTTCTTGAGTAAGCTAAGAGGTGAGACCAAGGAGCACTTTGTTGCTCTCTTGGAACAACTTGGTGAGGCCAATGCTATCATTGAGGCTCATGAGGAAACCATCTCTAAGATGGAAGGGCATAGCCGTGATTATGCCGACGAGATTACAGATCTTTCCATTGATCTTGAGGAAGGGTGAGGTCTTCGTTTGTCTCTTGAGGGGTCACACAACGTTGATCTTGCTAAAATACGGAAAGACCATGATCATGCTCTTGTTCTTACTCGTGTGCTTAAATCTGAGAAGGTTTCACTTGGGGTTGGGCATGATAGACTTAAAGAAGAGTTTGACACACCTGACAGGGCTCACAAGACCTTGAAGAGTGCTCATGCTTCTATCAAGGGGTCTCATGATCAACTCCAAGTGAAACTAACCAAGGAGATTACCACATGTCCTCCTTTTGTGTTAATTGATAATGCCCATGCTACTAACCCTTGTTGTGAGCATGTGCATCTTGTGGAGGAGAATACCAAGTTGAAAGAGCAACTTGAGAAGGACCTTGTGACTTGCATAAAAGGTGAGAATAACCTCAATAACATTTTTAGCAATCGAAAGGAAGTTGTGGCGAAGGAAGGACTTGGGTTTTCACCCAAGTCAAATAAGAAAAAAAGGACAAGACCAAGCAACCTCTCCCGCTTTTGGAAGCTTTCGTCAAGGCAGGAGAGGGTTCTCATGAGAAGAAGAAGGACAAGGGTGTAGGTGGTAATGCCAAGAAGGGCAAGACCACCTCTCCAACTAAGTCGGCGAGTTTAACCCTTCATAATTTTGTGCCATGCTAGTGATGGGCATGTTTATGCCAAATTTGTTGGTTCTTCTTATGAATACATTGAGTGGTCCATTTGTGTTCCTAAGACCCTTGTTACTAACATCAAAGGACCCATTCAAAAATGGGTACCTAAATCCAAGCATTAATATCTTGTAGGAGTTTGCTTCTGGTGGGGTGTCATGGTTGCTTGATAGTAGAGCAACAAACCATATGACTGGAAGCAAGGACTTGGTGGTGGACGTACAAGAAATTCCATCCATGCCCGCCCATGTCCAATTCGGTGATGCATCAAATTCTAAGGTATTGGGTCTTGGCAAGGTGGTCATATCTCAAGATTTATCTATTGAGAAGGTCATGCTTGTTGAGTCCCTTGCATACAATTTACTTCTCGTTCCTCAACTTGCACTCACGTGCTTTGCAACATTCTTTGATCTTGATACCATGGCCCTTTTGTGGAGCAAGACTCTTAAAGTAGCCTTTCTTGGGCTTGTCAAGAATTGTCTCTATGTGTTTAACTTTTTGGAGCGACCCACCAAGACCGCAACATGCCTAATGGCTAAAGTTGATGTGGGAGGGCTTTGGCATCACCGTTTAGCCCATGTCAATATGAGATCTATGTAAATTATCCTCAAAGGGGATCATGTCCGTGGAGTAACAAATGTGAGTTTTGCCAAAGATCGTGCTTGCAGTGCTTGTATTGAAGGAAAGCTACATGAGATGGCTCACCGACCCACGATAATCATCTACTAAAAGAGGCCTTTGGAGCTCCTTCATATGGATCTATTTGGCCCTCCATCCTTTGATAGTCTTGGGGGAAGAAAATATTGCTTGGTGATTGTGGATGATTACCCAAGATACACGTGGGTATACTTCTTCAAGAGGAAGAGTGAGACCCAACAAACCGTCATCGACTTTGCTAATAAAGCTTAATGTCAACATGAAGCAAAGATATTGATGATTAGAAGTGACAACATCACTGAGTTCAAGAACTACACCTTGGATGAGTTTCTTAGTGATGAGGGGATCAAGCACCAATATGTCGCACCCTATATCCCTCAACAAAATGGTGTCGCGGAGAGGAAGAATCGGATGTTGATGGATGCAGCAAGGACCATGATGGTGGAATTCAAATCTCCGTACAACTTTTGGGCCGAAGCCATCAACACCGCATGTCATGCATCCAATCGGCTCTACCTCCACAAAGGCTTAAACCAGAGTCCATATGAGATACTTACTGGTAACAACCCCAACCTCAAGTACTTTTGGGTGTTCGGGTGTAAATGGTTTATTCTCAAGAAAGGTGTTCATTTGTCTAAATTTGAACCTAGAGCTCAAGAGGGCATATTTATTGGTTATGCTACAAACTCTCATGCTTACCGTGTCCTCAACAGGTCCAATGGACTCATTGAGGAGACGTGTAACATGGAGTTTGATGAAAATAATGTATCCCAAGTGGAGCAAAGTGTTCTTTGTGATGTAGGTGATGAAATTCCTCCTCGAGCCATAAGAAGAAGGGGGATTGGTGAAATTCTCCCCATTGAGGAATCCCTTGTGCCCGAAGGAGAAGGACAATGCTATACTCAAGTGGAGCCATCACCGACACTAGACCCACACGCTTCCGAAGAATAAAGTGAAAGCCCTCGACCTAATGAACAAGATCAAGGGAAAGATCAACCTCATGATGGTGGTATTGCACCAAATGATTCCCAAGACCAAGTTCATGACTTCGAGCAAGCTCAAGATCTAGTGCAAGCCCAAGATCAAGAGCAAGCTCATGACAGTGCTTAAGATGACCAAGATGTTTCCCCTCAAATGCCTATTGAGTAACTTTTGGAGCGTCGTGCTGCCAAGGTGACTTCCAAGCTCGAGCGTCAACACCATGTCATGGAGAATGTGCTTGGAAGCTTGAGAAAAGGGGTATCTACTCATAGAAAATTAAAAAACTTTTGTGAGCGTCACACGTTTGTTTATTTTGTTGAACCCCAAAAGGTCCATGAAGCACTCAATGACATGGATTGGCTTCGCACCATGCATAACGAACTCAACAACTTTGACCACAACCATGTTTGGGAATTAGTGCCTAGGCCAGCGGGGAATCACAATGTCACTGGAACCAAATGGATCTTCAATAACAAGCAAGATGCAAACGGGATGGTTGTTCTAAACAAGGCAAGATTGGTGGCACAAGACCAATCCCAAGTCGAGGCTGTCGACTACGATGAAACCTTTGCTCCCGTTGCTCGTCTGGAATCTATTTGCATGTTGCTTTCATATGTATGTCGTCATGATTTTAAGTTGCAACAAATGGATGTGAAGAGTGCATTTCTTAATGGTCCCTTGATTGAGTTGGTCTATGTCAAAAAAGCCAGGATTCGAGGATCCCAAGTTTCCCACTCATGTATATAGACTCAAAAAGGCACTCTATGGCCTTAAACAAGCCCCACATGTGTGGTATGAGCACCTTACCGATTTTTTACAAGATCATGGGTTTGAAATTGAGAAAATAGATCCCACTAATTTTAATAATAAGGTCAAAGGGGAGTTGTTTATATGCCAACTATATGTATAAGATATTGTTTTTGGTTCTCCTAACAAATCTTTCAATGATGAGTCTGCCACACTAATGACCGAGAAGTTCGAGATGTCTATGATTTTCAGGCCCAAGATGCGATTCCAACCCGATCACGTGACACTTACGTGATTGGGGCACAATCGCATTTCGGGCGCTTAGCAAGATGGATATCAGTACATCGTACCATTACATACATAAATGGGGGATACAACAAAACATACAATTCACATGAATACAACAACATCAATACAAGACATCCGACTACGGATGCAAACATGAAAAGCACAACGACATCCATCTGCTATCCCACGCTGCCGA
The DNA here is from genome assembly GCA_902687465.1 of Secale cereale. Taxonomy (NCBI): domain Eukaryota; kingdom Viridiplantae; phylum Streptophyta; class Magnoliopsida; order Poales; family Poaceae; genus Secale; species Secale cereale. The sequence continues at coordinate 548,413,656 of LR738714.1, forward strand.
CCAGGAACCTAGCCCAAGACTGACGAAGAAGAAGAAGAAAGAACTCCAACAAAGGTAACATCTCTCTCACGTCAAGTCATCGAAAACCTGCACCTGCAACTGTTGTTGTAGTATCTGTGAGCCACGAGGACTCAGCAATCCCATAACCATGGGTAACAAGACTAGCAAAGCTTAATGGGTAGGAAGAGGTTAAGTGGTGAGGTTGCAGCAACGGCTAAGCAATATATGTTGGCTAACTTACGAGTACAAGAATAAGATGAGCATCTACACAAACGGTCGCAAACTAGTAGTGATCGCTAAAGATCCTGAACTACCTACGAGTCAAACATAACCCCATCGTGTTCTCTTCTCAAAGTGAAAAGAGACAGTCACGGTTACTCACACCGTTGTATGTTTTATTTCGGATCCTCTGTCAAGTTTTCTACAACCGGACATTAACAAATTCCATCTGCCACATAACCGCGGGCACGGCTTTCGAAAGATCATAACCCTGCAGGGGTGTCCCAACTTAGCCCATCACAAGCTCTCACGATCAGCAGAGATAATAATAATATTACCCCTTACCTTAGGGAAGGCCCGATCATACTCGGAATTCCCGGTGCACAAGACATTTCGACAATGGTAAAACAAGTCCAGCAAGACCTCCCGGTGTGCCGACACCCTGATAGTAGCCGCGCGTATCTCGTCTCAGGCCACGTCCAGATGAGCTATGGTTACAGCGACCAGATACCCCAAGTTGCCAAGGGGCGGCGCCGCAACCTGTATGTAGAAAAAATCCTCGGGGACGCGACCCCCTATGCAATTTAATTAATTAATTAAGTTGTTATTATGAGGCAAATTAAAACCAATATTGGGCCTTGCTGGAGGAGTTTTATTCTAAGACGAACTGTCAAGGGGTCCCCATATACCCAACCGTGTAAGGAACGCAAAATCAAGGAACATAACGCCAGTTTATCGACTCCTAAGGCGGCATGAATGGGACAAAACACCGAGCAAAAGGCCAAGCCTTCCACCCATTTCCAAGTATATAGGTGTGTTAAGATTTATAAGATATATTGTGATATTTCAACAACAAGTTCCAACATGGAACGATCTTCATCTTCACCTGCAACTAACAACATTATAAGAGGGGCTGAGCAAGCGGGTAACATAGCCAAACAATGGTTTTCTAGGAAGGTGTCAAAGGTTAGAGGTTTCATGGCAACAAGGAGAGGGGCTGACAATAATGATGGATAGCGCGACATATAACGATAGCATCGAGACATCTAGCATAGCAATGATTGTAAAGGTATCCAAGGTGATGGTCATCTTGCCTGAGATCCTGCAAGGAAGAAGAACGAATCCATGAAGAAGACGAAGACGAAGCTGCGAAGACGAACCACGTGTAGTCGAACGAATCCTCACGATCGCAACAGAAAAGAACTAGCAAGAAGAGAGCACACCACATGGTAAACACACAACACAAGAACATGACAAGATGATCAACCAGGTATGATGCAATACAAGTCTATATGATGCAAAACATGGCAAGGGATGAAGCACACAAGAACAACATCACCCAACAAGTTTAAATGAGGCCGGAATCAACACATAACAACTCCGGTAAGTCCTGATACGCACATTTTAAAATTGGTCCAGATCTGACCAAACCTTAAGTTAAAGTTGTTAAAAATCAAGTTATCATGCACCATGATGATCTACACAAAATTCTAGTCAAGTTACATATAAAGTTTGTTTAAGTCGGAGCTACGGCCTAGAAGATATGAGCAAAACAAGTCAAGCATGGCAACGGTGCAAGATGCACCCAAACATCAAGTAAACACACTCCAAACATGAAAACGACATGATATTATGCTTCTACATGCAAAATCACAGAAGTTTCATATATAGCACGCTCAAAACGGAGCAACGGGCTAGAAGTTATGAGCTAAACAAGTTACAATGCAAAGTTGAAGTTAACAGCCACATAGCAACTTTGGAGCAAGGTAAATATATGCTACATCACCCAAACATGATAACAAGAGGCATGGATGTGAAATATACATGATACTTAACAAGAATGAACTTAGAACACACCAAAAAACTTCGTGGAACCCAATTAACCAAGCATGGCAAGTTGCACTAAATTTATCCACACTTAGTCAAAATCTGGGAAGGCAAAAACATCATCACGATGCTGCCTTCGGAGGCACAAAACAACAAGCATATAAACTCTATCAAGTATATAAATAGCATGGACATGTAATAGACATCACATACATCAAACAACTCCATTGGAGCAACTCCATAGGAGGCATGGATCAATAACAACAAGCTTCACCAAATTGATCATGCTGATAAAATCCTGACAGGTAAATTTATAGCAACTTGAGAGCAAGAAATAAATTAGCTACAACAGGCCATATGTGCAAGTAAGGGCATGGATGGATAGAAGATAACATGGAAAACAAGACATGATCATTGGCCACTAAAACAAGCATGGATTTGAGTGGGGAATCAAGAAAACATACCATCAGGTTTAACAGATTTCAGACTTAGCAGTTTTTTCACTAAGTATAAAACAGCAACATTGACATGGCATGTTTACAAGCTTGTTTAAGTCACCACAAGGCATATCATGGAAAGTGGATTGCACCACAGCAAAGACCATATGATTGTGCTTCTAAAACATATAGACATGTGGCATGAAGACAAACACATCAATAGCAATGAGCAAGGCAAAACAGCATCTCACAACAAGTTTCAGCACTTATCAGCCACATGCACTTTTGCAACAGAGATTAACATGGCAATATGGCACCTAACATGAATGCTACAACAACCAACATGTAGAGCACTTCACAATGAACATTTTGACATATCATATGCTCCATTTGGATAAACATGCACAAAGTTACGAGCATCACAAGTATGCAACAAAATTATAGTTACCAGCAGTTTTAAACTTATAGCACTCTTGCAACAGAGATTAGGGCATCAAGATGATCTCAAACAAGCATGACACAATGGAACAATATGAAGAGCATATCACAACGATCATTTTGACATATCATTCACTCAAATTGGATAAGCACACAAAAAGTTACAGCCACTCAAACATGCAACATTATTTACAGATCTCATGGACTTGGTGAAAAAAAAACACAGACACGAGCTGGCGTAGTATAGCTATATGACGCCTGGGCGGAGAACAGCAGGGCGCTCACCAGGTGGGCTCGGCCCATGAAGAGGAGAGGAAGCAGGTGGGCCGTGGGAGCACTGGGCCGGCCTGGGCGCTGGAGAGGCTGGCCTGGCCCACGTGGCCACACGCTGGAGGAGGCGATGCTGGGCCTCGGCGGTGAGAAGGCCCACGAGGCTGGCTGTGAGCGGGGACGACGCGTCCGCTCAATCCCGAGCGGAGCGAGGCTCTGGCGGCGGCGGCGGTCAACTGCGCCGGCGAGCGGCGAGGAGGGCATGGCGGCCGGGACGCGGGGAGGCGCCAGATTCGGCTAGGAAGAGGCCGGAGCGGCCGGATCCGAGGCTGCAAGGCGGAGACGATCCAGGGGCGCGGCGGCGGCTCGCCGGCCGGCGCCGAGAGCGGCGGGAGGAGGCGGGATCCGGCAGGGGATTGCGCCGGCGGCGGGGGAGCTGCTCGGGGACGGCGGCGAAGCGTTGCTGCGTGAGTAGCAAGGCGAGCAGAGCGGGCGGCGGCGCGCTCGAGCTCGCGCGGTCCCGATTCGAGCCCCGCGGGCTTGCGGCGAAGTGGGCGCTGGCGGCGGACACGTGGATGCCTGGGATTGGCTACGGCGGCGGTGGTTGTTGAGGTGGCGTCGCCTGATTGGTCCGGGCGACGTGGCTGCGGGGATGGACACGTCCAGGCGGGGTGGACATGTTCGACGCGCGGTGGGAGCGGGGCTAGGTTTTCATCTGCGAAAATGGAGGGGGAGACACATATATATAGGTAGAGGGAGCTAGGAGTGTCCAAATGAGGAGCGGTTTTCGGCCACGCGATCCTGATCCGACGACCGAGAGCATGGAGGGGGTTAGGATGGGCTTGTAGGCTGTTGTGAAGGGGTGCTGGGCCAAAAGAGAAAAGGCTTCCGGTGGTTAACACGGTTAACCGTTGGGCTATCAAACAAACTCCGAACGCGACGACACTTGACAGGCGGTCTACCTATGCTATAATAATACCACACGCCAAGTTTCATCCCATTCCGAGAACATTTTCCGGCCACTCATAAAATAAATATTCGGAGGTGCCGCGGGCGAGTGCAAGTGTGTCTGGGCTCAGAACGGACAACGGAAAGGACGGGCGGGCTCGGACGGATGCAAGTTTTTAAAACATGATGATGCAATGCACATGATGACAAGGCAAAATGCAACACGCAAGCAGATGACAAGGCAACGATGACGAATAACTGGCTGACACGTGGCGCATCGGTCTCGGGGTGTCACAACACTCCCCTACTAACAAGAGATCTCGTCTCGAGATCTTAGGAACGAGACAGAAGGGAAAAGGAAGAACAAAGTTCTTCAAGGACAAAAGAGTGAAACCAAAGAACCTGAAAGGTTGAACAAAATGAAAGAAGGATACCACGGAGATGAACGAGATTGAGAAGCTCCGGTAAAAAGAGGAAACAAGGCATATGACGAGAACCAAGATTTTAAATGACAAAAGAGATGATGAAACCACTCCGGTTAATAAGAGATAGAAAGGAATTCAAACGAAGGAATTCGGGCAGCACTCCGGCTGAGCATTGAAGGAATATGACTTGAACTTGAGAAGATGGAACGATCCATGACGAGATGAACAAGAAAAACCTCCGGAAGAATTAAAGAATGGAATGAGAAGAACGGAGAAGAAGATGACAACTTCGAGCGCGAATGAATTTGAAAGAGCATCCTCGGGATAAATGTTTGAACGGAGTTGTTGAGAAAATCAACAACAAAAAGAATAAGCTTGTTGTGGACATATGAAAATCATCCAGAACTTGAGGTGATATCATGCCGCAACCAAAAGGACGGATTAGTTGAGAATGAAGAAATGCGAAACTCCACTCCAAAAGAATATGGAGAATTATTTGCACTTTGAGATGCAAGAAGGAGAATGCTTGAGTTTCTCCAACTAGAACTTGAAGAACACTTGAGGAATGAATTAACTCATGAAGAACTCCGGTAGCGAAAATGATGATGATATAGAAATGACGGATGAGAGGAATACGATTAAAGCCTTGCGATGATTAGTCGGGGTTACCGACGAGCTAGCCGAGAAAACCATGAACTCCGGAAAGAAAAGATAAGAACACTTGGAACTAGAATTTATTCATCAAGAATAAACTCCGAAGGAAGGGATTAATCAACTCCACAAAGAATAATAAGAATTATGTTATGCTTATCCTCCACCAATTAAATTGATGAGAAGCAATGGATTCGCATATCACTTATTCTCGATGAAATTGAATAAAGAGGGATATATCGCGAGCTTGCGAAAAACTTCATGAAACACCGGTAGGATTGGAATGCAATGAATGGATTGATATGATAACACCGGAAAAGAACTCTTGAGCAAACCACCATAAGGATTGAATCCTAGTGAAGAAAAGAGCAAACCACCAAGAAGAATTGAAACCGCCCCGCGGGCCGGCGGCGAAGTGGACGCTGGCGGCGGACACGTGGATGCCTGGGATTGGCTGTGGCGGCGATGGTTGCTGAGGTGGCGTCGCCTGATTGGTCCGGGCGACGTGGCTGTGGGGATGGACACGTCCGGGTGGAGTGGACAGGTCCGGCGCGCGGTGGGAGCGGGGCTAGGTTTTCATCTGCGAAAATGGAGGGGGAGACACATATATATAGGTAGAGGGAGCTAGGAGTGTCCAAATGAGGAGCGGTTTTCGGCCACGTGATCCTGATCCGACGACCGAGAGCATGGAGGGGGTTAGGATGGGCTTGTGGGCTGTTGTGAAGGGGTGTTGGGCCAAACTAGAAAAGGCTTCCGGCGGTTAACACGGTTAACCGTTGGGCTATCAAACAAACTCCGAACGCAACGAAACTTGACAGGCCGTCTACCTATGCTATTTTAAGACCACACGCCAATTTTCATCCCATTCCGAGAACATTTTCCGGCCACTCATAAAATAAATATTCGGTGGTGCCGCGGGCGCGTGCAAGTGTGTCTGGGCTCAAAACAGACAACGGAAAGGACGGGCAGGCTCAGACGGATGCAAGTTTTTAAAACATGATGATGCAATGCACATGATGACAAGGTGAAATGCAACACGCAAGTAGATGACAAGGCAACGACGACGAATAACTGGCTGACACCTGGCGCATCGGTCTCGGGGTGTCACAATGATGGGGGAAGTTCTTTCTTGGATTCGAAGTCAAGCAAAGAAGAGAAGGAATGTTCATCAGCCAAGAAAATTATACCCAAAACATGCTCAAGATATTCAAGCTAGATTATGTGAAGCTGGTCAAGTTTCTTATGCCCACCAAATGCAAGCTCGGCATTGATCCCAATGGTAAAGCGGTGGATCAAAAGGTATATCGCTCCATGATTGGATCCTTGTTTTACCTTTGTGCATCTAGAAAAGATATTATGTTGAGTGTGGGAATATGTGCAAGGTTCCAAGCCGCACCTAAGGAAACTCACTATGTGGCAGTCAAGCGAATCCTTCGATATTTGGCTCATACCCCAAACTTTGGCCTATGTTACCCCGAAGGAGCAAGCTTTGATCTCATAGGCTATTCGGACTCGGATTGGATGGGAGATTTTGTGGATAGGAAGCGAACTTTCGGAGGGTGCCAATTCATTGGTCGCTCGTTTATGAGTTGGTCTTCATAGAAGCAAAATTGTGTGTCTCTCTCATCTTCCGAGGTTGAGTATGTATCCGTCGCAAGTTGTTGTGCACAATTGCTATGGATGAGGCAAATTTAATGGATTACAGTGTCACTTGTGACAAAGTGCCTCTTCTACGTGACAATGAAAGTGCAATCAAGATTTCTCGCAACCCGGTGCAACATAGTGATATGTCTCCAACGTATCTATAATTTCTTATTGTTCCATGCTATTATATTATCCATCTAGGATGTTTTATATGCATTTATATGCTATTTTATATGATTTTTGGGACTAACCTATTAACCTAGAGCCCATTGCCAGTTTTTGTTTTTTTCCTTGTTTTTGAGTTTTACAGAAAAGGAATACCAAACGGAGTCCAATTGACATGCCAATTTTTGATGATTTTTTATGGACCAAAAGAAGCCCCCGGAGTAAAAGAGTTGGGCCAGAAGAGTCCCGAGCCGTCCACGAGGGTGGAGGGCGCGCCCTATCCCCCCCCCCCCCCCCCCCCCCCCCCCCCCCCCCCCC
>LR738714.1:548436636-548453931 GCA_902687465.1 Secale cereale
CCCTCGCCTCTGCCGCGGCGTCGCCACCTTCGTCGAGCAGCAACGCCGCCGCCTAGAGCTACGCCGACGACCAATCCATAGGTAGGTAGCCACCACTCCTCCCTCCTTCCTCTCGCATCCTCTCTTTTTTCCAGAGCATGTTCAAGTTTACATTGATTGTTAACTGAATTTGTTAACTGAATTTGTTAACTAAATAAGGCAAGTGCATTGGAGACCACCCTCCCTCTGTCTGCTAGGTTAACTGAATTTCGTAGAGTTATGCAAACCTGTCTGCTAGGTTTTTGAACACCCTCCCTCTGTAGTTAATTTACTCACATGTTTGTTTGCAAGGAATGCTTGTCCCTCTGATTCCTAGTGGTTATGCCATCTTTATCAGATTCACTTGTTACTACTCCAATGTTTGTTTGCAGAGTATGCACAAACAGTACTGAAATAAATACTGCAGTTTGTGGTTGTTGTTTGGTTTAGAAAGGAACATACTGAGATTGGGGAAATGAGCCCTTGGTTTGGGCTAAACCCCATTGTTTTTCTCCTTGTATTTTCTTCTGTCATGTGGCATGCTTTGTAGCATATGTGTACAAACACGATAGTACACAAACGGACACTACAGCTTGCTTTCACTACCATTTGTGACAGATGCAGTGGTTACATTAAACTGCAAGCTTGATCCATTCATTAGCTACCAAAAAAAGAACTCCAGGAATCAAGAAGTTTTTCAATCCAAACAAGCTAATATTAAATACTCCCTCTGTAAAGAAATACAAGAGCTTTAGTGATCTATACGCTCTTATATTTCTTTACAGAGGGAGTAATAACAAAAGAAATGATGGATCGAAATCACCACAACATCTTTGTCGGTTGGTCCAGGCATTTGGGGCTGCTAATGCCTGCATCTCATTCAATAAATTCTTGAGACCTTGTGGAACCACGAAAAAAAAATCACAAGTGTGATAAGACCTGGTGCTAGCTCTCTCGTTCATCACCCTACCAACCGAACCAGATTCCAACTGGTTTTGGTGCTTTCATTAGAAATTATTAACATAAGGCACCAGTAGCATCACAACAGTGCAATTATCTATGTAGCAAGATTCCACAAAAAAATCCATGAGAGAGGGTTTCAGTAGCAACAGTAATTCATTCCATCAGATTCCTGTCTGCTAGGCTGAAGGAATGCCTGTCCTTCATGGAGTTAACTCACAGTGGTCTCCAATGCACTTGCCTTATATTGCTGGAGTATTATTTAGAATAAATGCAGCATAGTTTGTTAACTGAATTTGCTACTACTCCATGCAGTCTAGTTTTTTCTGTTTTCTAGTTTGTTAATTAAATTCAGTTAACTCCATGCAGTTACTAATCCATAGGCAGCATATCGTCTTTGTTTACTGTTGTGGTTTAGTAGCGCGTCTTCTCGTGATCTCATTCGTTGTTTACTCCGTGGAAAGAAACATGTATGCGGTTTTTGGTTTTGTCCTCAGGTTCATAAGATATTTGTAGGAACCGATCATGACATCGATGCCTATCCAAGAAAGGTATAACTGGTCAATCAAAGAGACCATTTGGATTAGAAAAAGGAGTTGTTGTGGCCTAACGGCCTAAGTGCTACTACATTTGATTATGCATGCCATCACATACCACATGTCAGGTTGCAACATACCAAACCAGTGATAATTGGTTGTTAGTTAAATCTTGATTGCCTGTGCAAAGCTGTCAATAATGTTTCTGATGGGTAAAACTACCCGAGCAATATTTGAATTCAAAGTTTATGATTCAACTTATTATTATAAAAAATGTTATAACTATTTGCAGTCAAAATTCTTACCATCCGAGTCAAACTACATGTTAATTGGGTATTTTCACAGTCTCCAACGTGACTTCTGACCATTGATTTATTTGAAAAATATGTTCTCTTTCGTAATGGATCTTATCAATGTGGTACTGTCAAAAGACACAAAAAGTTGTTGATGTAACTGCAAGCACATGAAAGAACTCATCTATATGTCATCTTCATACATATACTTGATACAGTTAACTAGTTTCAGCTTCAGTACACTGAGATTTTAGCTCAGTTGTCTTAAAAATTAAAATTGGTCAGTGAATTTTGTGTTTTCTTGCTTGGAAGTGACTGCCACAATATTTTGGTAGATTTGTGAATCAAATCAACACGGTCGATCTGATTTATGTGATGGGTAATTGAAATTGAAATTGACATGTCTTGTTCTCATTACTAGATCATAGCGACAATAGATAGAGATTCATGTTCATGCACATAAACCTGTTATTATTGCTGCTGCTTTAATTTGTTTGTACTGTAACATCTTATAGCTTCACTGGTCCAATCACCTACTGGAAATATCCATGTTTAGACATGGCAGATTTCCCCACTTTGCACTGCTGGGTTTTGTCTCCGACCATCGTGTCGTGATGATTTTGCAGGTACCCCGAGAGGCCCTTGAGTTTGCTGGAATGTCGATTAACTTCCGTTTCGGCTATTCGGGTACTCCATATGTCCTATTTTCAGCAAAGGTCATGCTGAAATTTTCCGTGAATTTTAGCATGACTTTGCTAAAAATAGGACATATGGGGTACTTGTGACTAATGCATGGGCCGGGGTATCTTAGTAGTTAATTAAGTAGGATCAACTGCCCCTTTATTCTTGCTGCATTAAACCATAGGCGGCAATAGAGCCAAGTGATTAGGCCCAACTTAGAATTCTCCTTCCCAGCTTAGCTTTTAGGATGCCTCGGTGTCGACAAACCATAAATTATAAAACCTTGGCTTTTAGGGTGCCTCGGTTTCGATAAAAAATGAAATGATGAAAGCTTAGGCTTTTAGGGTGCCTCGGCATCGAAAGACCCTCAATGATAAAAGCATAGCTTTTAGGATGCCTCGGTGTCGACAAACCCTAAATGATGAGACCATGATCTTGTTCCTTGACAATAACCAACTTTTTGACCAAATTTTTTTCCTATTTAGAGAGAAACATGGCCAACAACGATGAGGCCGGGGGTTCGCGCGGCAAGGCATTCTGGGAGCTGTCCCAGGAGATGGAGGGACAACCTCACTTGTATGAGGACGCCGCCTTCCCCACCGATCCTGAGACCACTAATGGTACCGTCGAGGATGACCGCACTGATGGTGCCGCCGAGGATTCCACCACTGATGGTGCCGCCGAGGATGCCACCACTGATGATGGCGGTGCACGCACAGATGGCAGCCAACCGAAGAGGCAACGGAAGGACCGGCGCCCGACCGTGCTCCGCACCGTCAAGGAGGAATTTACTGAAGTGGACTCCGACGGGAATCCAACGGTGCCCGAACGAAAAGTCAAGGGGTACTCGCTTCAGCTCGGGTGCATTCTCCGGAGCACTGTCTCGATCAACACCAAGAACCTGAGGCATCCTGACCGAGGGAATTTGCGCAACCTCCTCTTCACGAAGCTGCACAACCGATACAAGTTCCCCACTGAATTTGAAAACACAAGCCTCAAAGGGAATAAAGTGAACAATACTGCCCTCACGAGGAAGAGCACGACCCTGTCTACTTGGAGAAGCAATGTGAAGAGAATGATCGAGAAAGGTGAGAATTATGAGAAGATCAAGGAGAAACATCCTTCGATAACCGAAGATGACTATAACGACTTCAAGATCAAGTGCTCAAGCACCGCAACCTCCGAATCAAGTCAGTGGGGGAAATAAATGCGGGAGCTAAACTTAGGGGAACACACACTCGGTCCCGGCGGTTACAGAGTGGCGGAGCCTATATGGGACAAGGAGGAGGCGGACCGTGCCGAGCAAGGCCTACTGTCCCTCTTTGATAAATACGGTGACAAGCAGACCAGGAACTTTCTCAGGGCCCGGTACAAGAAGGACCCGAAAACAAAGGAGCTTACCACGGATTCGAAGACCAGGGCGCTTGAGCTTGTTCTGGTAAGGAATACACCCCCACGTAATTAGCTCCATATGGTTGCATTCTAATTAAGGAAGCCAAAATTCTAAATGGTTCACATTCCTTCCGTAGGCGACTGAAAGCAGTAGCGTGGGGTCGACTAAGAGCAACCCTTGGGACACCACTCTAAATAGGGCGTTGAATATAATGAATAAAAAGGATAAGCTCAGTAAGCCGTCTTCAGCTGGTCGTGTGGCCGGCAAAGGCTTGTCCACAAAATGGTCGTCATACTATAACGCTGGTGGGCGAAAGGACAAAAAGACCAGCTCGGAAAGCCAGTCGCGCGAGGTTCAAGAACTCAAGGCACAGGTGCCACGGATTCCGGAGATTGTACAAGAGCAAGCGCAACAACAACTGGGAGCGACGATCACCGCCATTGTGCCTACCTTGATCGAGGGGTTGCAGGCATGGATTGCGGGCGGCCAACAGGGGCCGCCCCCAATTCCTAGCTTCACGACCAGCAACTCGCAGAACGCGCAGGCGGGGCCATTGGTGTCTCCGGCGGAGGCGGCATTGGTGTCTCCGACGCCGGCACGGGCATTGGAGCTTAATGCACCCGGGTGTACACCGGCCGGCACCTCTGCAGCAAGCGGCCCCTCCGTCAACTGCACGCCCGCCGTTGGCGGTGCCTCGACATTAGCCGAGCTCGACGCCATCATCACGGTAACTAATTAAGCCTCTCTCGGCCGATAACTTCATCTCCTTGCCTTTGACTGGGCATCCCTGACGCCCTACATGTTTTCGCAGGGCGCTGTCGACGTTCCGTGCACTCTCCTGCACTTCGTGAACAACGAGTTGGTCGATGTCGCCAAGGGCAAAATCGTTCAACCGGGCAACCCCGTGTTCCACGGTACTAGGATGCCACCCAACTTGTTTAGGGTTCAACTGGTTCGGGTGCTGCCAGGCTGCAACGAGTTGTTACCTCCAATTCGACCCGTCGGGGCCGACGAAGATGACGTGATGACCCTCAGCGCCAGCCTGAGCTGGCCCCTGCTTTGGCCGAAGAGCCAGATTCGTTTGTGGGCGGGGGACACCACCCCAAAGACAGCACCGCCAGTCGTGCCGGCGCCAAGTCGGCCCCATGGCAAGACCGCCGCAACGGTGCCTGACATCCCTATGCCACTGGATCCAAACATGCATATGGCACAGGATCAAAACGACGACGACGATACATTTGGCAACGTCGATCAGTAATTTGCCGATCATGGGTACGGTGGCGACTTCATGGGGCCTCCTTCTCAAGAACCCAACCCAACAAAAGACGTGCGCGATCTAGCTGGTACCGCGGAGAAGCCAAGTTGCAACAGGCGTCATCTGCCGTTTAGCTCTCAGGAGACGCCTCCAGCTGCCGGCTTCACCGAGCCTCAAACAGGCGAGGTGCGAAATATTATCAGCCCCAACACACTCAAGAAGGCGGTCTGTGAGCAGAACTCGGTCCCAATTCAGGAGAAGAAGAAGGCACGCAAAAGAAAAACTAACAAGGGTGCGAGCCAGCCGGCACCGAGTACGATTCGTGCTCAGGACGTGCCACCTTCACCTGAGGATCTAATGAGGAGGGTGCTTGTGGCGGGTAGGCCGATGCTACCGACAAATATGCTCGATGCTGCAATCGGTGCTATGCGGAGTCTGCATGACAATGTTCTTTCTTTGGAGAAGCGGCGTCTCAGAGAGAAGGATGTGGCATACCCAGTTTTCGCGGCCAAGGTGCCAGAGGGCAAGGGCTTTGTGGATAACTCCATCGGGGGTACGATCGTCCTGCGGTTTGATGACATCCACGCTATGTTGAACCTTCATCCGCTGCACTACACCTTCGTTCGGCTATTTTCGCTGAGTATGGAGATGCGGATCATTCGCGACAAGACCCCAGACATCGTGATAGTCGACCCCTTCTACATGCATGCCAAGATCTTGGGCAGCGCTGGGGACCGACAAGTCGCGAGTTCTTACCTCGAAGGCGTCATTCTCGCAAACTAAGATAAGGATAACTTCCTCGTGCCTTACTTTCCCGAGTAAGTCCTCCCCCTCAACCGCCCCGTAACATATGAATTCTTAGATTTCGATCGTTTTTCTTTTAACATTCCGTGTTTTCTGCCGTGACACACATTGCACGCTCATCCTCCTAAGCCCCAAATATTCCATGGCCACGTATTTCGACTCGGACCGCCAGTCGAACGTAGACTACACAATTGTCAAGAAGGTTCTTGATGATGTTCTCCCCGGCTACGCCAAATCTGGAGGCACCTTCACCAGGCCTATTCATAAGTACGACAAGCACGTGTTCTCCCACAATACGACGTTCTGCTGCGTCAAGCAGCCGCCTGGCGGTCAAAAGGCTGCCTACTACGCCATCCATCACATGCGGGCGGTCGTACGGGACCATCATCAACTTCTGCTACCGAGTAAACTCAAAGATTGGGCCGCGAGCGTGTCGGCAATCCAGGACGCGGACATCAGACAAGAATTATTTCGCATCCAGTCGGAGTTTGCGGAAATCATCCATCAAGATGTCCTTCGTACCTCGGGGCAGTTCTACCTCAAAAATCAACCGTCCAACAGTGACATCGACATAATGCTACAAATGCAGGCTGACAACGCCCGCGATTTCATGACTCCCACGATAGACGGCGGCTTCATCCACGCTCCGGTCCCTTGAGTCGAGTCGAAAGTAGTGATGCTGTGTCTAGTTCTGAAACATCGATTGGCTCATGTTGTAATTAAACTTTAATGAACTTGTAGTATGTCTCTTTGGTTTCGACTGTCGTTCAACTTAGATGTAATCAATGCTATTAATGTCTTGCTTTTCTATTCCGATCGTTCTGTTGCATATTTATATATTGCTTATGTATTGTCTGTGAATTGGTACTAACGTTTCGTTTGGCTAGTGCATAGCGATGCCGTCGTATGTCGTGTACAACGGTAAGGTTCCCGGAGTCTACGACGACTGGGAGGAGTGTCGGAGACAGGTTCACCGATTCAGCAGTAACAGTTACAAGGGGTACACCACTAGGGCCGAGGCGGAATCTAGATACGCCCGCTATCTAGCGGGAGAGGGGAGGGAGCGTTGGAGGAACCGGATGAAGACGAGTTTCATCGTGATGATGCTCATCGTGATGACCGCAGCTCTCTTCTATGTGATGGTAGTTTAGATGATCGATATCGACTTGTAATGTGAAGACAAACTCGCTACTCGCGGTCTCGAGACTTGTAATATAATTTTCTATCTTTGTTCGGTCTTTTCAATTCGGAGACTAATATGATGAATTGTATTCGGAGACTAATATGATGAATTGTATTCAGAGACCAATCTTCTATTGTATTCGATGAATCTGTTGTTTATGTGTGCTGGTGCTGTCTATATTCTGTCCAATAATACATTTTGTAACCTGTGCAAAAAACAAAAAATTAATAAATAAATAAATAACCTAATATTCATACTAATGGCGCATCACATGATAGTGCGCCATTAGTATGCCAAAGGATACTAATGGCGCATCAACCAAAAGTGCGCCATTAGTATGCCAAAGCACCTGGGTATATATGGCCCCCTGGGAGGCATACTAATGGCGCACCGTGGTATATACTAATGGCGCATCTGTGGTGCGCCATTAGTATACCAGATACTAATGGCGCACCACTAATGCGCCATTAGTAAAATATGCTAATGGTGTGGCACTAATGGCGCACCACTAATGCGCCATTAATGGCCAAAATAGGTGCGCCATTAGTAGGCCTTTTCCTAGTAGTGCCTGTTCAACCACCCCTCCACTGGCTACTGTTCATACAGCCCTCCACCATCTACTGTTCATCCAGCCCTCCACGGGGTGGTCCTATTCATCTAGCCCTCCACGCGGTCCTGTTCATCCAGCCCCAACCGGCTCGATCGATCGGGGTCCTGTTCATCCAGCGGAAACACCACGGGGTCATGTTCATCCACCCCACCGTGAACTGTTCATCCAACCCCCCTAGCAACGCTCACTATTCATCCAGAGGTAGCATCGATCGGATTCAGTTAGCAGCACTAGCGAAGGAATCGCTCGATCGGGTTCAGTTAACAACCATGATCGATCGCTCGGGTTCAGTAACACGTAGCCTGCAGTGCAATCGCTCGGGTTCAGTTAGAGCCCAACGCCTCACTCGGGTTCAGTTAGGGTCCAACGCCTCACACCCACGCTCGTGCGTGTATGAGAGAAACGTGCATCGCTCGGCCCCGATACCCACCGTAACCGGGAACACCCCGAAATTTTCCTCGCCCTTGCTTCTACTATGGTTTTTTCCGTCATGGACGACCCAAAGTATGTCATCCAGATGCGTCTCCGACCCGCCCAGGACGAAAAGCCCATTTTCTATCATGATTTTTTGTTATAGAAGTAGGACCCTACCACATCTATGATGATACCGGGTTTTGTCACAATTATCGTCATAGAAGTGTCATAAGTATGAAAAAAAAAATTCATTCGGCCCAAAATGTCACGGATGTGTCTTTTGTTTGTAGTGTTACCTTGTCTTCTCCTTTGAACAAATGTTCGCAGATTCAGCTTAGTCCAATGCACATGCACACTTATTATTATTCACACCGTTCGGTCATGCAAGTAAAAGGAAATAATGACGATATATGATGAAATGATTTAGATGAGGAAAAGCTGGTATGAACTCGACCTATTTTGTTTTTGTAAATATGATTAGCTCATCATGCTTGATTCATCCTATTATGAATGAGACATGTTTGCCATGACAATTAGAGATTATAGTTACTCATGCCATGCTTCATGTGCTAGGAGTTTATAATGGTTTACCTTGCGTGCCTACATGCTTTTAAAACGATTGTGATGAAGTATGATAGGATGGTATCCTTCTTTGAATTATTCAAGTGGCTTGACTTGGCACATGTTCACACATGTAGTTGAAACAAAATCAACATAGCCTCCACGATATTTATGTTCATGATGATTTATATCCTACTCATGCATGTATTCAATGTTGATTAATCTCAAAGAATGTTCATGACCGTTGTCGCTCTCTAGCTGGTCGCTCCTCAATCTTTTGCTAGCCTGCACATTGTACTAGGCGGGAATACTGCTTGTGCACCCACTTCCATAAACCCAAAGTGGTTCCATATGGGTCCACCATACCTACCTATATGCGGTATTTACCTGACATTCCATGTAAATTTGCATGTGCCAAACTCTAAACCTTCAAATAAAATTCTGTTTTGTATGCCCGAATCGCTCATGTAGCGACGGGGGATTGTTAGTATCTTCCATGCTAGGTGGGTTATTCTCACAATAAGTGGACTCCGCTTGTCATTCACGAGAAAATGGCTGGTAATTGGGATGCCCAGTCCCACGCTCAAAATCAAATCAAAATATAAATAAACAAAGCTCCCCCTGGACTTTTGTTCGTATGGACGGCACCTGTTGTTTCAGATAAGCCGTGGAGTGTGTTTGATGGTGGAGGGGGAGTAAAACTTTACCATTCTGTTTGGGAACCACCTATAATGTGTGTAGCATGGAAGATATTGAGAACTCTTGGTTGTTGCGTTGACAATGAAAGCATATCTCTCAAAATTATATTTATCTCTGTTTCAAAAAACTCGAGCTCTAGCACCTCTGCAAATCCCTGCTTCCCTCTGTGAAGGGCCTATATATTTACTTTTATTGTTGAGTCATCATCCTCTTATAAAAAGCACCAGCTAGAGAGCACCACTGTCATTTGTACGCTTTGTTATTAATTGATATTGAGTATGAGTGTGACTGGATCTCTTTTATCATGAATTACAATGTCTAGTCAGTCCTTGATCTTTAGGGGTTCTCTGCATTTATGTTTTGCGGTCTCAGAAAAGGCTAGCAAGATACCACTTTGTCATATTATATCATGATTGTTTCGAAAAAGTGTTGTCATCCGATATTTATTATTATTACTCGCTAATTGATTGTGTCATTGATATGGGTAAATGTGAGACCCAAATGTTATTGTGAATATGGTTAGTTCATACTCTTTGCTGAAAACCTGAATGTTGGCTTTACATATTTGCAACAACAAGATCAATTAGAGTTTGTAAAAGTTTTTATTTATCACTTTCAGTTTGTCAACTGAATTGCTTGAGGACAAGCAATGGGTTAAGCTTGGGGAGTTGATACGGATCCATCATATCTACTTTTCCAAACTCTTTTGCCCTTGTTTTGGACTCTAATTCGCATGATTTGAATGGAACTAACACGGACTGCCGCTATTTTTAGCAGAATTGCCTTGATGTTATTTTTGTGCAGAAATAAAAGTTCTCGAAATGACCTGAAAATTTACGGAGATTATTTCAGGAAAATATAAAAAATATTGGCGAAAGATTCAACCAGAGGGGACCCATCGGCTATCCAAAAGGGTGGGGGCGCGCCCCCTACCTTGTGGGTACCACGAGGCTCCACCGACCTCAACTCCAACTCCATATATTCATGTTCGGGGAGAATAAATTCAGAGAGAAGGAATCATCACATTTTGCGATACCCCTATTCTTCATCGGCAGGGCAGATCTGGAGTCCGTTTGGGGCTCCGGAGAGTGGAAGTCATCGTTGTCATCATCAACCTTCCTCCATCACCAATTTCATGATGCCCACGGTCGTGTGTGAGTAATTCCATTGTAGGCTTGCTGGACGGTGATAGGTTGGATGAGATTTATCATGTAATCAAGTTCGTTTTGTTAGGGTTTGATCCCTAGTATCCACTATGTTCTGAGATTGATGTTGCTATGACTTTGCCATGCTTAATGCTTGTCACTAGGGCCCGAGTGCCATGATTTTAGCTCTGAACCTATTATGTTTTCATGAATATACATGTGTTCTTGCTCCGATCTTGCAAGTTATAGACACATATTACGAGTTACAATCCACATACCCCAAGGTGACAATAATTGGGATTCTTTCAGGTGATTGCCGTTGTTTGAGGAGTTCATGTATTCACTAAGTGTTAATGCTTTCTTCCGGTTCTCTATCAAAAGGAGGTCTTAATATCCCTTAGTTTCCATTAGGACCCCGCTGGCATGGGATGGTAGGATAAAAGATGGCATGCAAGTTCTTTTCCATAAGCACGTATGACTATATACGGAATACATGCCTACATTATGTTGATGAATTGGAGCTAGTTCTGTGTCACCCTTGGTTATCACTGCTACATGATGAATATCATCCGACATCTATCATTACCGATCCATTGCCTACGAGTTCATTTCATATTGATCCTTGCTTCATTATTACTGCTGTTAAAATTGCTACAAAACTACAACTGTTACTTTTGCCACTGTTACTGTCGTGGAATTAGCATGGCAGATGTCCCGTTTAACGGACTTACTAATGGAACCATCGCACGAGTTAGCTTGAAGAGGTTAAAAGGACACAAAGGACACATAGGGTTTATACTAGTTCGGCCCCTTCGATGAAGGTAAAAGCCTACGTCTAGTTTGGTTTGGTATTGCTTGGGCGTCGATGAACAGGGAGCAGATTGCTTGCCTGTCTCTCGACGGATTGTTTCTTGCCCTTGAACCGTCGCCGGGTCGTCCCTTTATATAGGAGGCAACGCCCGGTCTGGTTTACAGAGTCCCGAGGCCGGCTCATAATTGTGTCCGCCTCAGTCTCTACTCTTTCTTCCTTGTGTCTCAAGTTACATGATAGGACGGTTTACAAACCGTAACCTTTACACATGGGCCCTAAGCCTTCATGGGGCGTAACCTCTACTGAGTTTTTAGTTACACAGCTACATTACCATAATCTGGATCTCCCTTGCCGGTTTATACCTGCTAGTAATATTCCTGACATTAGGCCCCAGAATGATTTGAACTTGTTCATGTCAGTCTTCTAAACCTTGCATAAACTTCCTTCCTGTATCTTCTCTGTTTTGTAAACCGGCTATGACGTCATCCCTGGAAATCATTTGATTCGATCATGACATCACCTCTGCATTTATTGCGCACAACCGTTTTGTTACCTTTGTTTAAAGGCCATCCCGAAAATCGAGGCGACAAGAGAATCTTTTATCCAATCTATGACTTCCTCGAATCCCGCGCTTGCCGTTTCGTCTCTCAACCTTTATAAATACCGCCGCATCTCTGCCTTTCTTCCTTCCGCTCATCTTCTTCCTCCGTCGCCCGAAGCTTCTCCGCTGTTCTCGAGCTCGTCGCCGTCGTCGACCAGGCCGCTACATCAACCTGAACCGCGTCCAGATTACTCCGCCGCCGTCTCTTCCATTCTCAGGTATTCCTTTTCCCTCGCTGCAGATCTGTAACTTAGGGTTTCTCCATTGCTTCTGCCATGAGACCTCGAAGCTCTGTCTGTTCATTCTACGGGCTGTTTTCTGCAGTAGATTCGAATCCTTAGTTTGTTTCGAACGCGCCACTGCTCCGCAGTTTTATGCTTAGATTCATATTTCCAAGTTCTCCCTTAGATTCATTTGCTCTTGTAGAAAGACCTCCGCAGTTCCTCTGTGATAGATCTGCGTAAATTTCATCTTTTTCTTACCGCTCAGATCTATTTTACTTTAGCCTTCTGTAGAAACCTGTTTCTTCGTCTTGATAGATTTGTAAGACACTCGCCGGTTTAGTCAATTATACATTGCTTCTGCAACGCGTCAATCATGAACCCGACGGTTTAGCTTCTTTCTTTTTCGTTATCATAAACCGGTAGCAGCTCGTTTCCCGCTTGCTTCCGGGTTGTCAATGCCATTAGCCTTCTGTCTAAACCGTCGATGTAATTTGATAACATGATCCGGTCTATCCTTCAGTATTTGAATAATCCGGATTTTGCACTTTACTTTTTCAGCGCTTTCCTTCTGCCAGTATGTCTGCCAAGCAGTTTGTTTCTTGCAACTGGGTCCCTTCCTGCATTACGGAAGAGGACTTAGCTAATGCTGCTGCAATTGGTACTCTGGGCCCTCAAGCAGTTCTCAAATGGCGGGCCCCAGGGGGTGAATGCCCCCCTACCCCCAAAGAAGGGGAAATTATTCTCTTCTTTGATCATATAGCCCGGGGCTTTAGTTCCCCCGGTTCAAAATTCTTCCGGGACGTGCTGGCCGTTTTTCAGCTTCATCCTCAGGACATAGGTCCAAATTCTATATCAAACGTCTGTAATTTCCAAGTCTTCTCTGAGGTATACCTTCAAGAAGAACCGTGAGTGGATTTGTTCCGGGACTTTTTCCACTTAAACCGGCGGACTGAGTTCACTGCCGGACCACATCAAGAACTGGGTGGTGTAAGTATTCAGAAGAGGAGAGATGTAGTTTTTCCTCATGCTGCTCTCCATACACACCCCAAGGATTGGAATCAATCCTGGTTTTATTGCAAGGATACCTCGCCTGAGGGAGAGAACCCACTGCCGGGTTATCGTGAACATCGTCTTCCTGAAGATCATCCACTGCCGCAGTGTCTTAGCTCCTCAGAACGGCCCCGGTTCGCCCCTCAACTCGCCAAACTCAAAGCCTTTATGGCCAACGGATTGACTGGAGTTGACTTCGTGCGTTGTTGGCTTGCCTGGAGTATTCTCCCTCTGAGTCGGCGCTCCGGTTTGATGTGTCAGTATACTGGAAAACCGGATGATCCTCGGCGCCACACCGACATCATGCTTCCTGAGAAGGAAGTTATTGAATCTGCTAAGAAAATGCTCAACATCTCCTTGGAGGAATGTAGCCAAACCGGATTGGCCCCATATTACAAGAAAAACAAAATGCCAGCAGTAAGTCTTAACCTCTCCTGTTTGCGTCTAATCCATCCATATGAATTACTCCTTGTATTTATTTTTCCCTTTCTGCATAGGCCGACGATCCATTTTGGAAGAGAAAATCTTAGGACAAGTCAGGTAAACAGCCACGCCGAAAAACCTTTGCTGTTAAGAAGAAAAAGGCAGCTGCTGGCTCCGGTTCACATGTTGAAGAAGATGATCCGGATTCTGAGGTATGAGTTGATCCTGGTATGCTTTGATCTCTTTTATCCAGATTTATATTAACAGTGTCTTTTCACACGATTTGGCTGAAGCTGATAAAGCGGCCGAAACTGAGGTAATCCTTCTTTCTTCAGATTCTGAACCGTCGGTGCCCAAGATTCGTAAGGCATCTCGGAAGTACCCTTTTTCTCAACCTTATGCTCAACTGGACCCCAATTTTCTTTTGAAGAAGCAGCAACACGAAGCCCGCCGGACTACACGCCATAGTGGCCATGTAGTCGAGTCTTCCGGAATATCTCTCACTCCGGCCCAGAGGCGCCGCTCTGAGGTTTTACTTTCTCTAACTCTTCTTCATCCCAAGGCCGGACTTATACGCAAACCACCTAAACCGTCTGATCCTAATTATCATGAGACACCTTTATCATCTTCCGGCGAATCAACTGCCACACAGGTCCCAACTCTGAAAACTGTCCCTGGGTAAGTCCTTTATCCCATCCGGTTTACCTTTGTATTTGCATTTATGATTCTAATTTCTTTTTCAATTCCTTTCAGCAAACCCAAGCCAAGCAAAAAGGCAAAGGCCATCAAAACGGTTGCTGAGACTGCTACTGATGATCCGATAGCTGATCCGGACACAGTCATCACTCCGGAAAATGAGCCTATAGTTCAGCCTGACGATCCTGCTCCCATGGATCATGATTATGTTGCTGCTCCTGAAAATCCCAATGCTGAAGATGTTCATGAACCGGCAAGTCCTGTCCGGGCCAGCCCTCCTCGGACTAGTCCAGCTCCTATTAGTCCGGGTCATACTGCTGCCCCTTCACAGCCAAATACTGCTTCCTCTCCGGATGTTCAAATAACCGGAACTGGTTTTATCACTCCTGCTGAGCCTATCGTTTTAGCCAAGCATACTGCTAAAGCTGAGAAGCTTCAGCAAGAGAAGGGCAAATGGAGCACCAATTTATCCAATTATGCTGATCTGAGTGCCCAGGAGCTTTATTCCGGGTACTTGAACCGGCTTCATACCAGTCGGGACTATGAAGCGGGCTTGGTAAATATGATGAAGGACAAATACGAGGTATCTTACTTGTCTTTTGCTTTTGCCTTCTTTGTATTCCTGTTTATATCATGGTAGCCCCCAAGTTTTGGTTTAGCTTTGTTGGAAGGTGAACCGGTACTTCCAAATGTGAGCAAATAATCTTACATTAGCCACCAAGTGCCAGGGGCATAACTCATTTTATGTGCCTGGGACTTGTCTGAATCTTTCTTTCGATGCTTCAACTGCCCATTAGCCCCCAAGTGTCAAGTAGATAACTTGCTTTATGTGCTTGAGACTTTGTCTTTAATTGTCACCCTTTGATACTTCAACAGCTCATTAGCCCCCAAGTGTCAAGTGGATAACTTGGTTATGTGCTTGAGACTTGTCTGAATCATCAATTATTTCACTTGATTTTCTTGCAGGCTGACTTGACCCGGAGGGCTGAAGAAATAACTGAGCTCCGGAACAGACTTGCTGAGACTGAAACTTCTGCTGCCAAGGCCAAAAAAACCTTGCGTTGAGCTTAACCACTGCTGAACAATTGAAGAAATATTTTGAAGCGGAACGGACAACATGGGAAGTGCAGAGGAATGCTCTGGAAAAAAGAGCAAAGGATGCTGAAGAGGCCCTCAACCCGGTGACGCAAGAGCTGACCGGTTTAAAGCAGCAGATAGAGCTTATGACCTCTGCCGTCTTTGGTAAATACTTAACTTGCACGTGCTTTCATCTCTGCAATCTTTATTCCGCTCCGGTTTAACTGTGATAATCATATGCAGGGCGCCACGTCACCCATCTTGGGGATGATCTGCGGAAGAAACTCAAGGCCTCTTATACTCTGGTTGAGCAGCTGTATTCCGGCGCTCAAAGGATTATAAGTGCGATGTCTTTTAATAAACCGGCCCCACCACTATCCATGGCACTTTGGAGAAGCTTTCTATCTTGCCTGTACGCTTGGAAGAGGTGAAGAAATCTACTGCACGGGCCGGTTCTCTTGTAGCGCTAACCAGAGCCAAGGCGTGGGTTCCAGACTTTGATCCGGAAGAAGCCATGAACGGGTATCCCAGCACCAAGGAAGATGGATCGGCCTTCTATGTCAAAGATCTTCATGCTTTGACTAAGGAGATGCGTCCTCTTGCCAGGAAGCTTGCTGATGAATCGGATATGTCCAGGTATCATCCGGCATATGACTTAAAGAATGAGCGGGTGGATCGGCCGGTTTATGATACCGAAAATCTAATCCCGCCAGTACGCCCCCATACTTTCGCCCCAGATGTTGATCCGTCAGATCTCATTACTGAAGAGATGTACTTCCGTGCCTTATCCAAGATCGATTGGCGCGCTCCTGATTTTCAGCCACTTCAAGAGGATGAAGAAGCTCCAGAACAAGTTGATCCTCAGCCTTCGCAGCAGGAAGAAGCATAAGCCTCTCAGTTTATCTTTTAGCTGCTGTATTATTTTGTCGAGAAAAACTTTAATCCGTTCAGGCTTGCTGTGCCTTATAATAGGATAGCTTGAAATATTGTCTGTCTTGATCCGGATGTCAGATGTTTGATTAGGCATTTTGCGAATCTTAATCGCTTGGCTGCTATGGTTGATCTTTGTATTATCTGTATCTGCATAGATAACACTAAAAAGATGTCCTAGCGGTTTACCGCCGGACCGATTAAATCGCTCTCACATATATATCAAACGAGTGTCTATTTTATACCCAAAAATAACTTCATACCTTTGATTAAGTATGCCTGATATCCTTAATCCGGTGGATATTTGTAGTTTCTGAGGAAGCTCTTTGCTCTGTTGGGGCGAACCCAATAGTTAATCCGGGTTTATAGGAACTACCGGTTTAAATAATGCTGGAGCTCTGTGTCCAGACTTTTGAAAATGTGTGGTCAACTTTGAAGTTGGCCAGCTCCGGATTAAAAAACCATAAGAAACACATGAAAAATCACAAACATCAAAAACACAGGTTTGCAAATAAGACCATGTAGTCGAGGCTTTTTGCGAGCTGCCAGGCTCCCTATGTGCCAATCAAAGGGTGTGACCCAAAGGGCTATGACTATCAGTACTCCTAGGGACAAGAACTTTGCCATCAAAGGATGTACTCCAAGGGGCAGGAAATATTGCATCTGCCATCAAAAGATGTACTCCTAGGGACAAGAAATTTTCTTTTGCCATCAAAGGGTATGTATCTTCCAAGGGACAGGAATATTACATCTGCCATCAAAGGAAGTACCCTAGGGACAAGAACAGATTTTCTTTTGCCATCAAAGGGAATGATCAACCAAGGGACAGGAATATTACATCTGCCATCAAAGGAAGGTTCCCTAGGGACAAGAACTTTTCTTTTGCCATCAAAGGGATTTGGTCCACCAAGGGACAGGAATATTACATCTG
>LR738714.1:548453941-548474140 GCA_902687465.1 Secale cereale
GTTTTTTCTTTTGCCATCAAAGGGAATGATCAACCAAGGGACAGGAATATTACATCTGCCATCAAAGGAAGGTTCCCTAGGGACAAGAACTTTTCTTTTGCCATCAAAGGGATTTGGTCCACCAAGGGACAGGAATATTACATCTGCCATCAAAGGTGGATCCCTAAGGACAAGAACTTTTCTTTTGCCATCAAAGGGATTTGGTCCACCAAGGGACATGAATATTACATCTGCCATCAAAGGTGGATCCCTAAGGACAAGAACTTTTCTTTTGCCATCAAAGGGATTTGGTCCACCAAGGGGCAAGAATTTTTGTATTTGCCATCAAAGGTGGATCCCTAAGGACAAGAACATTATGTAGACCGGACCAGAAGAGACTTTATCGAAGATTCATATGTGATCCGTAGCCCCCTAGTTTGGTCCCTTCTGCATAAAATAGTTTGTTCAAAATATCTGTAATAATTTCACAGGACATATACTTAGAAGAGAAAAGGTTGATTCCCCGGTTTACCGAGGGTGCCGGTTTATTCATTAATCATAATATATACATAGGATACAACAGAGCTCATGGCTCAAGTGTAGTAGGGCCGCAGGAGAGCGATGTTCCACGGCCTCTTTGTCTCTTCTTATGATGTCCGTGAGTCTTTGTGCTCTCGAACGTCCACCAGGTAATATGAACCGTTGTGTAGATTCTTACTGACCACAAAGGGCCCTTCCCAAGGCGGGGATAGCTTGTGCATATCTGTTTGGTCTTGGATGAGCTGGAGTACCAAATCCCCTTCCTGGAATGTCCTGGTTTTGACCCGGCGGCTGTGATATTTGCGTAAGTCCTGCTGATAAATCGCGGATTGTGCTGCTGCTATGTCACCCTCTTCATCTAGCCGGTCCAAACTGTCCTGTCTTGCCTGTTCATTGGCTGTTTCAACATAAGCCGTCACTCGTGGTGAATCATGGCGGATATCGCTTGGAAGGACCGCTTCATCACCGTACACCATGAAGAAAGGTGTATAACATGTGGACCGGTTCGGCGTAGTATTGATGCTCCAGAGGACAGAAGGTAACTCCTCGACCCAGCACCCTGGTGTTCTTTGCAAGGGAGTCATAAGCCGGGGCTTGATACCTCGCAAAATCTCTTGATTGGCCCTTTCAGCTTGACCATTGGATTGAGGGTGAGCTACAGAAGATACATCTAGACGAATATGCTCCCGTTGACAAAATTCTTCCATCTCTCCTTTAGATAAATTGGTGCCACTGTCTATGATGATACTGTGTGGAAACCCAAAACCAGAAAATTACCTTTTTGATGAATTTAACCGCTGTTGCCGCATCACACTTACTCACAGGCTCTGCCTCAATCCACTTTGTAAACTTATCCACAGCAACCAGCAGATGAGTTTTTTGAACTTGGGATCGTTTAAAAGGCCCAACCATATCGAGCCCCCAAGTCGCAAATGGCCAAGTAATTGGTATCATCCGCAGCTCCTGCACTGGAACAAGAGCTCGCCGTGAAAATTTCTGACAAGCATCGCACCTCCGGACTAGATCCTCCGCGTCAGCATGGGCTGTCAGCCAATAGAACCCGTGTCGAAAAGCTTTGGCTACCAAAGATTTTGAATCGGCATGATGGCCACAATCCCCTTCATGGATCTCTCGAAGGATGTCACAGCCTTCCTCGGATGATACACACCGCTGAAATGCTTCGGAAACACTGCGATGGTGAAGTTCTCCATTTACAATTGTCATGGACTTGGATCACCGGATTATCTGTCTTGCTTCGATCTCATCGTCCGGCAACTCTCCACGGCCTAGATACTCCAAGTATGGGAGCGTCCAATCCGGAATAACATGAAGTGCTGCAACTAGCTGCGCTTCCGGATCAGGAACGGCCAGGTCTTCCTCCGACGGTACCTGAACCGATGGACTGTGTAGCTCATCCAAAAAAGTATTCGGTGGCACCGGTTTACGCTGAGAACCCAGCCGGCTTAGAGCATCGGCCGCTTCATTTCTTCGCCGGTCTATGTGATCCACCTGATACCCTTTGAAATATCCTGCAACTGCTTCAACTTCTCGTCTGTAAGCTGCCATGAGAGGGTCTTTAGAATCCCACTTGCCGGATACTTGCTGTGCCACTAAATCTGAATCACCAAAACACTTGACCCGGCTCAAATTCATCTCCTTAGCCATCTGCAGGCCATGAAGCAACGCCTCATATTCTGATGCATTGTTAGTACAAGGAAACATTAGATGGAGGACATCACAAAACTTGTCACCTCACGGGGAAGTTAACACAACTCTAGCCCCTGAGCCCTCTAACTGCCTCGAACTGTCAAAGTGAATAGTCCAGTATGTAAGATCCGGCTTCTCCTCTGGTGCTTGCAGTTCTGTCCAATCATTGATGAAATCCACCAATGCTTGGGATTTGATAGCGGTGCATGGCACATATTTTAATCCGTGTGGGCTAAGCTGAATGGCCCACTTCGCCACTCTGCCAGTGGCTTCCTTGTTTTGGATTATATCCCCCAATGGAGCTGAGCTGACAACAGTTATTGGGTGGCCTTGGAAATAATGCTTCAACTTTCGGTTTGCCATGAACACGCCATATACCAGCTTCTGCCAATGCGGGTACCTTTGTTTGGATTCAATGAGAACCTCACTGACATAATAAACCGGACGTTGAACCGGATACTCCTTTCCTGCTTCTTTGCGCTCGACCACGATCGCCACGCTAACTGCCCGCGCATTGGCAGCAACGTATAACAGCAGCGGCTCCTTATCAACGGGGGCAGCAAGGACCGGTGGCTCTCCCAATTGCCGCTTCAAATCCTCAAACGCAGCGTTTGCCTCATCACTCCAAATAAACCGGTCTGTCTTTTTTAGCATCTGATAAAGCGGGATTGCCTTCTCCCCCAGACAACTGATGAATCGGCTCAACGCTGTAATCCGGCCAGCGATACGCTGAACATCATTGATACAAGCCGGTTTAGTCAAGGACGTGATTGTCTTGATCTTTTCCGGATTGGCTTCTATTCCCCTGTTGGACACCAAGAAACCAAGGAGTTTGCCCGCCGGAACAGCGAAAGCATACTTCTCCAGATTAAGCATCATTTTATAGGCCCGAAGGTTATCAAAGGTTTCCTTGAGGTCCTCTATCATTGTCTCCTCCTTCCTTGACTTCACCACGATGTCATCCACATAGGCATGAACATTTTTCCCTATCTTCCCCTTAAGACAGTTCTGCACGCAACGCTGGTTAGTTGCTTGGGCACTCTTGAGCCCAAAAGGCATAGACACATAGCAAAAGCCACCAAAAGGAGTTATGAAGGCTGTCTTCTCCTGATCTTTAACTGCCATCTTGATATGATGATATCCTGAATATGCATCCAATAAACTTAGCCGCTCACATCCCACCGTAGCATCAATGATCTGATCAATACGAGGGAGAGCAAAAGGATCGGTTGGACAAGCTTTGTTTAGGTCTGTGTAATCCAGACACATCCTCCACTTTCCATTTTTCTTTAACACCAGGACCGGATTAGCCAACCACTCCGGGTGAAAAACTTCAACTATGAATCCTGCGGCCAAAAGTCTGGCCACTTCTTCCCCTATAGCCTTTCGCCTTTCTTCGTTGAAGCAGCGCAGATACTGCTTGACCGGTTTAAACTTCGGATCAATATTAAGACTGTGCTCAGCAAGTTCCCTCGGTATACCTGGCATGTCAGAAGGTTTCCATGCGAAGATATCCCGGTTCTCACGGATGAACTCGATGAGTGCACTTTCCTATTTAGGATCAAGGTTAGCGCTGATAGTGAACTGCTTGGATGAATCGCCTGGCACAAAGTCAACTTGCTTGGTTTCCTCTGCAGATTTAAACTTCAACGTCGGATCATGCTCTGTAGTTGGCTTCTTCAACGGGGACATATCTGCCGGATCAACATTGTCTTTGTAAAACTTCAATTCCTCCGTAGCACATACTGCCTCCGCATAAGCAGCATCTCCTTCTTCGCACTCCAATGCAATCTTGCGACTTCCATGAACCGTGATGGTTCCCTTGTGACCCGGCATCTTGAGCTGCGGATAAACATAACACGGTCTAGCCATAAACTTGGCGTAAATCGGCCGTTCGAACAGGGCATGATATGGGCTTCGGATTTTTACAACTTCAAAGGTTATCATCTCTGACCTGGAATCCTGTTCATCTCCAAAGGTAACTTCTAGGTCAATTTTCCCAACTGGGTAAGCTGATTTACTATTGGCCACAAAATCAGAGCCACCCTCTGCCTTTCCCTTACCGTTGAAGCTTGTTCCGACCGGATTAGCCTGCGTCGGTTTTGCGCAATACGGTGGCCCGTTCGCCACTGTATCCCAGTTCTCACGGATGCATAACCCGTCGATCTTGCTCCGTAGTGGGTTGTCGGACCGGTTCACCTGTCACTGGGGCTCCCCTCCGGTTCGCCTCCGGATTATTGCTGGCTCCCGCTCCTGGCGTCCCAAAGAGATTCATCGCCTCATAGACCGGCGGTAGACGAGACTAATGCCTTCTATCCCTTACTCCCTACGCAGAGGCCTGATCCATCCTGAGCTGAAAAGCCTGAGAATCTAGCTCTTCCTATCTTGTTGCTAGCATAGCTTTCTCCGCATTTAGATCCTGTCTGGCTTGTTCAATCCGGCCCTTCAGCTGTAGGATTTCTGCATCGTGCTGCACTTTGTCAGCGGGAGCCACCACTGCTACTGCCCGTGTTGTCAACTCCTCTATCAAGGCGGATAGAGCGTTAGAGGCCGAGGGAGCTTGGCCGCTCCCCCTGCCCCGGCTGTGAACGCCCCGGTCACCGTGGGCTGTGGCGTAGGTTGTGATCCGACCATAAAGACAGCCACCCGGTTTGGAAGATCAAAGGGGTCCGTAATACTATCCCCGTCGGGCACACCCTCAGACCGGCCGTCCCGCAACAGATACAAGGACTCAGTCTCTCCGGATGAGGATTCATCATCGGAATAGACAACCGTCTCACCACCAGAATCCGATCCGTCCTCGGCTTGGACTCCATGTATTGCTCCTACGAAAACGCGCTTCATGGCAGGCTGAATCCGGGCCGATCTCGCACGCTGAGCCGGCTCGATGATGTCGGGGAAGACGTCCGGCTCAGGTCCCGGTTCACCAATCTTGCCGATGAAGACGTGGATGCCGCCGAAGGGGACCCGGTACCCGTATTCGATTGAATCAGCCTCCGGGCCCTAGCCTGCGTCGTCGATGTAGATCCGGCCGCGGCGACTCTTGGTCATCCGGCCGACCGCGTAGCCCTTGAGTCCTTCGAAGCTGCCCTTCAAGAACTCGAAACCATCGTGCGGGGGCCCCAAGGTGGGCGCCAACTATCATGGAATTAGCACGGCAGATGTCCGGTTTAACGGACTTAGTAATGGAACCATCGCACGGGTTAGCTTGAAGAGGTTAAAAGCACACAAAGGACACAGAGGGTTTATACTAGTTCGGCCCCTTCGATGAAGGTAAAAGCCTACGTCTAGTTTGGTTTGGTATTGCTTGGGCGTCGATGAACAGGGAGCAGATTGCTTGCCTGTCTCTCGACGGATTGTTTCTTGCCCTTGAACCGTCGCCGGGTCGTCCCTTTATATAGGAGGCAACGCCCGGTCCGGTTTACAGAGTCCCGAGGCTGGCTCATAATTGTGTCCGCCTCGGTCTCTACTCTTTCTTCCTTGTGTCTCAAGTTACATGATAGGACG
Organism: Secale cereale; assembly: GCA_902687465.1. Classification (NCBI taxonomy): domain Eukaryota; kingdom Viridiplantae; phylum Streptophyta; class Magnoliopsida; order Poales; family Poaceae; genus Secale; species Secale cereale. Next base: position 548,459,675 of record LR738714.1, read on the forward strand.
GTTTACAAACTTTAACCTTTACACATGGGCCCTTAGCCTTCATGGGCCGTAACCTCTACTGAGTTTTTAGTTACACAGCTACATTACCATAATCCGGATCTCCCTAGCCGGTTTATACCTGCTAGTAATATCCCTGACAGTTACCGTAACTTCCGTATTACTTTCCTACTAAATACTTTGTTGTAGATACTAAGTCTTTCCAGGTGTGGTTGAATTGACAACTCAGCTGCTAATACTCGCGAATATTCTTTGGCTCCCCTTGTGTCAATAAATTTTGGTTGAATACTCTACCCTCAAAAACTGTTGCGATCCCCTATACTTGTGGGTTATCAGGCGTCCCGATAATTCAGAGGGTGAAAATCTTGTTGAGAAAATTGATAAAACTGGGTTTGGAGAGGTTAAAACTTTATCTAGTGATGTGCCCACTCTTTTGGATTACAAGGACTTTAATTATGATAATTGCTCTTTGATTGATTGTATATCTTTGTTGTAATCCATGATAAATTCACCTCATGCCTATGAAAAAAATAAAGATTTTACTAAACATATTGTTGATGCCATGATGAAAGCTTTAGAAGAAAGGATGGAATTAGAAATATCAATTCCTAGAAAATTACATGATGAATGGGAACCTACTATCAAAGTCAAGATTAAAAATTATGAGTGTTTTGCTTTGTGTGACTTGGGTGCTAGTGTTTCCACAAATTCAAAATCTTTATGTGATGTGCTTGGTCTTACCGATATTGAAGAGTGCTCTTTAAATTTGCACTTGGCGGATTCCACTATTAAAAAACCTCTGGGAAGAATTAATGATGTTCTTATTCTTGATAATATAAAATATGTGCCCATTGATTTTATTGTGCAATTATACTTGGTAGACCAATTTTGCGCACTATAGGTGTGGTGATTGATATGAAAGAAGGGAAAATTAAATTCCAATTTCCCTTGTGGAAGGGTATGGAACACTTCCCTAGTATAAGAATTAGGCCACCATATGAATCAATCATGAGGGAATCCTCTGCATATAGAACCAAAGATGACAATACTTGAGATCTATGTGTTATGCCTAGATAGGGGCGTAAAATGATAGCGCTTGTTGGGAGGCAACCCAACTTGTATCTGTTTGCTTTTGTTTTTTGATGTTTTCCAATAAATACACAATATGCCTCTCGTTAGATGTGTTTTTGTGGTCTAAATTGGTGTTTGAGCCAAGAAAAGCCTTTGGGATGATTTGGTTGATAGTTGATTTGATTGCGTTGAAAATCAGAAACTTTTTGGGTCAGTGCCAGAATTGTCGACGGCTACTGGAGTGTGATCAATTCTTGAAATTTTTACACATTATCAATATAGAAAATTTCCCACTTTATCATATTTTTTAGAATTTTTAGAGTTACATAAGTATGACTAAAATTTGCATCTTTACAGACGGCTCTATTTTCGACAGATTATGTTTTCTTTGTGTTATGTGCTTGTTTTAATGAATATATGGTTTCTTTTGAAGAGTTTAAACCATGGAAAAGTTAGTATTCATTTGATTAACTGAATAAGAAAAATATGAATTGGTTTGCTACAATACTTAAAGTATAGATTGGTTTTGTTGTACTAATAGATCTCACGAAGTTTTGTGTGATTGAAGTTTTCAAGTTTTGGGTGAGATCACGATGGATGGAGGAATAACGAGTAGCAAAAGCCTAAACCTTGGGAGGCCCGAGCCACCCCAAGATAATATTAAAGAAGTATCAAACAACTAAGCTTGGGTATGCCCCGAGTGGCATCCCCTCTTTCTTCTAACAACCATCGGTATTTTACTTGGAGCTATATTTTTATCTGTCACATGTCATGAGTTTTGCTTGGAGCGTCTTGTATGATATGAGTCTTTGCTTCTTTTTTTTAGTGTGTGTCATCTATCCTTGCAGAATGCACCTACTTGATAAAGCCAAACTATGTTATGTTTGCTCTTTATGCTTGCTTAAATTTTTTGAGAGCCATGGAATTGCTCTAGTGCTTCACTTATATCTTTTTCAGCATGGTGTGCTTTAATATTTTTGAAGAGATGCTCTCATGCTTCACTTAGATTTATTTTAGAGTTGGTATATTTCTGAAGAAATTCTCTCATGCTTCACTTAGATTATTTTGAGAGAAAGAAAATTTTATGCTCATGTTCTTCACTTAGATTTGTTTGAGCTTATCAGAAGCAACATATGAAACTAGTCCCAAAGTGATAGATATTCAAGAGGGATATAATAAAAACTTTCATGAAGATCATTGGACAAAATAAACTTGATTCTTTGTAATAGTTTTGAGATATGATGATAGTGATATGTGAGTCATGTTAATGAGTAATTATGTTTTAGTAAGAATATTGATGTTAAGGTTTGTGATTCCCTATGCAAGTGTGAAAGTCAATAGTTATGCAATGAAATTACATCCTACTTGTGGTACATTATTTATTGTTAGTTATGCTCATTGCTCCCTTATGTGATTTTAGTTTTTTGGTTGGTTGCTTCTCAATCTATTTTATAGCATCCACTTGTACTAAGTAGAAATACTACTTGTGCATTCCAAATCTTTAAACCCAGTTTTGCCATATGAGTCCACCATACCTACCTATATACTGTGTTTCCTTGCCTTTCTAAGCAAATTTGTATGTGCCATCTCTAAATTTCAAAATAAACTTCTCTTTTGCGTGCCCGTAACGCTCATGAGTCGGTGAGGGGTGGCCGATATTTTTCCATGCTAGATGTGTTATTCTCAAGATGAGTGTTTATTCACTTGTCATTGCACGAGTCGCGGCGGTAATAGGGATGCCAAATCCCAAAATGAATAAAGAAATTTACTTTATGTTGTCAAATAATAAATTCCTTGGAAAGTGTTGGTATGGAGGGCACCCGTGGATACGGTTTGCCATGGATTGTGAAAGAATGGTGGAAAAGGAAAAAAAACTTTATTTTCTGTTTGGGAACCGCCTATGATGTATCTAGCATGGAAAGTATTGGAATCTCTTAGTCGTTTTTGTTGACGGGAAAAGTATGCCTCTTAATAAATTTTATCTCTCAATTTAAGCTTTGATCTCTGGCACCTCTATAAATCCCTACGTCTCTCTGCGAAGGGCCTTTCTATTTACTTAATGCAATTTTTATTTTATTTGAGTCTCCATCTTCTCTTATAAAACACCAACTGAGTCTCCATCTTCTCTTATAAAACACCAACTTGAGCATTGGATGTAGCTAATATGCGAGTGTGTTTAATGAATGGATCAATGATTGAGCATGATGGGCTAGGGATAACTTGCTTTAGTATTGATATTTTGAAAGACATGGTTGCTTGTTGATATGCTTGAGTATTAAAGTCTTCATGTCAAAACTAGACTATTGCTTTGAAACATATAAAAGTTCAAATGTCCATGCTATAAAAGAAAAGAATATGCGATGAACATGTTAGGCAACATTCCACATAAAAAAATCTGTTTTTATCATTTACCTACTCGAGGACGAGAAGGAATTAAGCTTGGGGATGCTCATACGTCTCCAACGTATCTATAATTTTGACTGTTCCATGCTGTTATATTATCATTCTTGGATGTTTTACAATCATTTTATAGCAATTTTATATAATTTTTTGGGACTAACCTATTGACATAGTGCCTAGTGCCAGTTGCTCTTTTTGTTTGTTTTTTTACTTCGTAGAAAATCAATACCAAACGAAGTCTAAATGCACTGAAACTACTTGGAGAATTTTTTGGACCAGAAGACATAAGATGGGCCAAAGAAGTACTAGAGGGGGGCTCCAAGGGGAGCACAACCCACTAGGGCGCGCCTTAGCCCCTTGGCGCGCCCAGGTGGGTTGTGCCCACCTCAGTGGCATCCCGCACCGCCTCTTCGCTCTATAAATACCCCAATATTCCATAAACCATAGGGGAGTCGACGAAATTTTGTACCACCCGCCGCAAGTTCCAGAACCACGAGATCCAATCTAGAGCCTTTTTCCGGCACTCTGTTGGAGGAGAACATGATCATGGAGGGGTTCATCATCCTCATTAGTGCCTCTCCGATGATGCGTGAGTAGTTCACTTGCGACCTACGGGTCCGTAGGCAGTAGCTAGATGGATTCTTCTCTCTTCGTTTCTCAATGGAAAGTTCTCTTGGAGATATATTTGATGTAATGACTTTGTGCGGTGCGCTTATTGGGATCCAATGAATTGTGAATTTATGATCAGTTTTGCCTTGTTTTAATATCCATACTTGATTATTATAGCCTCGTATTTCTTCTCCGATATTTGGGTTTTGTTTGGCCAACTTGATCTATTTATCTTGCAATGGGAAGACGTGCTTTGTGATGGGTTCAATCTTGCGGTGTCCTTTCCCAGTGACAGAGGGGCAGCAAGGCACACATGTATAGTTACTATTAAGGATAAAAAGATGGGGTCTATTCCTACATGAATAGATCTTGTCTACATCATGTCATTGTTCTTATTGCATTACTCCGTTTTTCCATGAGCTTAATACACTAGATGCATGCTAGATAGCGGTTGATGTGTCGAGTAATAGTAGTAGATGCAAGCAGGAGTCGGTCTACTAATCTTGACGTGATGCCTATATACATGATCATTGTCTTGGAACTCATCATAACTATTCGCTTTTTATCAATTGCCCAACAGTAATTTGTCTACCCACCGTTTGCTATTTCTTGAGAGAAGCTACTAGTGAAATCTACGCCCCCCGGGTCTATTTTCATATCATATACTTTCATATCTATATTTATATTTATTTTTTCCCTATTTGAAATTTTATTTTTAGATCTATATGATCAAAAACTCAAAAATACCTCTCTGAGTTTTATTTGAAGTTGTCCATTTGCCATTACTCATCTACCCTCTTACCAATCAATTACCCGGGAGGGATTAACAACCCCTCTTACACGTCGTGTTGCAAGTATTTGTTATTTGTGTGCAGGTACCGTTTACATAGTGTTGCTTGGTCCTCCTACTTGTTCGATAACCTTGGTCTCATCACTGAGGGAAATACATACAGTAGTTGTGTCGCATCATCCCTTCCTCTTTGGAGAAATACCAACGTAGTTCAAGCAACATCAGTAACCTGAGTCTTCTCTCCAGTCGGATAGTCCTTCTTGACGGCCATCAACCGACAAGTGAATATGTGCTTGAAGAGGCCCAATGGGATAGCAACCGAGGAACTTTTCACAAATAAAATTGAAAGACGAAAGATAGATGACGACATTGCGAGGAAGATGGTGGAGCTGCGCACCCAAATAGTCAAGAAATGCTCGGAAGAAAGGGTGAGGAGGCATCGAGAAACCTCTCTCGATGTGAGTAACCAGGAGGATGCGTTTATCCTCCTGCGGCGCCAGCTCGACCTCCCGCGCCACCGGGCGGCGCCATCCATCCTGCAGGATGAGCCCCTCCAAGGTGAGCTCCTCCCACTGCTTAGCCGAGATGCGTGACGGGATCCAATCCGCGGACGCGCCCCCTGCAGCTGCGCCGGAGCCCGAGGAGGAAGCTTTTCCAACCTTCTTCACCTTCTCCGCGTTGGCCGTGGAGTCCTTCATGATGGATTCAGTCACCCTACACGCTCGCGTGGGGAGGATAAGCGAAGGTGTCGAGAGGGATGGAAGGGGATCTGGAGGCCTAACCTGACCCCTCAAATCCTTTTATACTCCTGACAGAATCCCGCACAGAATATCATTCTACTTATTTCTGGATCAATGGTGCATGCAATGAAGTGGTACGGAGAGAAACTTCCACATGCGGAGGATTTAGCGGGCGAAAACTGAGGAGCCGCACCCCACTTTCCCGACTAGCGCTCGTTGCTACCGCTTCCGTGCGCGCACATGCGAATTCAAGTCCCGGGATTTCCGGGGCGGATCGACCCGATTGATCTCCCATGATTCCTTTCCTAAAGGACATATGTGAGTCTGATAGACCACCCTCCACAGGGACCCGTGCACTCGGCCAAGCTAAACACACGACTTAAGTCCTCTTCAGGACCGCTATGAGGCAATCTTGACGCCCCCTCGCGGGTTGACTTCGCCCTTTCATTAGGCTCCAAGGCGCATGACTCGTAAATCTGGACTCGTAGATGGCCTGCGCTGACGTTCCCCCGGCATAAGGAGTGACGCCTCTCCGGAGGGTCAGATCACACATCGGTGTCGCCACTCGAGTTAGAATGGCATGCTCTCACTCGGGCCTCAAGTCCATCTCCTCCGAGAGACATGCAAAGTCTACCAGGTTTTACTCGGTGGTCAACGATACATGGACACTTGGGAAAACATGTAGTACAGAATCCGTTGTGTTTTGATCTGAGGGACAGCGGAGCACGACTCAGAAATGTATCCCGAGTGCCCCTGCGGCACTCATACTTAACCGAAGGATCGGACCGCTTGTCCTACAAAACCTCAACTGATTTGGGGCTAATGATGAGGTCACCTATTCAGGGTAGCATCAAGGACCCATCATATGGGACCCACATGGGGCCCCACACCACTAAGGATAGGTCCCTCGACCATACCAACATTCGGATACTTATACCAAGAAGTCCACTCGGACACGTCAACATCACTAGGACGACCACCCATCACTTGGCGGACCAACCACCACTCATACCAAGGAGGTGAAGGGATGAGAAGGGAGCTGCAACGGTAGAGGAATCCTAAGCCATCCATTAAAAGAAATCAAGGCTACCGTTACCTATAACTGCTGTAGTAGAGGCTCATTACACCTATAACTAACGCATTCAATGGCACTTAATGCCCCGGCAACGTGAGGGACATGGGGCCATAGCGCACTCTATATAAGATGCACCCCACTTCCTTAACCAGGTCTCTCTAACCATACCCATCAAACAAAACCAAGCCTCAGGGCACGAGATGTAGGGTTGTTACCTCCGCCGAGAGGGGCATGAACTCGTTAAACACCTAGCGTTACACCTGCATTGTAGCTAGGCTCTGCCCCTCATTCATACTCCTAGTACTCATTGTCGGGATCGTAACCCTGACAAGTATTGTAGTCACTTCCTACCATACGGTGGACTTTGGGGTTGCTCAAACGTCACCAATAACACTGTGATCATAACGAAAACTTTCGAGTCCATCAAAAAGTTTGATAAGGGACTAGATTGCTCGAGATTGGGATTTTTCTCCTCCAACAATGGATAATTATTCTTAGGGACCTCTCGGTGTGACAACGTCCATCATCGTCTGTACATACATAGGTGACTACGTGACGGGGATGCCGGGACACTTCAATGAGAAAGAAGATAAACACCGGTGACGAGAGTGATGGTATAGTGAGCATGTGAATGACCCAGGATGATACCAACACTCCCCGGGTTTTGTAAAGTATCAAAGGAAAGGGAACTTAACATAATAACTAAAGGTTCACTCGAGTATCATTCGTGTCCTCATAGGGATCGATAAGGACATCCATGGTTCCGCCTGCCAGTCATTTAACGAAGGAGCTTTGTTCACGTCTATGATTTACCAAACCTACCGGGTCACAAGCTTAAGATAACGATATGTTGAGTGTTAGTAGGACAGGAGTATCAAGGATTTATTTTCGGTATTGTTTCATTAATATTCGGTACAATTTTGAGAGGAACTAGAAGCGTTTCGGGGTTACCGGAAGAGTTTCAAAGTTTATCGGGCAGTACAGGATATTCTCGATAAATTATATATAGGTGGGAAATGTTTCCGATGATGTTAAATTATATATATAAGGCTCTAGTAATTGTTAGAACGCTTTTATAATTAAGTAAATACCAATGGGCCTTGAAAGGCCAAGATGTGGAAGTCAACTTGGAACACAAGGGCCCAAGTAGAGGATACGCCCCCCTTTCCATAGGGGGTGGCCGAATTTGAGTGGGGGAGGAGTCCCCCCTTGGCCGGCACCCCAAGAAGGGCCTTTCCCTCCTTGGTGGTTACCCTTTCTCCCCCCTCTAACCTATATATACTTGAGGTACTAGCCCTATTGTCCACACAAGTTTTAGAGCCTCCTCTAATTCATCTAGTTATTGTTCTAGTTGACTAATTAGAGCTTGGCCTAGTTCCTCTAATCCTCATAATTAGAAGCTTAGTGTGGTTCTAATCTCCTCCCTCTAATTCTTCAAGTACAATGAGCTCTGGACGGTGAAGCGCTGCCAGATTGTGAAGATCTAACACTTGCAACCAAGTAGAGAGGTCGTGCTTTCATTCTTTTGTTAGAGGATCGTTCAAGGGCGGTTTGTGAGATCGTCACAAATGATTCGAGGGACTCCAAGTACAATCTACAGTGACTCATCTATTTCCACTTCACTCCGGAGTCGGTAACAATCGTTTGATCCAAACTCTATATGCATCTTCATATTGTTCTGGGGTGTTCACAGGGAGATTTTTTTGTTTTCTACTATGTTTCCTAACAGGTTTCAGGCGCCCAACTTTTTTTGACCGGTCCGTCTGCCCAGACGTTTGAGTCCGGTTTGAGGTGCTCGGCTATAGATGGTCTAAGAGCATGTACTGGCAAATTTGTCAAGTATGGCCTCTCAAACGCCCATGGATGCGCCCGGGCGCATCCGCGGTCAGTGGTTGGGCACGCCTCAAATTTCACTTGTTGCATCCGGACATCTCATACTAGATTCTTAAATCCATACAAAGACATTGATACGTCTCCAACATATCTATAATTTTTTATTGTTACATACTATTATTTATGATGTTTTGGATGTTCAATGGGCTTTGTTATACACTTTTATATTATTTTTGGGACTAACCTACTTACCCAAAGGCCCAGTCCAGATTGCTGTTTTTTTTCCTATTTCAGGGTTTTACAGAAAAGGAACATCAAACGGAGTCCAAACGGAATGAAACTTTGGGACAGATATTTTTGGAGCAAAATACGCACGAGAGACTTGAGAACCACGGAATAGGGCACACGAGGCGTCAACGAGGGTGGGGGGCGCCCCCCCCCTATAGGGCGCGCCCCCTGCCTCGTGAGCCCCACGTTTGGCCCCCGATGCCCTCCTTCCTCCTATATATACCTACGTACCACGAAACCATCAGAACAACAGAAAAAACCCTAGTTCCACCGCCGCAACCTTCTGTTCCCGTGAGATCCCATCTTGGGGCCTGTTCCGGAGCTCCGCCGGAGGGGGGATCTACCACGGAGTGCTTCTACATCATCATCATCGCCTTACCATGAGTTGTCAGTAGTTTACCACAGACCTCCGGGTCCATGTCTAGTATCTAGATGGCTTCTTCTCTCTCTTTGGATCTCAATACCAAGTTCTCCTAGGTCTTTGAGGCGATCTATTCGATGTAATCTATTTTTGCGGTGCGTTTGTCGAGATCCAATGAATTGTGGGTTTATGATCAAGATTATCTATGAGAAATATTTGGTTCTTTTCTGAACTCTTTTAATTATGATTATAATATCTTTCCAAGTCTCTTCGAATTATTGGTTTGACTTGGCCTACTAGATCTATAGTTCTTGCAATGGGAGAAGTGCTTGGCTTTGGGTTCAATCTTGCGGTGTCCTTTCCCAGTGACAGTAGGGGCAGCAAGGCACGTATTGTATTGTTGCCATCGAGGATAAAAAGATGGGGTTTATATCATATTGTTTGAGTTTATCCCTCTACATCATGTCATCTTGCTTAAGGTGTTACTCTGTTCTTATGAACTTAATACTCTAGATGCATGCTGGATAGCGGTCGATGTGTGGAGTAATAGTAGTAGATGCAGAATCGTTTTGGTCTACTTGTTTCGGACATGATGCCTATATATAATGATCATGCCTAGATATTCTCATAAGTATTCGCTTTTCTATCAATTGCTCGACAGTAATTTGTTTACCCGCCGTAGAATTCTGCTATCATGAGAGAAGCCACTAGAGAAAACTATGGCCCTCGGGTCTATTCTAAACATATCAATCTACAATCTACTTTACTTTTCCGCTTTTACTTTCTGTTCTTATATCCAAAAAATACCAAAAATATCAAACTATCATATCTATCAGATCTCACTTTCGTAAGTGACCGTAAAGGGATTGACAACCCCTTATCGCGTTGGCTGCGAAGTTCTTATTTGTTTGTGCAGGTGCGAGGGACTCACGCATGGTATCCTACTGGATTGATACCTTGGTTCTCAAAAACTGAGGGAAATACTTACGCTAATTTGATGCATCACCCTTTCCTCTTCGAGGGAATACAACACAAGCTCGAGAAGTAGCAAGAAGAATTTCTGGCGCCGTTGCTGAGGCTTACGCAAAAGTCATATACCAAGTACCTATCACAAACCCTTATCCTTCGCATTACATTTATTTGCCTCTCGTTTTCCTCTCCCCACTTCACCCTTGCCGTTTTATTTGCCCTTCTTCTACCGTGTGTTTATCGTTCGCTTGCTTCTTGTTTGCGTGTGTGTTGGATTGCTTGCTTGTCACTATGGGTCAGAACAATACCAAATTGTGTGACTTCTCGAATACCAACAATAATGATTTTATTAGCACTCCGATTGCTCCTATTACCGATGTTGAATCTTGTGAGATCAATGCTGCTCTGTTGAATCTTGTCATTTAAGATCAATTTTCTAGCCTTCCTAGTGAAGATGCCGCTACCCATCTAAACAACTTTGCTGATTTGTGTGATATGCAAAAGAAAAGGGATACGGATAATGATATTGTTAAATTGAAGTTATTTCTGTTTTCACTTAGAGATCGTGCTAAAACTTGGTTTTCCTCTTTGCCTCGAAATAGTATTGATTCATGGAATAAGTGCAAATATGCTTTTATCTCTAAGTATTTCCCTCCTGCTAAGATCATCTCTCTTAGAAACGATATTATGAATTTTAAGCAACTAGATCATGAGCATGTTGCACAAGCTTGGGAGAGAATGAAATTAATGATACGTAATTGCCCTACACATGGTTTGAACTTATGGATGATTATTCAAAACTTTTATGCTGGCTTGAATTTTGCTTCTAGAAATCTTTTATATTCGGCCGCAGGAGGCACTTTCATGGAAACTACCTTAGGAGAAGCTACCAAACTCCTAGATAATTTTATGGTCAATTATTCTCAATGGCACACCGAAAGATCTACTAGTAAAAAAGTGCATGCTAATGAAGAGATTAGTGTTTTGAGTGGAAAGATGGATGAACTTATGAAATTATTTGCTGATAAGAGTGCTTCTTCTGATCCTAATGATATGCCTTTATCCACAGTGATTGAAAATAATAATGAATCTTTGAATGTGAATTTTGTTGGTAGGAATAATTTTGGTAACAACTCTTATAGAGGAAACTTTAATCCTAGGCCTTTTCCTAGTAATTCCTCTAATAATTATGGAAATTCCTACAATAACTCTTATGGAAAGATGCCTTCTGAATTTGAAACTAGTGTTAAGGAGTTTATGAATTCGCAAAAGAGTTTCAATGCTTTGCTTGAAGAAAAATTGCTTAAGATTGATGAATTGGCTAGAAGTGTGGATAGAATTACTTTTGATGTTGATTCTTTGAAACTTAGATCTATCCCACCTAAGCATGATATCAATGAGTCTCTCAAAGCCATGAGAATTTCTATTGATGAATGCAAAGAAAGAACCGCTAGGATGCGTGCTAAACGAGAGAATTATATAAAAGTGTGTTCTTCTAGTTATCATGAAAATAAAGTTGAAGATCTGAAAGTTATTGATGTGTCTCCTATTAGATCCTTGTTTTCTAGTATGAATCTTGATAAAGATGGGATTGGAGATGAGTCTACTTTAAGGTGTCCCAATGATTCAGAGTTTTTAGACCTTGATGCTAAAATTGTTAAAAGTGGGATTAAAGAGATTAAAACTTTGCATAGTGATGAACCCACTACTTTAGATTTCAAGGGATTCAATTATGATAATTTCTCTTTGATTGATTGTATTTCCTTGTTGCAATCCGTACTAAACTCTCCGCATGCTTATAGTTAAAATAAAGCTTGTACCAAACACATAGTTCATGCTTTGATGCAATCTTATGAAGAAAAACTATAATTAGAGTTTCTATCCGTAGAAAGCTTTATGATGAGTGGGAACCTACTATTAAAATTAAAATTAAATATCATGAATGCTTTGCTTTGTGTGATTTGGGTGCAAGTGCTTCCACTATCCCTAAAACTTTGTGTGATTTGTTAGGTTTTCATGAGCGTGATGATTGTTCTTTAAATTTGCATTTTGCGGATTCTCCCATTAAGAAACCTATGGGAAGGATTAATGATGTTCTTATTGTTGCTAATAGGAATTATGTGCCCGTAGATTTCATTGTTCTTGATATAGATTGCAATCCTTCATGTCCCAACATTCTTGGTAGACCTTTCCTTAGAACGATTGGTGCAATTATTGATATGAAGGAAGGAAATATTAGATTCCAATTTCCGTTAAGGAAAGGCATGGAACACTTTCCTAGAAATAAAATTAAATTACCATATGAATCTATTATGAGATCCACTTATGGATTGCCTTCCAAAGATGGCAATACCTAGATCTATCCATGTATCGTGCCTAGCTAGGGGCGTAAAACGATAGCGCTTGTTGGGAGGCAACCCAATTTTATATTTTTTGTTTTTTCTTCTGTTTGAGAATAAATATTGCATCTAGCTTCTGTTTAGATGTGGTTTTGTGTTTCAATTAGTGTTTGTGCCAAGTAGAACTTTTGGGAAGTCTTGTGTGAAGTTTATATGATCTTGCTGTAAAAAACAGAATCGTTAGCGCTCGCTAGAATGGTCACCAGATTTTACTAGACTGTGCTATTTAGTTGATTCTTTTTGAAGATGATTAATAGAAAAATTACTCACGTTTACCAATTTATTTCAATTTTTTTGGAGTTACAGAAGTATGCGAAAGTTACAGATTACTACAGACTGTTCTGTTTTTTACAGATTCTGTTTTTCGTGTGTTGTTTGCTTATTTTGATGAATCTATGAGTAGTATTGGGGAGTATGGATCATAGAGAAGTTGGAATACAGTAGGTTTAACACCAATATAAAAAAAGAATGAGTTCATTACAGTACCTTTGAATAGTGGTTTGTTTTCTTATACTAACGGAGCTCGCGAGATTTTTGTCTAAGTTTTGTGTTGTGAAGTTTTCAAGTATTGAGTATTGCTTTGATGGACTATGGAACAAAGAGTGGCAAGAGCCTAAGCTTGGGGATGCCCAAGGCACCCCAAGGTAAAATTCAAGGACAACCAAAACCCTAATCTTGGGGATGCCCCGGGAAGGCATCCCCTCTTTCGTCTTCATCTATCGGTAACTATACTCAGAGCTATATTTTTCTTCACCACATGATATGTGTTTTACTTGGAACATGATGTATTATTTGAGTCTTTGCTTATTAGTTTGCCACAATTATCCTTGCTGGACACACCTTTTTGAGAGAGATAAATATAGCCTAGGAATTGTTAGAACACTCTATATACTTCACTTATATCTTTTGAGTTGAATAGTTTTGCTCTACTGCTTCACTTATATCTTTTAGAGCACGGTGGCAATTATATTTTGTAGAAATTGTTGATCTCTCATGCTTCACTTATATCCTTTTGAGAGTCTATTAAAACATCATGGTAATGTGCTTTGGCTATAAAACTAGCCTTCACATGATAGGCATCCAAGATCAATGTAGTAAAAACTTTCATACTAAGTGCTTTGAATATGAAGAGAAGTTGGATTCTTGATAATTGTTTTGAGATATGAGGATAGTGATATTAGATTCATGCTAGTGGAGTTATTATGAAACTGAGAAATACTTGTGTTAAAGTTAGTGATTCCCGAAGCATGTACGTATGGTGAACTGCTATGTGACGAAGTTAGAGCATGAGGTATTTGTAGAGTGTCATCCTTTGCGTGGAGGTCGGGGGCGGGCGATGGTTAACTCCTACCAACCTCCCCCCTAGGAGCATGCGTTGATTGCTTTGTTTTGATGACTCGTAAATTTTTGCAATAAGTATATGAGTTCTTATGACTAATGTTGAGTCCATGGATATTACGCACTCTCACCCTTCCACCATTGCTAGCCTCTCTCGTACCGCGCAACTTTCGTCGGTACCATACACCCACTATATACCTTCCTCAAAACAGCCACCATATATCTTCCTCAAAACAGCCACGATACCTACCACCTATCATGGCATTTCCATATCCATTCCGAGATATATTGCCATGCAACTTTCCACAGTTTCGTTCATATGACACGCTTCATATTGTCATATTGCCATGCATGATCATGTAGTTGACATCGTATTTTCGGCAAAGCCACCATGCATAACTTTTAATACATGTCACTCTTGATTCATTGCACATCCCGGTACACCGCCAAAGGCATTCATATAGAGTCATACTTTTTTCTAGTATCGAGTTCTAATATCGAGTTGTAAATCAATATAAGTGTGATGATCATCATTATTAGAGCATTGTCCCAAGTGAGGAAAGGCCGAACAAAAGAAAAGGCCCCTCCAAAAAAAG
>LR738714.1:548474150-548485956 GCA_902687465.1 Secale cereale
TTGGCTTGTATATTCCAGCGATGGGCTTCCTCAAATGCCCTAGGTCTTCGTGAGCAAGCAAGTTGGATGCACACCCACTTAGTTTCTTTTGTTGAGCTTTCATACATTTTTAGCTCTAGTGCATCCGTTGCATGGCAATCCCTACTCACTCACATTGATATCTATTGATGGGCATCTCCATAGCCCGTTGATACGCCTAGTCGATGTGAGACTATCTCCCTCCTTTTTGTCTTCTCCACAACCACCACTTTATTCCACATAGTGCTATATCCATGGCTCACGCTCATGTATTGCGTGAAAGTTGAAAGGTTTGAAAGAATAGAGTATGAAAACAAGTGCTTGGCTAAAACCGGGGTTGTGCATGATATGAATATTTATTGTGTGATGAAGAGGGAGCATAGCAAGACTATATGATTTTGTAGGGATAACTTTCTTTAGCCATAGTATTTTGAGAAGACATGATTGCTTCATTAATATGCTTGAAGAATTATTATTTCTTATGTCAATATAGACTTTTGTCTTGAATGTTTCAGATCTAAACATTCATGCCACAATTAAGAGATTTACATTGAAAACTATGTTGGTTAGCATTCCACATAAAAATTCTGTTTTTATCATTTACCTACTCGAGGACGAGCAGGAATTAAGCTTGGGGATGCTTGATATGTCTCCAACGTATCTATAATTTTTTATTGTTCCATGCTATTATTTATGATGTTTTGGATGTTTAATGGGCTTTGTTATACACTTTTATATTATTTTTGGGACTAACCTATTTACCCAAAGGCCCAGTCCAGATTATTGTTTTTTGCCTATTTCAGGGTTTTACAGAAAATGAATATCAAACGGAGTCCAAACGAAATAAAACTTTGGGAGAGATATTTTTGGAGCAAAATACGCACGGGAGACTTGAGAACCACGGAATAGGTCACACATGGCGTCGACGAGCCTATAGGGCGCGCCCCCTGCCTTGTGGCCCCACGTTTGGCCCCCGGTGCCCTCCTTCCTCCTATATATACCTACGTACCACGAAACCATCAGAACAACAGAAAAAACCCTAGTTCCACCGCCGCAACCTTCTGTTCCCATGAGATCCCATCTTGGGGCCTGTTCCGGAGCTTCGCCGGAGGGGGGATCTACCACGGAGTGCTTCTACATCATCATCATCGCCTTACCATGAGTTGTCAGTAGTTTACCACAGACCTTTGGGTCCATATCTAGTATCTAGATGGCTTCTTCTCTCTCTTTGGATCTCAATACCAAGTTCTCCTCGGTCTTCGAGGAGATCTATTCGATGTAATCTATTTTTGCGGTGTGTTTGTCGAGATCCGATGAATTGTGGGTTTATGATCAAGATTATCTATGAAAAATATTTTGTTCTTTTATGAACTCTTTTATGTATGATTATAATATCCTTGCAAGTCTCTTCGAATTATTGGTTTGGTTTGGCCTACTAGGTCTATAGTTCTTGCAATGGGAGAAGTGCTTGGCTTTGGGTTCACTCTTGCGATGTCCTTTCCTAGTGACAGTAGGGGCAGCAAGGCACGTATTGTATTGTTGCCATCGAGGATAAAAAGATGGGGTTTATATCATATTGTTTGAGTTTATCCCTCTACATCATGTCATCTTTCTTAAGGCGTTACTCTGTTCTTATGAACTTAATACTCTAGATGCATGCTGGATAGCGGTCGATGTGTGGAGTAATTGTTAAATTGTGATCCAAATTCTAGTACCATGTTGGACTAGACGTAGTACAACCGGTGTGGGCGTTGCGTTGACATCGACGCGTACGAGTACAACTCGTTTACTTGTCCTCCAAGGACTCTCATGTATTGCCCTCTTATATACCCCACGTAGTCGCACCTAAGACGGTCTGTCGTCTCGTGCTTGTAATACTTCTCCTCATAGTGATTACGCCTTCATGCGTCCGTGGTTTTCTCCCGCAAAGGTTTCCACGTTAAATCCGTGTCTATCTGTCTCATTTATTCTCGTTATTATCTAACAGTAATAGTAGTAGATGCAGAATCGTTTCGGTCTACTTGTTTCGGACGTGATGCCTATATATAATGATCATGCCTAGATATTCTCATAAGTATTCTCTATTCTATCAATTGCTCGACGGTAATTTGTTTACCCGCCGGAGAATTCTGCTATCATGAGAGAAGCCACTAGAGAAAACTATGGCCCCCGAGTCTATTCTCAACATATCAATCTACAATCTACTTTACTTTTCCGCTTTTACTTTCTGTTTTTATATCCAAAAAATACCAAAAATATCAAACTATCATATCTATCAGATCTCACTTTCGTAAGTGACCGTAAAGGGATTGACAACCCCTTATCACGTTGGCTGCGAAGTTCTTATTTGTTTGTGCAGGTGCGAGGGACTCGCGCGTGGTGTCCTACTGGATTGATACCTTGGTTCTCAAAAACTGAGGGAAATACTTACGCTAGTTTCCTGCATCACCCTTTCCTCTTCGGGAGAATACAATGCAAGCTCGAGAAGTAGCAGACATGCAAACGAAATAAACCTACATACTACATCGATCATCTAGCTACTCATCATGAGAGACGTTAACGATCTCAGTGCCTGGCTCCGGCACCATTGGTAGCAGCTGCAACTCTGCCTCCCCCGGCTCCACTCCGGCCTCCTCCGCCTCTATCTCCGCATTGAGTTTGGAGAAGAGCGCGTCGGACGCTGCCTGCTCCTGCCGAAGGAACGCTCGGTTGCCCTCCACATAGGCCTCATCCTAGATGGACTCCTGGATGGCCTGCTGCTCGGCCATCTCCTCCAATTGGGAGATGTCGAACTCCACCTCTGCCTGCTCCATGTTGAAGCCCGACAACTCTAGCTCTGGCTGCTCAACCTCCTCCTCCAGCAGGAGAGGGAGGAGGTGGATGGTCTTGGACTGGCAACGTAGATACGGGGGAGGTGGATGGGCTAGGGTTGCGGGACTCCTGTCGGCATAAATAGGAGGATTTACTCTCGGGCGACGAGCCGGAGCGGCGCCACGCGGCGTTCACACTGCGATGATGGAGGAGGCGTCTGTCGGACCATCGGGTTTCTGGGCGAGTCCGCATGGGACCCCTTAATCAATCTTATGTGGCGTGCGTACCCGGGCGACTGCATATCTGCCCCATATTTGGGATGGATATGAGGGGTGCCAGTCATTCCGGGCGTTTGAGGCCCATTTAAGGAGCTAGTCTGGGTCAAAAAATCGTGACCAGTCAGTGACCGGGCGGCTCGCCCGGCCGTATGAGGGGGTTTGGGGCACCGGCTGTAGATGCTCTAAATCCCCTTAATGTTCGTCTTTGTTTTCAAGTCCATGAGCTCATAATGATAACATAGAAAATCTTTGACGAGTGAAAATATTCGAATGCGATGTTAGTTCTAATTTAAATATTACAATCCAACTAAGTTTTTAAATAAAATAGTTCAAACTTGAATTCAACTCGCACATATATGTTCTAGCTGTCCCCTTTAATCATCCATAGATGCTCAATAAAACCTTCCTTGAGCTTCTTATGAGTTGCTCGGTGCTGATCTTGATGATGCATTTGAACAAACCCATCACACATACACAATTTCTAATGTAGAAGTTGGATACGATCACCCTTGTTCTCAAATTCCAGATCTCTGGCAACATCTTCACCATGATCCTCCACGATCAAGTTCTGCATAATCACACAACATGTCATAACCTACTGCAAGGTCTTCGAATCCATTCTTTAGAAAGTTCATGAACAACTGCAAAATGGGATTGGAGCACTCCAAAGACCATCTCCACATCCTTTCTAGCTCCTTCTTGTCTTTGGGTAAAGTGATCTCTTTTTTTGACCAACTGACTTCGAGATGGTCTTGCTAATGAGCCCACAGAGGGTAGACATCTTCAACAGATAGTGGCCCATGTTGTAATGATGTCTATTGACGGTGTAGTTGCAAGGATGAGCTTGTCTTTTAGGTAACTTAGCAAACAATGGAGACCGCTGTATCATATTGATGTCATTGTGAGACCCGACATGCCAAAAATGTATGCCAAATCTAGAGGTCATGCAATGCAACTGCCTCAAGAATGATGATGAGATTCTTAAACTGGTCATTATATTGCCCTTCTAGATCTTTTGGGTAGTTCTTACATCTCTAGTGTATGCAATCAAGAGATCCAAGCAAACCCAACAACCCTCTTGCATCGGACATTGCAAAGAGACTTTTAGTTTCCGCGACAGTTGGTTCTCTCAAGTATCGAGGTCCAAACACCTCGAAAGCGAGGGACAATTCCCGCCCATCCGGCGAGTCAATGATGTCGGAGAAGTGACAGAATGCGGCCTCAGCCCTCGCCGCCTTGCCAGAGACGAGCTCATCACTAACACGAATATGAAAGATATTGTTTTTCTGCTTATAATGAGATGCATGGATCTTGAAGAAAGCAAAGTTTTATTGTCCCCTCCCCTCCCCCTACCCCCCACGCACGCGGAGCCAGGAGAAGTGCACCCATTGCCGAGCGATGGAACAATCGAGGGAGGACAACCCTAAATAAGGCATCCTCAGTTTGCGCTACATCCATGCCTCCTCAAGCGAGAGGGGTCTCTTGTCTTGCGCCCTATCAAGATCGAACGATGAGGTCATGCGCAAGCAGCATGTGAAGAGAGATATTATCGATGGAGTGCATGCTCCAACTTTGGAGACGGCGTGCAATGAACTTGAGGCGCGAGTAGATACGAGGAAGGGGGTCCGGATCTGGCTCCTCGGAATCCCAAACACGAAATGCGGCCTAATCCATCGACGCCTTGTGAGAGACGACCTCATCACTGACACGGATATGAAAGATATAGTTTTTCTTCTTACGATGAGATGCATTGATCTCAAAGAAAGCAATATTATAGTGTCCGCTCACCTCCCCCTACCCCCCGCGCTCGCGGAGCCAGGAGAAGTGCACCCGTTGCCGAGTGATGGAACACTCGAGGGACGACAAACTCCAAATAAGGCGACTTCAGTTTGCGCCACAACCATGCCTCCTCAAGCTAGAGGGGTCTCTTGTCTTGCGCCCTATCAAGATCGAGCGATGAGGTCGTGCGCAAGTAGCAGGTGAAGAGAGATATTGTCGATGGAGCGCGTGCTCCAACTTTGGAGACAGCGTGCAATGAACTTGATGCGCGAGTAGATATGACGAAGGGGGTCCGGATCTGGCTCCTCGGAATCCCAAGGACGGAATGCGGCCTCAGCCATCACCGCCTTGCCAGAGACGATCTCATCACTGACACGAATATGAAACATATAGTTTTTCTGCTTACTATGAGATGCATGGATCTCGAAGAAAGCACAGTTATAGTGTCCCCTCCCGCCCCCTACCACACGCGCACGCGGAGCCAGGAGAAGTGCACCCGTTGCCGAGCGATGGAACACTCGAGAGAGGACAACCCCAAATAAGGCATCTTCAGTTTGCGCCGCAGCCATGCCTCCTCAAGCGAGAGGGGACTCTTGTCTTGCGCCCTACCAAGATCGAGTGATGAGCTCGTGCGCAAGTAGCAAGTGAAGAGAGATATAGTCGATGGAGCGCGTGCTCCAACTTTGGAGACGGCTTGCAATGAACTTGTGGCGCGAGTAGATACGACGAATGGGGTTCGGATATGGCTCCTCGGAAGCCCAAGCATGAAATGCGGCCTCAGCCATCGCCGCCTTGCCAAAGACGACCTCATCACTAACACGGATATAAAAGATATAGTTTTTCTGCTTACGATGAGATGCATGGATGTCGAAGAAAGCAAAGTTATAGTGTCTCCTCCCCTCCCCATACCCCGCGCACGCAGAGCCAGGAGAAGTGCACCCGTTGCCGAGCGATGGAACACTCGAGGGAGGACAGCCCTAAGTAAGGCATCTTCAGTTTGCGCCGCAGCCACGCCTTCTCAAGCGAGAGGGTTTGGTCTCTTGTCGTGCGCCCTATGAAGATCGAGCGATGAGCTCGTGCGCAAGCAGCAGGTGAAGAGAGATATTGTCGATGGAGCGTGTGCTCCAACTATGGAAACAGTGTGCCATGAAGTTGAGGCGCGAGTAGATACAAGGAAAGGGGTCCTGCTCTGGCTCCTCGGAATCCCAAGCAGCAACAACTACCTCAAGGAAGCGGTCCATGATCCATCTTATGCCAGAAACGCTCGAAAACTTGTGGGGTGGCTAGAACAGGGCACCCAATCCACTAGGGTGGAGGGAATGATCAGAGGTGGTCGAGGCCAAGCTGCGCAGCAGACACAGTATGGGTGCTGCGAGACCTCTCAACCTGGCATACAGAGAACACGGTCATTCTGGATGAGGGAGAGTTGTCCTCTCGTTGGACCGAGTATGAGGTAAATATCACGCAGCTCCATATCAACAACGAATCGGCGGAAATGACTCATGTAACGGGGATGGAGCCGACCATTATTCAAGACTACTAGTTTGTATACATGGGAGGACGGCTTAAACATGGTGGAGATTGTACCACATATGTCTATGACGCATAACCAGGAGCTAATATATAAGCTAAATGGGTTTGCCTGGCCCGCTGCACGAGCCCCCGCCGCTGCCGGACTTGTCCGACTGGGCCTCCCTGATGGATTTGAGGCGGCGCTTTATTCTCATCATCTTATCTTTCTTCATGTACTTCTCCCTGCACTCCGGTTTGCAGAATGCAAACTCGCCCCTGCACAAGACAGACATTGGAATTGGACCATCATGTCAGAGACATCTCCAACGAATACATTTAACCTTTTTTTATTGCAAGGAAGACACCAATGATTTTTTTAGTATTTATTTAATTCTCTCTGGTTGATGAAAGATTGTGGCAATTTAAGAAATACGAGTGTTAGATGGTAACAGGTGACAATTTTATGGTATGATAATCAAACAACAACTCATATGATTGGCTGATTAATATTGTTTATTTATTGCGCTGCTTAAGCGAGCATATGTAGTCTTGACTCTTGACTATTCACTCCGTTCATAAATATAAATCTTTTTAGGGATTTCAATACGAACTAAATATGGACTAAAATAAGTGAATTTACACTTTGAAACATGTCTATATACATCCTTATGTAGTCCGTATAGAAATCTTTAAAAGGACTTGTAGAAAACTAAATCTAAAGGCACCACCATAAAAAATCTAAATGCATCCCAATAATTATATATTTTGACACAGGGCGGTTCGAGCATAATTCAGCGTCTAAAATTAAAAGAGGACAAATTATAAAGCTATGAGCACCCGATGCATCAATAGTACATATCCGATTAGCAAATACATACAGAGTATTAATAATTAATTAACATGGCAGATCAAACCAGAATTGTATAGGCAACAAATAACATGCTGAGGGAAGAGGTTCGCATCGAACATTCCGCTAAAATATAGGAGAGCGTTAGATTCATGCTATGAACTGCTTATACTAGTAGCATCAATGGACTGTTTATACTAGCATCGAATCAGCATTCAGCATTACCTTCCTACTGAACGAGGTTCGTCAAATTAGTATGGAGTACTTGTCTAGATCACACTGGTCTAGATTAAACAGAGAGGATCACTAAATTTTCATAAATGAAAACGGATCCTGAATAACCCCCTCACAAACGAGGGGAACCACGAAACCATGACAAAATCGTAGGATGCCATCACGAAACCATCACGCAACTTCATTAGAAGATTTCGATTAGGTGCAACCTTACGTGGGAAACGAACGAACGGCGTGGAATTCACATCAGAAAGCATCATGAGAGTTTGATTGGATCCTACCGAAAAGGACAAAACTGAAACACAAGGCCGAAACACGAGAATTTCACCGGACATTTCCACGCTCCGACAAACAAAGAATGGGAAAACAGTGACGCTAGTACCTGTAGATATATATATTCTCGCCGGCGAGGGATTTGCCGCAGACGCCACAGGCCACCAGGAACGCCGCCGTCATCCACAGCCCGGTAAATGCATCCCTCCTCAGAGAGGGGTAGCTGCCGCCTCCGGCGCCCATCTCCTCGGTGCAAGGCGACACAAAAAAGATCGGCCTCCCGTGTGCCTGCTTGTCGTCGCCCCTCACCTGGCGCGCCCGCCTCGGCACCGACGGCATGGACGCCACGCTGACCTTCCGGCGCAGCACCATGCTCCTCGGCCGCTTCTTCAGCATCTCGTCGGACCGGGTTCGTGCCGAGCTCGCTCGCTCGCTGGTTCCCGCCCCGCCTCTCTCAATCTATATTTCAGTACGGTGGCCTTTCTGTCCCAAGATTTGGAGAGAGACTGGATGGTGGTGGGAGGGGTTTTGGGGAGGAGGAACGGGGCAGGGCAGGGGCATAAAAAGGGGAGGAGGCCCGGGCACGTGGGCCGTCCACTCCCCACTATAGACACTTGGATGCTTTTGATCTGGGAATTATAGCGATTAAGGCAGTTTGTTAGAGTTACCCTCGCGCCGCCCACATATAGTACTGTATATGTGTGCGGTAAAACCATCCGGTCTCTATTATTCCATATCGGTCAACGGCTACTCTATGCTATATGCATGATGATTTGGTTTTGCTGAGGTAGAGATAAAAATCAAACCTTTTTTAGATAGGAAAACAAACCAACCAATGTGTGATATTTGGTATTAACATAATAAGGAAACACATTATTACGACCCGCATTGCCTTTTCATTTAGTCGAGTTGTTTTATTTTCATTAATCTGTATATATCTGGTGCCACGAAAGTTCCGCGGCGCCACATTATGATGCGAGATATGCGGGCTGCAGAAGTCGTCGGTACGCGTGACTGACCTAGATCAAGGAAACGGCAACGGACTTTCAACAGATATGTGGGCTGCAGAAACTGTCGCTACGCGTGACCGGCCTAGATCAGGGAAACGACGTCGGACTTTTGACAAATATGTGGGCTGCGGAAACCGTCGCTATGCACTGGCCTAGATCAAGGAAACGGCAATGGACGTTTGACAGATACGTGGGTTGCGGAAACCGTCGCTATGCACTGGCCTAGATCAAGGAAACCGTAGCGGAGTTTCCGTTGTGTTCACTCGGTTTTTTTTGGGGAGCACTTTTAATATAGGGGTGTAATGTGGCTTGATAGATCGACGTCAATTTGTGTCTCACTTTTTCCGCTGGAGCACTTATCCGACACGTCATACATCTGGCTTCGAGCTAGAGTACGACTTTTGTTTTGTCTTTTGTATGCGTTAGGATAGATATCATGGCGACCAACAAAGTTTACATTACGGTTTGTGTTACGCTGAAAGTCAAAATTATGTGCCTTTTAAGATTTACAACATCAAAATAATTTTATCTAGTCTCAGCATGAAACAATATATACAATTCTATTTATTCGAATTTCAACAATACAACAAACACCATCTAGTACACAAACTATGCCTAAAAACTTAGGCAGTTGTTGCTTGATGCTCATTCAACTGATGTGGAATTTGAGCAGTTTAATTAAATCATTGCGTCCAAACTAAAGCGATAGCAATTCTACAAAAGTTGACAAGAGGGAATCCACTGATCAGTACCTTTAGATTGTTGTACTTGTAGTATCTTGTATGTATTCTCATCTAGTGCGCCAATACCTTTTTTCTCATATACAAAAATGCATCATGTTCTCACCTAGATTAGGCGGCAGGAGGGAGGGGGGACCCGTTCCTCCGCTCTTCAGTTAGGGTTTGGATTTGCAGGTCGTGGTGCGCTGTTGGGGCGGTGGCAGCGCGCCCGGATGAGTAAACCTGCCTCAACTCCACTCCCACACCGGCGGTGTCCTTCATGGCGGCATCTCGGAGTTGCTGGCATCGTGTGTTTGCTGATCCTTCA
The DNA here is from genome assembly GCA_902687465.1 of Secale cereale. Lineage (NCBI taxonomy): Eukaryota > Viridiplantae > Streptophyta > Magnoliopsida > Poales > Poaceae > Secale > Secale cereale. The sequence goes on from LR738714.1 coordinate 548,483,960, forward strand.
GATCAGCGGCGTTGGGGTTCATGGATGGTGTCAGCTAGGCGGCAGCGGCGACTCTATCAAGTGTGTCACTCCTTCTGCTATGTCCTGTTGTTGCGACGTTGTCTCCGACATCATGGTGGAGCAAGGAGGTTTTTTCATACATGAGTACACACAGACGCTTGTCTATGCAAGTGACAGCTGAAAGATGGTGCATCTTCTGCTTAGTTTATGGTTTGAGGCTGACAGTTCTAGTTTCCTCCTCCGACGTCGTAGTCGTGCGGGGGTGTTAGTTCTGCAATTCGATTGCGTGTCTGGGGACACGTTGCCCTAGTCTAATTCTTTTAGCGGCAATGATTTTGCTTCAGGCAAACTACTTTGGAGGTCCGTAAAGCTACTGATCAGCGATGGAGCCGCGTTGAGCTAGGGTGAAGAAGTAATATGTCTCCTTTTTCTTAGTGAAGACGGACATGCGTTGGGTTTTTCATAGGATTATCCTATCTTTTCAGTCATGTAATGTCGATGTTTACGTGGCTTGTAAGTGAATCTTTATGTTATTAATGAGACACACATTACTACAAAGAAAATATTAGTTATATTAATAATAAAAATATTATTAATGTACTAAATTATTTTAGTTCTTCGCTGATTATTCACCGACTAGACGAGGTTCCAAAAATCAGCTCCCCTCCCATCCCTATACTCCCGGTGCACTCCCACTCTGGCAGATCATGAAATCCAACACATGGTCACATTATCATCACCGAATATATTGTTATTTAGTTAATTTGTTTTTGTTTTCATTAATGTTTGTTATATATGTATATGGTGGCAAAATTTTGTGGGATTATTATTTCTGTGCTCCGGGTTGATTAGTTGTGCTCAGTTTTGCCCGTGTCATCTAACTTTCCTCACTTTTCCCCTCCACCACTCGCCTCATTCTCACAGAAGCCCAAACGGAGCCTAGTCGCCAGGTCAAAGCAGTTGACCATTACCTACTTAGTTACTAACGAGTGGGGCCGCACTTCTTTGGACATGTGGGACGCATATGGAAGGTGGGTCGTGGGCATGGTCGCTTGTGATGAGTGGGACCTGGGATGGGTGAGCCATCACTTTCTTTTCCCGAAAATAGCCCGACCCCGATCGAGCAGCCGCATGCCCATCCAGCCACCGCCATCGTTCCCATAGCAGTCCCCACTGCCGCCGTGCCCTAGCAGCCCCGCCACCCACTCCGACCGTCCACCCGAACTCTGATGGCGAAGCAACCTAGTGATACATCGCATCTTGCAGCAACCATGCGATATAGTTGGGCGACAAGTACGTTTACATTCGAAACCCTAGCAATTAGGATTAGTTGATTGGATGGGCGATTGAATTGTTTTTCATTTTTCATTGAGATAATCCAGTTTGCAAACAATATCAACGTTTATTTAGGATTGGATTCATGATAGAGGTAGCTAGTTTGAACAAAAAGAAAACCGTAGAAATTAGGATCCGCTCATAGGAACCCATTTAGATTATGTGGTAATTTGTATCCTTATAATCAAGCTCGTTTAAAAAATGATTTGAAAATTTCATATATGATTGATTGCTAGATCTACCTAGATCGAAGAGGGTGATGGAAATATGCAAGGAAATATGCTCCCGGTTTCCTAGCGAGACAGCTCTCGAGTTGCACTCGCTAGGCCTCAAATTGAAAGTACATCGGATGAACTGAAGCGGATGGTTCCGGAAGAGAAGGGGAAATCTCAATGGAGATTCTCCTCTACGCAATGGCCGAGGCGATGGAGTCGCCGGATCCTCGACAGTGAGCTCGCTAGTATGAGTACTGCTCCCACCTCTCGTCGCTGAATCCATAGCCGAAAGGGGTGGTGAATTTGCGTATTATTGACATCGTCAACGAGAAAACTTAAGTGTAGGATGCGGGCGATGAGGCGGAGAAGGAAGAGTATGCTGATGAGGAGCTGGAGGAATAGGATTCTAACGAGGAGGAGGAGGAAGAGGATTCTGACAACGAGCAG
>LR738714.1:548513238-548566733 GCA_902687465.1 Secale cereale
CTTATTCTAGAAGCCCAAAAAAGCTACCAAAAGAACTGGCCCTAACTACAGTACTACCACTGTCGGATCCTGGGCTCCGGGGACCCAAGAAACGTTCGAACACTTGGGTATGCGCGAGGAACTTCACCTATCCCTGCCAAGCTCGACACTACCTCATGATGATGCCCTGGCATGCTTGATCCAAGGGGAAGATGAACCCTACTCCTGCTTTGTGGATGGATTGCCACAAGAGGGAGGATAAACACGCGAGTAGAAGGAGAATTGATCGACCCCTCTCTACAGTGGCACCATATCTCTACTTATCCTTCCTTTGTCCGCTTCCTCCAAAAACACAAGGCAGGAAGGGTTGCAACAACAGCCAAATTTGAAGGGGGACAAGAGTACAATTTATCCTGACTACAGGTAGTCTTCGCCTGCCAAAGCTCTCTGATATGACGCGCTGGTGGGCTCTGTGATTACCTCCGTCCTGGCGAGCTCGTCGTCCTGGTCTTCTTGCACCAAAGAGGAAACCTTTGGGGATTGCCTTAGGAACCGGCGTGTTGTCCTTGCTCCCTTAGCACAAAAAAGCCAAACCTCCTCAACCGCGCCTGCTGGTGCTCCTCTGGCTGTGCTCGTTGCCACGCGCGTCACCCACATGAAGGCACATGGAAGCGTGACTCCTCCACTTGTTCCTTGATCCATACTCCTCCTCGGGGGGCCTCAGGAGATGGCCTCGGGAAGCCGCCTCGCGAGAGGGCCTCGCGAGAGCGCCTCACGAGGCCACTAGCGATGCCTCACGATGCACGCCACGCGAGGAAGGGGTCCTCTTGAGGGCTTATCCATGAGACCTAAAGATGGGCCGCACGTGGGGCCTAGGCCATGCGCCTCGTGATGGGCCGCAGGCAGATGGGCCTAGGTACCCCTAGTCCCACGTGCCCGACCTTATCCCCCAGGCCCGTGGCGAGTACGATCTGCTCGAAGAGCGGGGTGAAAAGGTGTGGGCCCCAACCATGTGCGGGCCAAGCTTGATGCATGGAACGCGACTAGCACGGGATGCCCCCACTTCTCCCACGACGCCTTGGCAACTGCGCGGGGTGACATAAAACCTGGCGAGCGCTGCACAGGGCCATCATTGATCCTTTCTCGTCTCACATTCATCTTGCTGCGCCCCCTTTCTCCGTGCGAGGTTCCTCCCGATCCAATCTCGGGCGTGGCTCTTCCTCCCCCTTGCCCACGGCCGCGACAATCAAATGGCGTCTGTTTGCAAGAAGGCGAAGCCCGTGATCCCGACTGCGAGTCCTTCGGCCATCGGGCCGGCACTCCTGACCTCCTCTATCACTGGAGAGGAGGACCTGGGCCCGGTGCTCCTGCTGATATCCGGCGACCACAAAGAGGGGCGAGAGACCCAAACCTGGTCAGGCTCAGAAGCGCGGGGCGGTTAGGAGAGTCTATTTACCCCTTCTTCTTCCACAACATTTACATCGGGTTTGTCTCTCCGTTCTACGATTTCTTCTATGACATCCTTACCCACTATCAAATCCACGCTCTACAACTTCAGCCCAACTCGGTCCTCCTCCTAGCTATTTTCGCCTTCTACTGCGAGGCCTTCTTGGGCGTGAGGCCCTCCGTGGCGCTCTTCCACCACTTCTTCAGCCTGAGATTCTCCGCCCAGAACAAACACACCATATGCGTCTCCTCCATCATCGTCAAGAGCGGGGGCGGCCACCTAAAAGTCGGGAAGAAGGCAGAGGGCTACCGGCAGGGCTGGGTCTTCATGGACGCACATCGGGCCAGGCCGCTCCTGATGACCCCAGTGGCCCCAACCAAGCAGAGCCCCGAGAGGAGCCACAAGAGGCTCATTGACCCGAGGGCGAAGCCCTTCCTAGAGCTGATATCCACACACATGGATGCAAAGCTGAGGGGCGATGATCATCAAGGAATTCCTAGGGTTGCGTGTCGCGCCACTCCAAGCGCGCTCGCGGCCCGTGTGGGAGTACACCAGCGCGAGGGATGCGATGAGGCTGCACATCTCCAGCCTGACAGCCGTGGAGTTAGACAGGGCCCTGGGGACCCTGCTGGGCTACCTCCCTGAGGAACCCCCTGAGGTCTTGTCCCCGCTATACACTTACGAGGACCCAGTGGAGCTGGTCGCAAAGATGCCCACCTTTACGAGTGGGGGCTCATGTCGGGCGACCATGGGGGCTCGCATAGGGTCTCCACCACAGCGGTGCTGTCCTCCAGCGACAGCGGCGAGGACTCGAAGGCGATCGAGGAGGAGGAGGCCAGCCGGGCACCAGCACTCCCCCTCCTCCAGTCCTTGCGCACCTTCGGGGATGCTGACGATGATGTGCACATGCAACCTTAGGCGGTGTCTCCTCAGCCCGCTCGCATGGTGGGCGGGACGAAGGCATGCCCGCATGCCACCCAGCTACCAACGAGAGGAGCTCATGCCGCCGAGGCAACGATCGCCCCCCTCACGGCATAATCCCCTCTGGGGGTTCCCCCAACCCTGATGGAAGGGGAAAACCCAATCAGGCTTGCCGAGAAGCGGGCAGAGCACCCCACAAGCGGCACGAGGGCGGTGCACGAGGGCGGTGGTGATGCGTTGTCATCCGTCGAGAGGAAGAGGAAGTGGGGCGCCCCGGACGAGTAAGCGCCTTGGCCCAATCTTACACCACGCACCCGTGATCCACCTGTCCATGCTAACCCCTCGCCCATGAAGGAGCCTAGGCGACGGCGAGGAGAAGAAGAAGAGGGTGGCTGCCGGGGCAAAAGTATCATCCGTCCCGCGGGCACCATTGGCACTCGGCCGAAGCTTCGACGGACGCGTGGGTGCCTTGCACCAGCCCAGCGCCACACTTAGGCGTCTGGGTGCTGCAGCAATGCCTAACGCCTCCCCGACACCATAAGAGAGCCCGATCACCAAGGCCGCATCATCCCAGTAGCGCAAGCACTAGTGCCATCTTCCCAAGCCATAGGGGCTTGTCCGATGGAGAAGGAGGGGGGATCTCAACCCCCCACAGTTGGCCCGGCCCTCTAGGCTGAACGCAACGCAGGGAACGCCACTGGGCATCCTCAAGCCGTGCCCACTCCTGAGGTCCGGGGGACCAATGCGGAAGTCTTCCCCGACGTGCGAGGTGTGCCTCGCCAATGAGCACTTGAGGCTCGCCACAGGGTGGCGCCAGCTCAAAATCACGACCAATGAGGCCCAAGCCCGGTGAGCGAGTCCTGGATCAAGGGGTCCGCGGGAGGCCAGATAACTCTTGGTGGGCCGGACTGGTGGGCTATGAAGATCATAGTTGAAGATCGTCTCTCGTATCTGGATAGGACTCCTGTATTCGTATAAAGGCACGTTTTTGGTTCGGGTGTAATCTTTCCTTCCTCTACAAGATGGTATGTACAAACCCTAGGCCCCTCCAGTGTGTATATAAACCAGAGGGTTTAGTCCGTAGAGGCTAACGGAGAATCTAAAATCCTCATAGGCTAGACTTTAGGGTTTAGCCAATTCGATCTCAAGGTAGATCAACTCTTGTATTCATATTCATCCATATTAATATAGTAGGAAGTAGGGTTTTACCTCGATCGAGAGGGCCTGAACCTAGGTAAACATCGTGTCCCCAGCCTCCTGCTACCATCGATCGTCAGACGCATAGTTCGGGACCCCCTACCCGAGATCCGCCGGTTTTGACACTGACATTGGTGCTTTCATTGAGAGTTCCACTATGTCGTCGATTGAAGGACTGATAGATCTCGCCATCAACAACGACGGCAACACTGAGGGAATCTTCCCTCCTGGACAGCTCTTTGCGTTCGGTGGCTTCGCGCCTCGCACCAACACTGAAGGCCACCTCGAGTAGATTGAGAGCTACGCCCCTGGCCGTCAGGTCAGATTCGGCAGCTTTAACTACATTGCTGATATCCACAGAGACTTCATCTTCGACGGATTCAAGCCCGAGGCAACCTCTCTCTGCCCTCATGATGAACATGATCTAGCTCTGTCATCAGATTAGAAAATAGTACCTGCAACAGTTCTGGCCTTAGATCTGGAACAGATCGCGTCGCCCGAGGACGGGAGGCTCAACCCCGGGACGGAAGCCGCAGACTCTACGGCGTTGGAGACGCACAAAGACCCAACTATAAGCGGGGTCTATGCTACCGGAACCCCGGACCTAACTCCGGCCTCAGATTCGGAATCACTTGCATATGTGCCCTTCAAGCCAGATCGGGCGTTTACCGCCGAATTTAGTGTTGCAGACATCTTCAAGCACTCACCCTTTGACGACATGCTAAATTTGCTAAGATCCCTCTCCTTATATGTGGATACACAACCGCATTGTATTCGGTTTGAACTGGAGGCTGATGGAGAATTTTTCTCCCCACCCACCACCCACTTGGTAGCCACGGTTGAAGATCTAACCTTTCTACTTGACTATGCTTCCGAAGACTTCGAAGGGATGGACCTCGAAACCGAAGCAAATCCAGATCAAAGTCGGCCTGTCTCTGGGCGGTGGACAGCTATGTCTTCATACGACTTGTACATGGTGGATACACCTAAGGAGGCGGAGGGCGACGACAAAAACAATCCTTTAGAGGACAAGCCCGTCGAAGAACCTCCCAAACGTAGGTGTCCAAAGCGACGAACCAAATCCCGTAAAGGAAAAGACAGCAACACCATAACTAACGATGATGATATTCCGGAACAAGCCGAAGACCCTGCAGACCCGGCGATGGAGCTGGCGGAGTGAGAGGACGGCGAACAGAGTCTGAAGCCGCTGTTCGATGATAGCGAGGCCGAAGACAACAATTACGAACCTGTCTCCAAAGAGGAATTTAGCCTGGGCGATGATGAATACATCATCCCAGAAGAACCCTCAGAACAAAAGAATTTCCATCGGAGGCTTATTGCCACCGCAAGCTGCCTGAAAAAGCAGCAGTGACGGCTTCGAGCCGCACAGGACATGCTCAATGATAGATGGAACGAGGTGCTAGATGCCGAATAGGAACATGGCTATAACGGCCAAACCAAAGGCTATCCCAAGCGTAAATTGCTGCCCGAATTCGACGATAAGGCCACTGCGCCCATAACATCGAATAATAAAACCGCCGATGAGCCAAACCGACCACCTCGCAGACGAGACAGAGTTGCTAGCAATGGCGTACACAAGCCCGCACCACCACCCCATAAAGGAAAGGGGGATGCGGCTCAAGTCCGAAAACATGATATGCGTGAGGACCTAAACAAAAAAGCTAGCAAGACCAGGTCTATCTACGGACCTAGGGACCGGCCTCCCGCACGGTATGGCGGCTATCAAGCCAATTGCGTCGGTAACATACCAGTTCAGGGTCAATACCGAACATCACAACCATCGGACATACGCCATGATATAGCAAAATACAGAGGAGCCACACACCCTCTGTGCTTCACCGATGAGGTGCTCGATCATGATTTTCCCGAAGGGTTTAAACCCGTGAACATCGAAGCGTACGAAGGAACGACGGATCCTGCCGTCTGGATAGAAGATTTTATTCTTCACATCCACATGGCTCCAGGAGATGATCGCCACGCCAATAAATATTTACCCCTCAAGCTAAAGGGACCAGCTCGGCACTGGCTAAACATCCTCCTAGAGAACTCCATTGGGAGTTGGGAAGAACTTGAAGACGCTTTTTGGGCCAATTTTTAAGGGACTTATGTCTGGCCCCCAGACGCTGACGATCTAAGTCACATCATCCAACAACCTGGGGACTCAGCCCGCAAGCTTCGGAATCGGTTTCTCACCAAGAAGAACCAAATCGTCGACTGTTCGGATGCTAAAGCCTTTGCGGCATTCAAGCACAGTATCCGGGACGAATGGCTAGCCAGACACCTTGGACAGGAAAAGTCGAGGACAATGGCAGCCCTAACTACACTCATGACTCGCATTTGCGCGGGTGAGGATATCTAGTTAGCTCGTAGCAGTACCAGCGACCCTAGAACATCTGAAGTCAGGGACGACAATGGAAAGCCATGATGTAACAAAAACAAACGTCGAAACAATGCTGGAAGCCCAGATGATATAGCGGTAAACGCCGGATTCAGCGGCTCCAGACCCGGTCAACGGAAGAAGCCATTTAAAGGCAACAGAGATGGTCCATCCAGTCTAGACAAAATATTGGATAGGCCCTGCCAAATCCATGGCTCCACAGAAAAACCTGCCAACCATACCAACCGTAACTGTTGGGTCTTCAAGCAGGCCGGCAAGCTCAATGCCGAACACAAGGGAAAGGAGCATCAGAGCGAAGACGAGGACGAACCTAGCCAGCCAAATACGGGGGGACAGAAGAAATTTCCACCGGAGGTCAAAATAATGAACATGATATATGCCACTCATATCCCAAAGAGGGAGCGCTAGCGCGCACTCCGAGAGGTCTACGCCGTTGAGCCTGTTGCCCCCAAATTCAACCCATGGTCGGCTTGTCCGATCACTTTCGATTGCAGGGATCATTCGACTAGTATTCGTCATGGGGGTTCGGCTGCCCTAGTGCTCGACGCAATAATCGATGGATACCACCTCACCCGAATCCTCATGGATGGCGGCAGCAGTCTTAATCTGATATATCAGGACACTGTCCGCAAGATGGGGATAGACCCGTCAAGAATCAAGCCAAGCAACACGAACTTTAAAGGAGTGATACCGGGTGTAGAAGCCCGCTGCATGGGCTCTTTAACATTGGAGGTCGTATTTGGTTCTTCTGATAACTTTCGAAGCGAGGAGTTGATCTTCGACATAGCTCCATTCCGAAGTGGCTATCATGCACTACTCGGAAGAACGACCTTCGCCCGCTTTAATGCAGTCCCGCATTATGCTTATCTAAATCTTAAAATGACTGGACCACGTGGTGTCATCACGGTCAATGGAAATATGGAGCGCTCTCTCCGCACGGAGGAAGACACTACGGCCCTAGCAGCCGAAGTACAAATCGGCATATTCAGGCCGGATAATCTGTTGGACATAACGAAACGTGTCCGGCGCACCGCTCAGTGCGGTAGCTCAGATGAACCTGAGCTCGACTAGCAGCTACGCCCCCATCGACTGCCCCATAAGGTGATAGCACATGTACCTAGAGTGCATAATTATACCTTAAAAATTCCTTGGCCGGCGCGGGGGGCACACTGCATATAGTCCATAGTTTGGCTTGACCCTATTCGGACTCTAAACCTATCTTTCCAGGTTCATTAAATGAACCAGTTTTGTCATGGCCACACTAGATTTTTTTTTCTTTTCCAGATTTTCCTTTTACTTTTACAGATGGCCGTCATACTCTCACCCCTTCAGGGACACATTACACAGGAGGAAACGGCGCAGACGTGCAGCAGGGACCCGCACTAAGGTTTCTTTTTAAATTAAGACCCTGTGTAAACCTTTTTTCTCTTTCTTGTTATATACCTTTTTGGCATGTAAAATGTCCAAAAAGGTTTTTGGCATTATCTGTAAGTTTGCGGCTCGCCGTACCATAAAGGGATATTAATAGAGCAGCTTGATTCGCATTATGTTCGGAGTTTTATTCACTCATCATAAATGTTCTCTTCCCAAATCAGAATGCCATATGTGCCTTGTCAATAAGGGTCTATTACGAGGGGCTGTATTCAGCCCGGTATATGTTGAAAAGATCAAACACCTATAGGGAGTGTTCGGCGTCCTGGATGTTTTCCTTATATGCATCAGTTCCGAATCATGTCTTGGGTCAATAGTTGGGTTGCCCGGCTCCTGTGCTTACCCCTACGTTCCCGATTGTTCGGCTAGGGTGTAAAGGGAGAACTACTATTATTGTACTTCTGGCTCGGCCGGTCAGGTACCTCAGTATAGCAAGCCAAAAACTGACCATCATGATAGGCGAGAACCTGGTCCGCAATCTAGCGACTTAGTTTTATACTACGATCGATACTGATCTACCCCGTGTTATACGAAGGGTTGCTTTTTGCCCAGCCAGGTGCGATTGGATACCTTAAGTAAAGGAATATCGTATCCGCATGAGGGGCTAGTACCTAGCCCCACATGTCAAGCCCCTACGACTAAGTGAAATCAATAACGCTGCATAGTCTGATTGCCTGGTTCGCTCCGCATACACCTCCTATATGGACCAAGACGTTGGATAAAGAGTGTACATGCATATGACCAAACACCCTAGTACTATGTACATGGGGGCTGAAGCCGACGACTGGAAACTTTCAGATTTGGATAAACAGTCACATAGGAGGTAAAAGACGCTGATATTATAAATAGCGCAAAAGTTATACACATCGGATTCATAAGCATAAGTCTTTACATTTCGGATACAATTACTCGAAGATAACATCCTTCGAGCACCGGCCTTCTACAAGGCGGGCGCCGTTGATGACATCCTCGAAGTACTTCTCCGGCTTGCGGTGCTCCTTACCGGAGGGTGGACCAGTAGTGGCAATATGCCCCGCATTTATCTTTGCCCAGTGCACTTTGACACGAGCGAATGCCATCCGAGCACCTTCTATGCAGGCCGAACGCATCAATGCATCGACCCGTGGATTCTCCTCGACGAGCCGCTTCACCAGTCTGAAGTAGCTACTTGGGATTGGATCAGCGGGCCATAGTCGGACTACTAAGTCTTTCATGGCCGAGCCCGCCATGTTGTGCAGCTCGACCAACTATTTCATCTGGTCGCTGACGGGCACTCGATGTTGTGGCGCATAGAACTGCGACTAGAACAACTTCTTCGTATTGTTCCCCTCCTGGGCTCGGAAGTATTGGGCGGCATCTGCGCTGCTCCTCGGAAGATCAGCAAACACGCCTGGAGAACTCCATAATCATGTCAGCCCAATATAGTTCTGCCCTCCGAAGATGCTCTGTAAGAGAAATGTCTTACCAGATGCTATGTGTCGTGCCTCCTCGATTTCTTGACAGGCACTGCGCGAGTTGCCTCGCGCATCTTGGGCAGACTTTACTGCCGCAGCAAGCTCGGATGCTTGTTCTGATGTTTTCTTCTCCAATACCTCGCATTTGACAATGGCATCTTCGAGTTCAACCTCGACTTCGGACACCCGTGCCCGGTTCTTCTCGCACTCTGCCTTTTCGGCCTCCAAATCGGCGACCGCTTTGTCAATGACTATCTTGTTCGCCTCGGCCTCCTTTTTTGCCTTGGCAACCTCGCCTTGAGGGCCTCAAGCTCAGCGGCGCCAAATATGTAATATAGAATACCATATCACAGTTTATAAATATACTCAATTAGTCTTATTGACATCTTAAAACCCGCATACCTTGCGTTTCATCTAAACGCTGGTTGACGCGGTCGAGGTCTGCGTTGGCCAACAAGAGCTTCCGGTTTAGTTTGGCAACTTCCGCATCTCGCGTAGTTGCCCTAACTAGTGAAGCCTGCACAACAGTTCAGCTCTGTAAGTATGCTATATTCTGGATACTTCGTCCGATTCTTTTCAGAATCACACAAAGCATCAGGGGCTACTGGTTATATATGTGCATAAAAAATAATAAAGTTCTACAAAGAACATTATATTGCTTACCTCAAAGTCGGTTAACAGGTTGTTGAAGGCTACATTCAGTCCGCCCTTGACGGACTGAATCTGTCGGATCTGGGTTTCCGGAAAAACCCTTAAGGTTCGAACTCTGGGGTGCGCACGAATATCTCTCCTTCCGCCCTAGCTCGTCTACTCAACAACCCTAAGACTAGCTTGTCAGATCCGATGAACAAGAGACACAAGATTTATACTAGTTCGGGCCACCGTTGTGGTGTAATACCCTAATCCAGTGAGGTGTGGTGGATTGCCTTGTAGGTTGAGGAAGAATTAGTACATGGATGAACTGCCTCCTGAGGAGAGGTGTTCTTGCGCTCGGGTGAGCTTGTGGTGTGTGGCCTTCTATCTGATCAACTCGAGATGATCCCCTCCCAATGGGGGTGGCTAGTAATATTTATAGTGGCGAGGGTCCTCTTTCCAAATATTGAGCGGGAAGGAATCCCACAATAGCCAAATTCAAAGGGGGACAACTAGTACAAGCTATCCTGATAAAAGGTGGTCTTTGCTTGCCAAAGGCTCTGGTGGTGACGCCGCGGTGGGCTCAGCGATAACCTCCATCCTGCCGTCCTACTAGTCTTGGTCTCGTTGAACCGATATGGAAACCTTTGCGTCACACCTCGGGACTCCGCGCCTGCACCTGCTCCTTTAGCACCAAAGAGGATACTGGTACTCTGCGCCCGCTTGGCGTTGATAGTCACTGCTCACGTCATGAGGACCTCGCGAGGTGCCCCTCGCCTCGATATCTCCGATCCTCATGAGACGGACTAGCGAGGCCGCCCCAGGGGATGCCTTGTGTCATCCGCCTCGCGAGGCTTGGCCCCTCGCGAGGGTCTTGAGTGGTTGTTGAAGATGTTGGGCCGTACCAGGCCGCCTTGTGAGCCACGCCCTGGGTCGTAGGCAGGCAAGTCTGGGTACCCCCGTTCCCAGAACGGCGACACTAGCCCCTGGCCCAAGGTGCGCTCGGGCTTGGCTTTGCGGCGAAGCCAAGGGCCAAGGGCAGAGCACCGCGGGCCCCAAAGTCTGCGGTCCTGACTGACGCATGGCGATAGACGGGACGTGGGCGTCTCCACTTCCCCATATAGCCTCGATTTTCGCCCGGCCGGGCGGCCACTGTTACCTGCTCAACTCTGCTTCCTGTGTCAGCGGCGCGCCCATCGGTTTTCTTCATCTTCTGAATCTTCTTCCCCGGACTGATCCAACACCTAATCCCTTCGCCGCCATGGCTTCTGGTCGGGAGAGGGAAGGGGGAGCGGAGCCCAGCGCCTCGGCTTCCTCGCCGCCTGTCTTCATGCCCGCCACCGAGCGGTCCGTGGTTATTAATGAAGAGATGATGGAGAAGGTGCGCCCGGTGCTCACCGCCGTCTCAAACGAGTGGGAGGGGGGGCATCGATGGCCTGGCCTGCTTCTCGCGCCGTGATTGATAGGTCCACCACCGAGGTCCCCCTTCATCTTCACGCTCTTTGGGATGGCCTGATTCCTTCCTTCTCCGACTTCAACGCGGTGCTTTCGCACTATCAAATCAGCGCGCTGCATCTTGACCCTCAGTCCATTGTCCTCCTTGCCGTTTTTGCCTTCGTCTACGAGGCCATGGTGGACATTGCTCCCTCCGTGGCCTTGTTCCGCCACTTCTTCTTGCTACATCTGATGGATGCGCTCCAATGCTATGGATGCATGTCCTTCCAAACCATCGCGGCGACGGCCAACGCGGGCATAGACTTTGACATTGAGCCGATCATTGGTGGCTTCAGGAAGCAGTGGGTGTTCGTCGATGTCGGGGTGCGCAGCCTCCTGCTGCTCCTGCCCTGGAGCCCGGCCGCTCAGAGCTCTGGCTGGGGCCATGTGAGGCTTGCTAGTCTGAAGCTAGCTCCTGTTTGGTTCCGATTCGCCAGGCTGCAGAGGCTTGGTGTGAAGACGCCAACGGTGGTGAGGGAGTTCATCCAGTGCCGCATTGCTCCACTCCAGTGCAATTCTCGGCCGATGTGGGCTTCTTCGATCACATGGAATGTATGAAGCTCTAGGCGCCCGCTCTTCCTCCCGAGGCACGGCGCACTGTGCTCAAGATCTTGACAGGTGATCCGTCGCCAGCACACCTGCCGCAGGAGGGCTGTCTCTTGTATTGTTGATCAAACATGATGGAGCTCGTGAGGCAGATGCCCTCTTTCGACGTATGGGGGCTTCGCCCTCCCGGGTTTGTTGGATCTCGCGAGAACCCAGTCTGTGTGGCTCCCTCGCCCGTTGCTGTTGAGGTGGTCAACCCAGAAGTACGCGCTGGGGGACGGCTGCTGCCGGGTGCTAGTGGTACTGCGGCCTCTATACTAGCACCTCCTGAAGTTCCTGAAGTGCCACCCTCCGGAGCTCAAGAGAGTCGCCCGGAAGGGGCATTCGGAGTGCAAGTCTCGTCGGATGCTCCTCAGGCCGAAGCCGCCCTGGGCTCTTCGCATAGTCCCGAGGGTGGCGCTATTGCCTTCGAGTGTGCCTCGCCTGGGGACGCACTCGTTGCGCCCGATTATGTCGACCGTTTCCGGGGCTTCGGCCGGCTCTGGCAAAATTTCAAAGTTCTCTGCAAGAGGAGGAGGGTCCCCGGCGGTGGTGACGCCGCTTCCCGACCACTGAAGCTGAGGAAGTTCATTGTCATAGACGAGTGAGTAGCTTGCCCTTGTGACCTCCTGTGTGTTGTCTTCCTTCCTGACCTTGATTACTCAGGACGCCGCCTGCCAAGACCACGACACCCACCAAGGAGCGGGCCTCTGCGGCCCCGAGCCTTTCACCTGCCCTGGGCACCCTGGGTCGATGCGCCTCCCAGGCCGTGAGGCCGTCCACGAGGCCGAGCGCACCAGCTTGGCGCGTCAACCCCGCATTCTTGTCGTCCCTTCTCCGCGACCCCGCCTGGGGGCGGAGGAGTGTGCCAAGGGCTCCCCCCATGGTCATTGAACGCGCCGGGGCTACTTCGGCTCTAGCGTCTTCTTCAGGTGGTGGGTTTCGGCCCCTCCGGGCCTCTGCCGAGGCCCGAGAGACATCTGGGGCGGAGGAGACCCCAGTTCCTCCTCAGGGGGGAGACATGCTCCCTCAGTCCCCTTCAACTGCTCCTGGTGCCGAGGAGGGCCCTAACCTCTTGCTCGAGTCGATGTCCAAGCGCGGAGCTACCCACCACGAGCTTCTCAGGGAGGCGGTAGACGCGTTGGGCCGGATTGGGAAGGAGCTTGATGGGGCCGATGCTTGTCTTGAGGCTGAAGGTCTTCAACTGCTAGACGAGTGGCGCCAGCTAAGGGTGGGCATCAACCTCGGGTGCCTCAAGCATGAGAGCGCCAGCGCGAAGGCAGACGCGTCCCTCGCCGCCTCGCGAGAGGCCTGCGCCTAGGCCATGGAGGAGGCCCGGGAAGCCGACGCCCGTCGTGAGGCCGCGGAGAGCCTCCTCCTGGAGCTTTAGGTCTTGAATGCCGACTTGGAGGACCGCGCTGAGGTGCGCAGGACTGCCCTGGTGTCGATGCGGGGGATGCTCCTCAAGGAGGTGGAGGTCTTGAGGCTCGAGGAGGCACTGATGCTGGAGGCTACAGAGCGCAGCCTGCAGCTTGAGCGGCTGGAGGCGAGGGAGCGCCACGTGACCCTGGCTGAGGACGCCGTCTCCGCTCGCGAGTCCAGGGTCCAGGAGGAGATCGAATTGACGGTGACGAAGTCCCGTGTGGACCTCGCCGAGGGGTATAACTTGAAGTTGGAGTTCCAGCGGGCGATGCCGACTGGAGGACTGCTGCACTTAGGACGAGGCTGAGAGAAGCAGAGCTGCGCGAGAGGACCACCGCGGCAGCCCATTCTTCTGCCCAGGCCGAGTTGGCCTCCGCGCAGTTGGTCTTCGGCCTCAGGGCCACCTAGGTCGTGCGTTCTCCTGGGTCTTCTGCTACCTCCAGAGCATTGATGCTGACTTTGACTTCGATGTTGCCATCGCCCCTGTGCCCGGAGCTGTTCGAGACAACCTGGCTCACTGGGTGGATGACCACGTGGATGCCCTTATCCAAGCCTTCTCCACCAATAATGATGATGCCATGGTCATGGAGGATGAAGGAGGCGCGGTTGAATACGCTGGAGATGTGTCCAGCGACAGCATTGGCGGCAAATATGTGGGTGGCTCGGACGGCTCGGCGAGCGATACGTCCGATTGAGCTCGCATTCTTCTGACCTGATCTTGCACGCGTAAACTTGCAAAGGGCCCGGTGGGGTATGAGAGCATTTTGACGGGGGAAGCCCCCTATGTGTGTAAATAAGTATTCTATTTTCTTCCTTTTTGTTTGGTGATTGGATCCGAACCTGAAGCGCGTGTCCTCAAGCCTTTCTACCTTAGCGGTCATATCGCCTCATCTAGATGTTTCCTGTCTTCGTGAGTGTCACAAGGCCGTGGAGCCGCCTCCCCCCTGAGGTGGACTGTTGTCGGTCCGCGTTGTTGGCCTCCTGAGCAATGTGTGGCCCTGCTCCGGGGAACAGGGCTAGTGGCGTTCCGTTGGTCGCGGCAGGATGCCTGCGCGGCATAATTGCGGCGCGTAGGCTATTGCCCCGAGAGGGTCCTGCCAAGGTTGTAGCGGCACGCCAAGTGGGATTGGCCTTCCAGCCCTCGGACCTGAGGGCCCGGGGTAAGATTTTCGAGACAGCCAGAAGTGGCAAAATCCAGCAGAAATCAAAGAAAACTTCCCCTCGTTTTGGCAACAAGCGAGACTTCAAATTCAACTCGAAAGACAAGGCGAATCCAATTACAAAAAGGACGGCGAGAAAAGGAAATAGCCGCGTCCGGCTCCTATCTAGTCTTTAGTCTTCTCACCAGCACGGAGCTAAGTGCTGCCACTAGGACGTGGGAGGGAGCCCCGAGGCCCGAGGGCGGCTTTCCGGAGCCTCCGGGGAGTGTACAGCCCCAATCATTATTACGTGAGAGTGTCACGGGCAAAGAGCTTCATAGGCCCGAGCCTTACTTCATATCACCAGACGAGAGCCCCGCCTTGCGCCTCCCTCGACCTCCGTTGGGGCGACCAGAAACCAGGACATGACCAAGGAGGCAGAAAGGCGATGCCAGCGGCGCCCTCGGTGACCACGGGACCTCTGCCGGGGGGGGGGAGATTGGTGAGGCTCACCCCGATAGAGGACCTACTTTCGCATACTTCCCTGCTCCTCGCGTCGCTGGGGAGGCCGTGGCTCTAGGCCTTCCACGCGCAGCCCCCAGCGTTCCGCTCCGGCTAAGGGCGGAGCGGTCGCTCTCGTGTCTTCGAACATCGGGTCTTCGACCTGCAGTCCATTGTTAGCATACGCCTGCTGTTGTGATACCTGATGTGCTCTGTCTTCGTTGCTAAAGGGTTCCACGGCATCCCCAGGTGACCCGCGGTAATCTTCTTCGTCGTGAGCCTCGTTGTTCAATCCTGGCCCATGGAAGGCTTTGGGGCCCTCCCCGAACACGTACGCCAGGTCCACCAAGCGGGGCACGTAGGCTTCGTCGGCAGCCCCACCAAGGGCACAGCCTACGTGCCCCATGCCTTGAGCTCCTGGTTGCAGCATCTGGCCTTGGAGCCCGCCGAGTTGAACCCCGGCGTACCCTCTAGAAGGGCCGCCGACGTCTGCTCTTGCTGGTGACGAGGTTGCTGCAGTCGCAAGGAGGGCACCAGCGCGCCTGCTGGTGTCACGGGGTCTTCCAATTGTTCCAGAGGGTGGCAACGCTAGTTGGGGCGTCACCAATGCCCCACCTGCAACCTGGGGCGGGGGTGACGAGCAGAACGGCGGTGCGCCTTCGCAAGCGCAGCCCAGTAGTTCAACGATGCTTTCTAGCAGCACGTTGTGGCCGCTCTCGGCTAGCATGTATCGTAATAGTTCCCGCACCACGATGACCGCCACCCTCATGTTCACCTGCTCCCATCGGGTGTAAGGTGTTGTCACCGTGGCGTGGTTTGCAGAGCACGCCGCGGAGCGCGCGCGTCGGGACGCCAAGGCGATGGCCACCGGCCCGCGCCACCCGCGGCCACCGGCGCTGGGTGGTGCTGGGGTAGTCTAGAGCACAGAGTTGACATCTCCGTGGTCGGGCGGTGCCGCCCGAGCAGGCCAGGTCGCCCAGTGCTTGGCATGAGCCCCTTGGTCGTCGGCCATTGGGATCGTGAGGCGATGACGGAGCGGACGACGGAAGAACAGATCCGGCTGTAACGCCCCGGACACACCCGCCGGTGGTCGTTACTCCTGGCGGGATCTAGACTGGCCTCACATATCAATACTAGTCTTTTCTACGCACTTTGTCCTCACTCGTGTGCACCCGGGAGCAACTTCCCGGTCGGTCACCCATCCTGAAACTACTCCAAGCTGAGCATGCTTAACTTTGGAGTTCTATCCGAATGGGCTCCCGGAAAAGAAGGAATTCCTTATTGATATGAGTAGTCTATCATCCCTAATAAGCCAGGCCATCACATACATCCTCACTCAAAGGAACCGACGCCCTCGTCGGGCCACAGGAACGTTCCCTCTTGGCACAACCGTCTGTGCTTCCAGGACAGCACATGTGCCATGCCGTGTGCAACGACGGGTCACAAACGTCATGCACAACATGACTGCAAACTTTCCGCAAACATCCGTGTAACCATGAGGGTCGGCTCTGATACCAACTTGTAATGCCCAGGATGGGACTATACCTCCTACGTGTCGAGGCACGACTTAAAGGTATAAGCCCATTCTGGAATGATCTCAAGTTTGGTATCTTTGCAAGACTCATGTAAAAGAGGGATTAAAATGCAAAAGTAGATAGTTGGCTTACACTCGCCACTTCACACAATACATTACATAAGCAAAACATCATTCAACACATCACAACCCGACTACGGGTGAAGATCCAAAAGAAAGATACCAAACACAATATAAAGCCACAGGTCCGAATCGCCCCTAGTAGAAACCACTACTGATCGTCGAAAACGTCACAAGCAAACGACACACTCTTCATGGAATTCCCAGTGAAGCTCTGAACCAGCTCCTGCTTCGTTCTCGGCTGAACCTGCATCTGGTGTTGTAGTATCTGTGAGCCACGAGGACTCAGCAATCCCATAACCATGGGTATCAAGACTAGCAAAGCTTTATGGGTAGGAAGAGGTAAAGTGGTGAGGTTGCAGCAGCGGCTAAGCATAATATGGTGGCTAGCTTACGAGTACAAGAATAAGAAGAGCATCTACGCAAACGGTCGCCAACTAGTAGTGATCGCTAAAGATCCTGAACTACATACGAGTCAAACATAACCCCACCGTGTTCTCTTCTCAAAGTGAAAAGAGACAGTCACGGTTACTCACATAGTTGTGTGTTTTACTTCGGATCCTCTGTCAAGTTTTCTACAACCGGACATTAACAAATTCCAATCTGCCACATAACCGCGGGCACGGCTTTCGAAAGATCATAACCCTGCAGGGGTGTTCCAACTTAGCCCATCACAAGCTCTCACGATTAGCTGAAGTGATAAATGTAATATCATCACTCCTTATCTTAGGGAAATCGGATCAGGCTCGGCATCCCGGTGCACAAGACATTTCAGCAATGGTAAAACAAGTCCAGCAAGACCTCCCGGCGTGTCGACACCCTGATAGTAGCCGCGCGTATCTTGTCTCAGGCCACGACCGGATGGGTGAAGCTACGGGAGCCAAACCTCGAGTTTCCCCGTGGTGGCCCCGCAGGCTCCAACACCATCAGCACTGGCCCCCCCTGCTATGTAGGAAGAATCCTCGGGTAGCGCTAACTCCCTATGCAATTTAATTAATTAATTAAGTTGTTATTATGAGCAAATTAAAACCAATGTTGGGCCTTGCTGGAGGAGTTTTATTCAAAGACGAACTGTCAAGGGGTCCCCATCCACCCATCGTGTAAGGAACGCAAAATCAAGGAACATAATGCCGGTTTATCGGCGCCTAAGGTGGCATGAGTGGAACAAAACACCAAGCAAAAGGCCAAGCCTTCCACCCATGCCCAGTATATAGGTGTGTTAATTATAATATAACATATTGTGATATTCCAACAACAAGTTCCCTCCTGGAACGAACTTCATCTTCACTTGCAACTAACAACGCTATAAGAGGGGCTGAGCAAGCGGGTAACATAGCCAAACAGTGGTTTTGCTAGGAAGGTTTCAAAGGTTAGAGGTTTCATGGCAACAAGGAGAGGCTCACATAAAAGATGGGTAGCGCGACATGTAACGATAGCATCGCGACAACTAAGCATGGCAATGGTAGTAAAGGTATCCAAGGGTATGATCATCTTGCCTGAGATTCCGCAAGGGAGAAGAACGGATCCATGAAGTAGACGGAGCAACATAGTCGAGCGAATCCTCACAACTCCGGAACGAATCCGAAGCTAACAAGAGAAGCAACCGGAAAATAAGCAAACAACACGGTAAACACACAATCATAAGCATGTCATGATGCACAAGCAATCATGATGCATGTCATGTTTAAATTATGCATGGCATGGCAAAGTGCACAAACAAAACTACAAGTTAAGTGGAGCTCAATATGCAACGAGTTGCATATTGACGAAACACCACATTTTAATTAATTAATTAACTCTCGTTTATTTACAAGACAAGATTAAATGTTTGTTAACATGGCAAGAGGTGAAGCAAGAGCAAACTACCTATTTAGGCAAGTTTAAATGAGGCCGGAAAATAACAACAACAATTCCGGAAAATCCCCATGAGCATGTTTAGCAATTTTTAGCAAACAACAAACCACACATATAATGTTGTTATCATGATGCGGATGACATGATCAAGTTTATGCAATTTATATTAAAATGTTGACAAGAGAGATATGAAGCACTTGTCATCGTGGTGGAAAGAACGGGTGCCACGGCAACGATCCCAAAATGATGCAACGCAACATCTCGGTTCCGGTAACTCGTCGAGAGACCAGTGCAAAAGATGAAGGGCGGCGTGAACGAGCCGAACAAGATGAAGGTGGGATGATCCCGTCACCGGGTTCCCACGGGTCGGCGACGAGGCAACCGAGGAGCACGACAAAAGATTAAATGGGCACGAAGCACAAGCGAAACATCTCATACAACCACAAGCATAAATGAAACACGCTGGAGAACCCAGAACATCTAGAATCTTTTGGAATCTTCTGGGACGTCGGTCTTCGGGCGTCACAACTCTCCCACACTAACAGAGGATCTCGACTCGAGATCCTAGAGATGGCACCGGGTTAAAACGGAAGAGGAAGAGGTAAAACAAAGTTGCTTCTTTGACAGATGAGTGAAACCACGAACCTGAGAGGTTGAACAATCTTGAAGGAAAGAATACAACAGAGATGAACGAAGTTAAGAGCACCCCGGTAAAAGGAGGAACAAGGAACATTATGAGAACCTTGAAGGTTGAAAAGACATGAAACAAGAGCTTACGAACCAAAAGAATACAGAACCACAATGGTATAGCCAAGGAATAAGAATGACAGAATTTGGATAGCACTCCGTCTGAAAATGGAAGGAATTAACATGAACTTGGGAAGGTGGTATGATACTTGATGAAATCAACAACACACTGCCTCTGAAACAATTGAAAGATGGCACAAGGGGTAAGAAGGATTCAGGCAGCACTCCGGTTAAAAAAGACAGGAAAAACTTGATAAGATGAGAGAATTTGAAAAGAGGACATAATACTCCGGCTAAATGGACAAGCAAGGAAAGAACATCATCTCGATAAACGAGATGATGGTTTGGAGAGAGCAACATCACAATGCCTCCGGAATGAAAGAATAACATATAATTCAATGAAATAATTGAACGGAGAAGAAAAAGACAACTTCTCTCAAAATTGAATTTGAAAGAGCGTCCTTACGAAGAAGGGTTGAATAGAGTTGTTGGAAAAATCAACAGCAAAAGAATAAGCTTGAAGTGGGCTTATGGAATTCATCTCAAAATTTGAGGTGAAATTCTGCCACTAACTGAACGATTGATTGCATTGAGATAAACAAGGAGACGAAAAACTTATTTCACCGGAATGATAAATGAAGAACTTGGGTCATTTATAAGCACCATAATAGCAACAATCCTTACGGAAAACTTTTAGGTGAATTATAACCCAAGATAACTCCAACGAATAATTGAAGAGTTGAAAAGATCTCCTGAACAAAGAAAATGATGGGTTTAAGTATCTCATTCTTGACAACTTGTGAATCATGAATCATGAAGGAAAATTGTCAAAAAATGGCATACCACCATCTCAAGCAATAAAGGTAGAAAAAATTGCACTTGGAAAGCATGATGAAGAATGCTTGAGCTCCAACAAGAATCTTGATGAAGACTTCGAGGATGAATTAAATGATGAAGAACCACCATGAGAACTCCGGTAATGAAAGCATGAGAAGTGAAAGACGAAAAGAATAAGATTCAAGGCCTGCGATGAATTAGATGGAGCTTTGGAATGATATAATTGAAATAACTTGGAGCTCCGGAAAACAAGATGAACAACTTAGAACCGAGAATATGATATGATGAACAAACTCCATACAAAAGAATTAAATCACCTTGAAGGAATAAGAATAAGAATTATGTTATGCATCTCCTTCACCAATTTAAATTGATGACAACCAAAGGATTTGGCATACTACTTATTCTCGTTGGAAAGAATTAAAGAGAGATCTCGCACAAACTTGGGTAAATCTTCAACAAAGCACCGGTAGGATTGTGAAAAGACCAAATGAATTAAAACGATAACAAGGAAGAGTAATCTTGAAAGAACCACCGTAAGAATATGGAGACGAACGAAGAGGCATCAATGAAGAATATTTGGAGGTCGAAGTTGAAAACTGAGAACGAAGAAATATTCTGAAATGATGGCCTTCGGAGGATCACATTGGAAAGAATTCATGAAAAGCTTCGGATGGCATAAAAGAATTCCTCACAATCGGAACAATAATGAGGATGGCATGAAGCTAGAATCACGAATCTTGGAAGAACGGATAAGGATTCAAGAGGAACTCGTCTTCGGGTCTTCAAAATCTGAGAAGACGATGAGATACACCACCATGAATTGTATAGGCACTCCGTAATGAAGAATTAAAAGGTTGAACCAATGATGAAAATAATTTGAAAGCGGTACTGGAGAAGGACTGTGACTGATGTAATCCATTCTTACGTCACATTTGAAAAGAATTCTCTGGAAAAGAAGAGTCAGGTAAGATCCTGGAGAAAGACCTGTGGGTTAGGGCCCACTCAAAGAAAACACCGTTGGGAAAAATTGCTTGAGAGATATTGCACCGGTTGAACTAAATGGCTTGAATAAGATGACAATCCTCAAAAAAGCTTGAATTGATTAAGAATGGAAACGCGGATCATCTGAGATATCTTGAGCTCTTCGGATATGAATAGCAAGAGGAGAATGATTAATTGGTGCACCGGAATAAGAAATCATTGTGAAAAGAGGAAAAAGGAATAGATCAACACCGAATTCTTGAATTACATCCACCGGCAGAATTTGAGAACAAAAGAATGATGAACTTGAAGCTCTTGAGCATCTTCACGATAAATCACCGGATAAGAACGTTGAAGGAAAAGAATGAAGAAACATCACATGAATAAAATGGATATTTCATCCGAGAATTGCTAGCTCCATAAAGAAAAAGGGTGGGAGGGTGGGGAAAACAGATAACTTGGGATGAATGAAATAGACAAATCGTCGGATTTCTCAACGGCGTCCGTATGGAATAATTTGACGAGAAGGCACACCGATTGAAAAGGATTAACATGAAGATCTCGATGGTCAAGAAGGATTAACACTCCCATAGAAATATGAGAACACCGATTAGGAAGGTATGGAATCAACATTTGACATCGAAGCAACTCGAATACCAGAATCGAAACAAAACAAAGGATAGCTATGTGGCAGCATAATCTTCACAATATCATTCGAACAGAGAATTGAACGAATGAATTCCGCAGGTACATCAGCTTGTCGAGAAGCCACTAGGGAGAACAAAAGATAAATAAAAACAACAAGGAGCAGATAGAACAAATACAAGATAGAAGCTTCGTTCGACATATTCATGCTGAAAGCTCATGGAACGTGTTACAAAAGGGTTTTGCTATCCCCGGATCAGCATAGCCAAGGACCCTTTAAGATGCAACTCCCGATTGGAACAAACGCCCATAAAACCACTTCACTCAATGTAGAACCCCGAACTCCATATCATGCATTCGTTGGAAGAATGCCTAGAACTACTGGATGAACCCACCTATTAATTTCTGAAAGTTTCCAGTTATGCAATCAGGTGTTGGGGATACAGGGGAAGCACCGCGCACTCAACTCTGATCCTACATCCAGCTGTATCCATCCTTCAACACATAACCAGTTATTTCCGGAAATTGTTTACCTCGGACCTTCGAAATGCATCAACTATACAAGCCATGGCAATACTCCCGAACTACCTCCCCAGTACTGGGTGATGTCGGGGTTATCTTGCCACTAACCGTATAGGAGAGTTTTCGATGTCGGCCATCTTAAGTATTCTAGAACTGTCGCGATATATTTGTGACGACAACACCTCGGAGCTCAACTCCCCGGGACACTGCCACAACCCCTAAATGACAGGAGGCATCGAGAACAATGTTCTCGTCACAAAGACATCGGAACAATCCAAACAATACTCGCGAGATCCAAAAAAAATTGGTGCAATTTTTGAGAGTAGAAGAGGCAAGAGTAGTCGTCAGGAGTCCTCACCAGAATGAAAAGAGATGAGGAGCAAAAGAAATCCTACTCTCCGTTATATATATAGGACTCAAAACATTTCAAGTGTGTGCCTAGACTCAACCGTCAACGATTCGATCAATCAGTGGGGGCTTCTAGGTCGGAGAAGGCTCTGAATACCAACTTGTAACGCCCCGGACACACCCGCCGGTGGTTGTTACTCCTGGCGGGATCTAGACTGGCCTCACATATCAATACTAGTCTTTTCTGCGCACTTTGTCCTCACTCGTGCGCACCTAGGAGCAACTTCCCGGTCGGTCACCCATCCTGAAACTACTCCAAGCTGAGCACGCTTAACTTTGGAGTTCTATCCGAATGGGCTCCCGGAAAAGAAGGAATTCCTTACTGATATGAGTAGTCTATCATCCCTAATAAGCCAGGCCATCACACCGACGCATCCCTACCTGGCATGCCAAATGTCGGATCTGGGGTACCGGCAAAACCGTTAAGGTTCGAACTCTGGTGTGCGCACGAAGATCACTCCTTCCACCCTAGCTCATCTACTCAACAGCCCTAAGCCTAGATCGTCAGATCCGATGAACAAGAGACACAAGATATATACTGGTTCGGGCCACCGTTGTGGTGTAATACCCTAATCCAGTGAGGTGTGGTGGATTGCTTTGTAGGCTGAGGAAGAACTAGTACATGGATGAACTGCCTCCTGAGGAGAGGTGTTCTTGCGCTCGGGTGAGCTTGTGGTGTGTGGCCTTCTATCTGATCAACTCAAGATGATCCCCTTCCAATGGTGGTGGCTAGTCCTATTTATAGTGGCTAGGATCCTCTTCCCAAAAATTGAGTGGGAAGGAATCCCACAACGGTCAAATTTGAAGGCGGGTAACTAGTACAAGCTATCCTGACAAAAGGTGATCTTCGCCTGCCGAAGGCTCTGGTGGTGACGCCGTCGTGGGCTCCACGATGACCTCCGTCCTGCTGGTCTTGGTCTCGTTGCACCGATATGGAAACCTTTGCCTGACGCCTCGGGACTCCGCACCTACACCTGCTCCTTTAGCACCAAAGAGGAAACTTGCACTCTGCGCCCCCTGGCACCCCCTGGCGCCCGCTTGGCGTTGATCGTCACTGTTCACGTCACAAGGACCTTGCGAGGTGCCCCTCGCCTCAATATCTCTGATACCCACGAGCTGGCCTGGCGAGGCCGCCCCACGGGATGCCTTGTGTCGTCTACCTCGTGAGGCTTGGCCCCTCGCGAGGGTCTTGAGTGGTTGTTGAAGATGCTGGGCTGTACCAAGCCGCCTTGTGAGCCACGCCCTGGGCTGCAGGCACGCAAGTCTGGGTACCCCCGTTCCCATAATGCCGACAATATCTTCTTGATCACCGCACCCATCACGGTGCGGTGTTCTTCCTCTATGGAAGAACTTTGCAGTGCTCCCTCCATAGAATCCGGCGCCTCCGGATTACCTCCGGGCGCTCCCGTATCCACCCCCGCTTGCGGGGTTTGGTTTTCGGACCCCGAACCGCATTAGGCTCCGGGTCAATGTTCCGGAGGGCCCCTGATTGTTCGCCCCCCCGTCTTCAGTCTCCATGGGGGTTGTTTCCCCATGGTCAGCAGCGGCCGAGGTATTACCTCTGGTCGCTCCGTCACCTGCCCCGCCCTCGTCTCTTTGGGCGGAGGACACCCGCTGAGAAGACACTTCAGTGTGCCCGCCGATCACGGGTGATGGATCCTGGACTGGTGGGTCACTCTCCATCTCTCCAGGAGCTAGAGAGTCCCCCTCCGATAAGGAGGTGTCGGGGTGTCCTCCGGGAGGGCTGTAGGTCAGCAGGAGAAAAATGCTAAGTAAGTATCAAAAATACTGAATAAACAAAGGTGCAGCAGCCAATCCGGAAAATCTTATGATTCGGGCAGGGGTTTCTCCCTGGGCTTCACCACAAAGCTATGTTCGGACGAATCCGAACTAGCAGTGAGGGTCATCTTCCTCTTGGGTGCGGTCGTGCCTGCTTCAGCAGGGGCCGCCCTCTCCTCCCCCCACCTTGCATAGGGGGCTCTTCTTCTTCTTCCTCCTCATCATCTTCCTCCACCTCGTCAGAGGAGAGGATGTTGATTTCCTCGAACTTCTTATCCGCAGGGCGGGGGCAGTCTCCGGCCCCCTTGCCCTTCTTCTTGGGCTTCTTGACCGGCACCTTGTATGGCGCCGGGACCAGCATCGCCATCACCTGAGGCAATTCTGGGCCTTCGGGCAAAGGCACCGGACATTTGATCCAGGTTGCCTTCTTTGTCGAGCCATGTATATCACGCAAAAACTCCAATTCCTGTTATCATTAAATAAGGGAAGGAATATGTGTTTGGCGAAGTTTTCTATTACCTCTGGGGCGGAGAGCGCGGTGCTAAAGCCCGCATCTTCGGTTTCTGCCGGCCACTCCTTATGGCTCTTAAAGAAATGCTTCCAGATCTCTTTGTGCGTAAAGCCGAAGAGATGCTTCAGCGGCTAGTGTTCTGTTAGATCGAACTCCCATAGGGAGGAGTCCCGGCTTTGGCAAGGGAGGATAAGTCGGGTCAGCATTACCTGAACCAGGGATGAGAGCAGGTGCCCCTTGGAGATCACGCCGGACACACGGCTCATGAGAGTCGTCACTTCAGTATGCGACCCCCAGTCCAGACCCTTTTAGGTCCAGGAGGTCAACCTCTCTGGGGGTCCGGATCTGAAAGCATGCTCCGCCGCCCATTTGATGTTGCGTGGTTCAGTGATGTAGAACCACTCCTGCTGCCAAACCTTATTCGTCTCCACGAATGAGCCCTTGGGCCAAGTTTCATTCGGGAGCTTGCTAATCATGGCACCCCCGCACTCCGCGTGCTGTCCATCCACCACCTTCGGCTTCACATTGATGGTTTTGAGCCATAGGCCAAAGTGTGGAGGGATGCAGAGGAAAGCTTCACATACCACAATGAAAGTGGATATATGAAGGATTGAGTTCGGGGCTAGATCATGGAAATCTAGCCCGTAGAAAAACAACAGAACCCGAACAAACGGGTGGAGTGGAAACCCTAGCCCCCTAACAAAGTGAGAAGTAAACACTACCCTCTCACCCGCCTCTGGGGCAGGAATCGCCTGACCCTTGGAAGGGACTCGGTGCGCGATGTTGGCAGCCAGATAGCCCGCACTCCGTAGATCCATTAACACATCGAACCATTTTATTTGGTCCTAGTTTCGAGTTTCGAGGCATATCCTCATTGACACGTCCCGTCAGAATAGAGATCGTGCCCGCTTATTATGGGATTCTTATCATTATGACGTGATCACCCACGCCGAGCATTACGCATGACTGCTTTGGGAACCGGTGTGTTTTATGGCTAAGGTGGGGGGGGACACTCTGTATTCGTAGCGTTATAAAAGGACACCAATCTCTTTCATCAACCCCACGCCTTCCTCAAGCTCGAGCTCTCCAATCTCCCTTGCCCCCGTCCTCTCATCTCCTGCGCCCACAACTCTTCGTTCCTCAACCACTATTCCCCTTCCTAGTAATGGCTGGATCTGGTGCCAGAGGCAAGTGGGAGGCTTCCACGGTCACCGAAAAGACCGTGAAGGATCTACGGAATGCAGGATATCTCGACGATGACATTGCACACCGAGTCCCCCCTAAAGGCCAGGTGACGCCCGTCCCTAAGGCGGGCGACAGGGTATTTTTCACCTCTTATTTTGTTAGGGGGCTAGGGTTTCCACTCCACCCGTTTGTTCGGGGTCTTTTGTTCTTCTACGGGCTAGATTTCCATGATATAGCCCCGAACTCAATCCTTCACATATCCGCATTCATAGTAATGTGTGAAGCCTTTTTCCGCGCCCCCCACACTTCGGCATGTGGCTTAAGACCTTCAACGTGAAGCCGAAGGTGGTGAATGGGGAACACGTAGAGTGCGGGGGTGCTATGATTAGTAAGCTCCTGAACGCAACTTGGCTCAAGGGCTGGTTCGTGGAGACGAACAAGGTCTGGCAGCAGGAGTGGTTCTATATCACCGAACCCCATGACACCAACTAGGCAGCGGAGCCTGCTTTCAGATCCTGTCCCCTAGAGAGGCTAACCTCCTGGACCAAAAAGGGTCTGGACTGGGGTATCGCACACTGAGGTGACGACTCTTGTGAGCCGTGTGTCCGACGTGATCTCCGAGGGGCACCTTCTCTCCTCCGTGGTCCAGGTGATTCTGACCCGGCTTGTTCTCCCTTGCCAAAGCCGGGATTTCTCCCTATGGGAGTTCGATCCAGCAGGAGACAAGCCGCTAAAGCATCTCTTCGGCTCTACGCACAAAGATATCTGGAAGCACCTCTTCAAGAGCCAGTAGGAATGGCCCGAAGAGAACGAGGATGTGGGCTTCAGTACTGAAGTTTCCGCCACTGAGGTAATAATGACCTCTGCCGAACACTTGTCCTATCCAATTACTTAATGACAATAGGAGTTGAAATTTTTATGTGATATACAGGGCTGGACGAAGAAGGCATCCCGGATTAAGTGTCCAGTGCCTCTACTGACGGCGATGCTGGTTCCGGCGCCGTACAAGGCGCCGACCAAGAAGCCCAAGAAGACAAAGGGCAAGGGGGTCGGAGACAACCCTCGTCTTGCGGGCAAGAAGCCCAAGGACCCCCACATTCTCTCCTCCGACGAGGAGGAGGAAGATGATGAGGAGGAAGAGGAGGAAGAAGTGATGCCTCTTGCGCAAGGCAGGGGGGAAAGGGGGGCCTTCGCTGACGTGGGTACGGTCGTGCCCCAAAAGAAGAGGAAGCTGAAGCTCGGAGATAGTTCGGATTCGTCCGAACATAGCTTCGTGGTGAAGCCCAGGGAGAAACCCCTGCCCGAATCGTAAGTTTGTCCGGATTTGCTATTTCACCTTTGTTTATTTAGTATTTAGGATACCTACTTAACATTCTTCTCCTGCTGTCCTACAGCCCTCCTGCTGTAAACCCTGATGTTACATCATCACAGGGGAACTCTCTGGTGCCTGGGGGGACGGAGAGTGACCCGCCAGTCCAGGCTCCATCACCCACAATCAGCAGGGACACCGAAGTGTCGTCCCAGCGGGTTCTCTCCACCCAAGGAGATGAGGGCGGGGCAGGAGACAGGGCGGCCGAGGGTAATACCCCGGCGGCCGCTGACCATGGGGAAACGGCCCCCATGGAGACCGAAGATGTAGGGCCCGCACAGTCCGAGGTCCCACCGAACACCGTCCCGGAGCCTAGCACGGCTCCGTGGTTTGAAGATCCCGCTCCTCAAGCAGAGGAGGATACGGCGGCACCCGGAGTTAATCCGGAGGCGCCGAATTCTATGGAGGGCGCACTGCAAAGTGCTCTCGTCATTGAAGAACACCGCATCGTGATGGGTGCAGTGATGAAGAAGATTCAGTCCGTCAAGGGCGGACTGAGTGAAGCCTTCAACAGCCTTCTAACAGGCTTTGAGGTAAGCCATGTAAAGCTTTTAAGAAGTTTTATTTGTTTTAAGTGCACATATATAACGAGTAGCCCCTGATGCTTCGTGTGATTCTAAAAAGAATCGGACGAAGTATCCATAGAGTAGCATATTTACAGAGTTGAACTATCGTGAGGCTTCTTTGGACACGGCGACTGCGCGAGACGCAGAGGTCGCCGAACTAAATTGGAAGCTCGAGGTGGCCAATTCGGACCTCGACCGCATCAACCGGAGTTTTGATGAAACACAAGGTATGCGGATTTTAATTTAAATGTCAATAAGACTTAATTGATTGAGTATGAGTACAAACTCTAACATTGTATTATGTATTACACAGTTGGCGCCGCTGAGCTCGAGGCCCTCAAAGGCGAGATTGCCAAGGCCAAGGAGGAGGCCAAGGCGAACAAGGTGGCCGCTGATAAAGTAACTTCTGATTTAGAGGCTGAAAAGGCGGAGTGCGAGAAGCACAAGTCTCGGGTGTCCGAAGTCGAGGTCGAGCTTCAAGATGCCATCCGTAAGTGTGAGGCATCGGAGAAGACGACTTCGGAACAGGCGACCGAGCTATCTACGGCAGTAAAGTCTGCCCAGGACACGTGAGGCGAGGCGCGCAGTGCTCTTCAAGAGATCGAGCAAGCACGACAGATAGCATATGGTAAGATATTTCTCTTATAGAGCATCTTCAAAGGGCAGAAGTATATTGGGCTGACATGATTGTGGAGTTCTCTAGGCGTGTTTGCTGATCTTCCAAGGAGCAGCGCACATGCCGCCCAGTATTTCCGTTCCCTGGAGGGGAACAACACGGACAAGCTGTTTTGGTCGCAGTTCGAGGCGCCAAAACATCCGATGCCCCTCAGCGGCTAGATGAAGCAGCTGGTCGAGCTGCACAACATAGCGAGTTCGGCCATGAAGGACTTGATAGTCCGGATATGGCCCGCTGATCCAATCCCAAGTAGTTACTTCAGATTGGTGAAGCGGGTTGTCGAGGTGAGTCCGCGGGTCGATGCATTAACACGATCGGCTTGCATAGAAGGGTCTCGGATGGCCTTTGCGCGCATCAAAGTGCTCTGGGCAAAGATGAATGCATTGCATATAGCAACTGCAGGCCCGCCCGCAGGGAAAGAGCACCGGAAGCCGGAGAAGTACTTCGAGGGCATTGTCGAGGGCGCCCACCTTGTAGAAGGCCAGTGTTGAAAAGATGTTGTTTTCGATTAATTGTATCCGGACGTAAAGACTATGCTTATGAATCCAGTGTATATAACTTTTGCGCTATTTATCATATCAGCGTATTTTTTTCCTTGAGTGACTGTTTATATTAAATCTGAAAGTTTCCAGTCGTCGGCTTCAGCCCCCAGTTACATAGTACTGGGTGTTCGGTCATATGCAAATACACTCTTTATCCAACGTCTTGGTCCGTATAGGATGTGTATGCGGACCGAACCAGGCAATCAGACTATGCAGCGTTATTTCTTTCACTTAGTCGTTGGAGTTTGACAAGTGGGGCTAGGTACTAGCCCCTCGGGCGGATGAAGTATCCAATTGCACTTGTCTGGGCGAAAAAACAACCCTTCGTGTAACACGGGGTAGATCTCTATTGATCATAGTATAAAACTAAGTCACCGGATTGCAGACCTGGTTCTCGCTTATCATGACAGTTAGTTTTCGGCTTTCTCTACTGAGGTACTTGACCGGACTAGCCAGAAGTACTATTGCAGTAGTTCTCCCTTTACACCCTTGCCGGACAATCGGGAACGTAGGGGTAAGCACAGGAGCCGGGCAAGCCAACTATTGACTGAAGACATGATTCAGAACTGATGCATATAATGCAAACATGCAGGACGCCGGACACTCCCTATAGGTGTTCGGTCTTTTCAACATATACCAGTGCTGATTGCAGCCCCTGGTAATAAACCTTTATGGACAAGGCACATATGGCAATCCAATGCGAGAAAAGAACATCCATGGTGAGCGAATAAAACTGTGGATATGGTATGAATAAAATTGTTCTATTAATATCCATCTATAGTATGGCGAGACACAAACTTTACAGATAATGCCGCTGACCTTTTTTGAACATTTTACATGCCAAAAAGGTATATAACAAGAAAGGGAAAAAAAGGTTTACACAGGGTCTTAATCTAAAAAAGAAACCTTAGTGCGGGTCCCTGTTGCACGTCTGCGCCGTTTTCTCCTCTGTAATGTGTCCTTGAAGGTATGATTATGATGGCCATCTGTAGAAAAAGAAATGAAACCTGGAAACGAAGAAGTCAATCCAGTGCGGCCAAAGTAAGTCTGGTTCGTTTTAATGAACCGAAAGAAGATAAATTTAAAGTCCGAATATGGTCTAGTCGAACTACAGACTGTGTGCAGGTGCCCCCGGTCGCCACCCAAGGAATTTTTAGGTCATAATTATGTACTCGAGGTACATATGCTACTACCTTATGGGGCGGTCGACGGGGGCATAGCTTTCAATCTTGCTCAGGTTCATCTGAGCTGCCGCAATGAGGCGTGTGCTGGACACATTTAGCTGTGTCGGCTATTGATACATTATCTGGCTTGAATAGGCCACATTGTACTTCGGCTGCTAAGGCCACAGTATC
This sequence comes from Secale cereale, assembly GCA_902687465.1. Classification (NCBI taxonomy): domain Eukaryota; kingdom Viridiplantae; phylum Streptophyta; class Magnoliopsida; order Poales; family Poaceae; genus Secale; species Secale cereale. Next base: position 548,543,495 of record LR738714.1, read on the forward strand.
TTCCTCCGTACGGAGAGAGCGCCCCATATTTCCATTGACTGTGATAACGCCACGTGGTCCAGGCATCATGCGGGGCTGCATTAAAGCGGGTGAAGGCCGTTCTTCCGAGTAGGGCGTGATAGACACTTCGGAATGGAGCTATGTCAAAGAGCAGTTCTTCGCTTCGAAAGTTGTTGGGAGAACCGAATACAACCTCCAATGTTAAGGAGCCTGTGCAGCAAGCTTTAATGCCCGGTATCACTCCTTTAAAGGTCATGCTGCTTGGCTTCATTCTTGATGGGTCGATCCCCATCTTGCGGACAGTGTCATGATATATCTGACTGAGACTACTGCCGTCGTCCATAAGGACTCGGGTTAGATGGTATCCATCTATTATTGGGTCGAGCACTAAGGCAACCGAACCCCCATGCCGAATACTAGTCGGATGATCCCTGCGATCGAAAGTGATCGGACAAGCTGACCATGGGTTGACTTTTGGGGCGACAGGCTCAACGACATAGACGTCTCGGAGTGCGCGCTTGCGCTCCCTCTTTGGGATATGAGTGGCATATATCATGTTCACGGTTTTGACCTCCGGTGGAAATTTCTTTTGTCCCCCTATATTCGGCTGGCGAGGTTGATCCTCGTCTTCGCTCTGAGGCTCATTCCCCTTGTGTTCGGTGTTTAGCTTACCGGCCTGCTTGAAAACCCAACAGTTACGGTTGGTGTGATTGGCAGGTTTTTCTGGGGTCCATGGATTTGACAGGGCCTATCTAATATCATGTCCAAACTTGATGGGTCATCTTTGTTGCCTTTAAATGGCTTCTTCCGTTGACCGGGTCTGGAGCCGCTGAATCCGGCGTTTACCGCTGTACCATCTGGGCTTCCAGAATTGTTTTGACACTTGTTTTTATTGCGTCGTGGCTTTCCATTGCAGTCCCTGACTTCAGATGTTCCAGGGTCGCTGGTGCTGCTACGAGCTAAGCAGCTATCCTCACCCGCGCAAAAGAGAGTCATGAGTGTAGTTAGGGCTGCCATTGTCCTTAGCTTTTCCTGTCCAAGGTGTCTGGCTAGCCACTCGTCCTGGATACTATGCTTGAATGTCGCTAATGCTTCGGCGTCCGGACAGTCGACGATCTGGTTCTTCTTAGTGAGAAACCGGTTCCAAAGCTTGCGGGCTGACTCCCCGGGTTGTTGTTTGATGTGACTTAAATCGTTAGCGTCTGGGGGGCGGACAGAAGTCCCTTGAAAATTGGCCCGAAAAGCGTCCTCGAGTTCTTCCCAACTCCTAATGGAATTTTCTGGGAGACTGTTTAGCCAGTGCCGAGCTGGTCCTTTTAGCTTGAGGGGTAAATATTTGATGGCGTGGAGATCATCTTCTCGAGCCATGTGGATGTGAAGAATAAAATTTTCTATCCAGACGGCTGGATCCTTCGTTCCATCGTATGCTTCGATGTTAACGAGTTTAAACCCTTCTGGGAAATCATGACCAAGTACCTCATCGGTAAAGGATAGAGGGTGTGAAGCTCCTCTATATCTTGCTATATCATGGCATATGTCCGATGGTTGTAGTGTTCGGTATTGACCCCGAACTGGTATGTCACCGGCGCGATTGGCTTGATAGCCGCCGTCCCGTGCGGGTGCTCGATCTCTGGGTCCGAATATAGACCTGGTCTTGCTAGCTTTTTGGTTTAGTTCCTCGCAGCTCATGCTTTCGGACTTGGTCTGCACCCTCCTTTCCTTTATGGGGTGGGGGCTAGTTTATGCCATTGCTTGCGACTCTATCCCGTCCGCGAGGTGGTCGGTCCGGCTTGTAGGCGGTGTTTTTATTCGGTGGGACGGGCGCAACAGCCTCATCGTCGAATTCGGGCAGCAGCTTGCGCTTGGGATAGCCTTTTGTTTGGTCATTAAATCCATGTTTCTGTTCGGCGTCTAGCACCTCATTCCATCTATCATTGAGTGTGTCTTGTGCAGCTCGAAGCTGTCTCTGCTGCTTTTTTAAGCTCCGTGCGGTGGCTATAAGCCGCCGATGGAAGCGTTTTTGTTCGGAGGGTTCTTCTTGGACGGTATATTCGTCGTCATCCAGGCTAGCCTCTTCTTCGGAGATCGGATCATAGTCACCGTCTTCGGCATCGCTGTCATCGGACTGCGGCTTCGGACTCTGTTCGCCGTCCTCTCGCACCTCCGGCTCTAACACTGGGTTTGCGGGGTCTTCGGCTTGTTCCGGAATATCACCGTCATTAGTTGCGATGTTGCTATCCTTTCCTTTACGGGATTTTTTTGGCGTTTCAGATGCCGATGCTTGGGAGGTTCTTCGGCGGGTTTGTCCTCTACGGGATTGTTTTCACCGTTGCCTTCCGCCTCTTTGGGTGTATCCACCATATACACATCGTATGAAGACGTAGCTTTCCACTGCCCTGTTATGGGCCTGCTTTGATCTGTATCTGCTTCAGCTTCGAGGTCCATCCCGTCGAAGTCTTCTGAAGCGTAGTCGAGTAGATCGGTTATATCTTCAACCGTGGCTACCAAGTGGGTGGTGGGTGGGGAACGAAATTCTTCATCCCCCTGGGTATAACGCGACTGTTCATCATCCTCCAGTTCGAACCGGATATAGTGCGGATGTGCGTTCTCATCCAGGGAGAGAGATCTCAACGACCGTAACATGTCGCCAAGTGGTGAGTGGTGGAAAATATCTCCAGCACAGAATTTGGTGATAGGCGCCTGATTAGATTTGAGGGGCGCAGTTCGAAATCAGATACCGGAGCTAAGTCCGGGGTTCCGGTAACACAGAACTCACCAGTTGTGTTCGTGTGCGGCTCCACTGTCGTAGAGTATACGGCTCCCATGGTGGGGTTGAGCTTCCCATCTTCGGGTGGCGCGATGCGTTTTGGATCTAGGGCCAGAACTGCTGCAGGTGCTATTTCCTGATCCGATGACACAGTTGAGTCATGATCATCGTGGTGGCATAGGGGGATTGCCACTTGTTCCAATCCGTTGAAGATCAAGTCTCCACGGATATCAGCAACGTAGTTCAAGCTACCGAATCTGACATGATGTCCAGGGGTGTAGCTCTCGATCTGCTCAAGGTGGCCTTTAGTGTTGGCACGAAGCGCGAAGCCGCCGAACACGAAGAGTTGGCTGGGAGGGAAAATCCCCTTGCCATCGTCGTTACAGTTGATGACGTGATCCATCAATCCTTCCGTCGACGACATAGTGGAACTCTCAATGAAAGCACCAATGTCGATGTCAAAACCGGCGGATCTCGGGTAGGGGGTCCCGAATGCGTCTGAGGATTAATATTAACAGGAGGCAGGGGACACGATGTTTATCCAGGTTCAGGCCCTATCAATCGAGGTAAAACCCTACTTCCTAATATATTAGTATGGATGAATATGTGTACAAGAGTTGATCTACCTCGAGATCGTAAAGGCTAAAACCCTAAGTTTTGCCTATGAGGATTGTATGGTTCTCTAGCCTCTACGGACTAAACCCTCCAGTTTATATACACACCGGAGGGGCCTAGGGTTTGTACATACCATCTTGCAGAGGAAGGAAAATCTAGACCCAAGCCTAAACTAGCCATTACAAGAATCCAGGAGTCCCATCCGGATACGAGAGATGATCTTCTAAAGTAATCTTCATGGCCCACCAGTCCGGCCCACCAGGAGTTTTTCGGCCACCTGTGGACCCCCCGATCCAGGACTCCCTCAACGGTAATCAAACATAAATCTAATCCACCATTTTACACACACACCAAAAGCTTCCTTTGGTACACCACTTCTTCCTCAAGTGGTGACCTTAGTTCAACATCACCCACGGGCATTAGGGGCACCCGATGGGATTTTCGAAAGAATGCAACCATGAAGAGTTCATGGTACACATGCAACATTATGCATCAACAACTAATCCTTTGACATTGCATCCGTGCACAGGGTAGAGTTATGAGTAGGGGTATGCATCATGTGGTGGTTTCACAACAAGTGTACCACCATCACTTTTCATCATCATGCAATCGGAATAAGGTACCGATGAACAAGAGGGGTGTCATGGTCAAAGGGCTGTTGCCTTGATTGGCTTGGTCTTCAAAGTCTTCAAGTCCTTCTCCTTCTTATTCTCCAACAACTTTGTCCAATATGGGATATATTCGTCGCGAAAGAAACAACGGGAAAATAAGGCAATAATAAAATAGAAAACTCAAAGTGCTCAGAAAAATGTCAACTTATTTTTGTAAAATACTAGGAGGAAAACTAAGAAGGGGAAAATTCTTAGTTTTGGGTTTCGAGCTAAAGGTACAGAGTAGTGGATTTTCAAACATAGATTTTATTGCTCAAATTTGAATTTAAATTAGAACACTACAGAAATTTTTGATGGATGTGCATGAAAGATACACCATTAAATAGGTGGAAATATTACAAGATTTGTGGAGTTGGAATTATTTAATTTGGATAAATATTTTATCCTGTGGAATTATTTTAAAATTGGACAGAAAAGAAAAAGAAAAAGAAAAAGGGGCACTGTGCAACTGGGTCAGAACGGCCGCAGCGCACAGGGACAAAATGGATTCGGCCTCACCGGCGCACGTGCGCCAGGTTTGAACCTAACAGGCGGGCCTCGGGTGCAAGTGAGAGAGAGAAGGGTGAGGGAGAGGAGAGGCTGACAGGCGGGGCCTGCCTATCATACCTAACCCAGAGTCCAGACGGCCAGCGAGCTCACCTACGGCAATGCAAGGCACGACGAGACGAGTGAAGGGCAGGGTTGGACTCAGCACGGAGTCGCCATTCGGGTGGTGGTGGTCGACGTTACCGGAGCTGCCTAATTCGTCGACAACGAGGAGGCATGGCGGAGGAGCTTTGGGCGGTGGCCGTTCCAGTCGTTTGCGACTACAAACGAGGCGGGAAGAAGAGGGGAAATGGTCAGTGGGGCGAGGTGGTTCCAGATCGAGGCACATGTGTAGCGAGGATGGCTTGTACCGAGCGGATGACGGCGATCCTCCGCGGCGGAGCTTCAGCTCGATCTCAGCTCGAGGGCTTCTGGAGGTAAGCTGGGGGTGCAGGGCCACGATTGGGAGTGTGGGGAGGCGAGTGGTGGAGAGGAGAGGCTCGCGCGGCATATTTATAGGTGGGCGACGGTCCACCGAAGACGTGTGCGCCGGTGAGCTCGGTGCCGTCGCCACGGGTCATGGGGGCTCACTAAAGCGTGTCTGCAGCGCTTGTGAGGTTGGTCTAGCTCTGGGGGAAGGAAGAGAGAGGGTAGAGAGGTGCCAGGGGAGCCGCACGTGTCAACATGCTCACTGGTGTGCCCGGGCGGCCGTCGCGCATGCGAGCTGGGGCAAGAGGAGGGAGAAGGAGGAGGGGGACCAGGTCATGGCATGCCACAGATGTTGATGCGCATCGTAGGGCGTGAGGGGAGGGCTGAGGTGGCGGAAGGTGGTTGCCAGGGGGCGGCTACAGAGCCAGAGCGTACTGTAGCGCGCTCCACAGCGTGAATATGGCTGGCATGCCATTTTATATGCACGGTGAGCGTGTCCATTGGTGTCTAGCAGGTATGGGATAGAGTAAAGAAAGGAGAGGGACCCTTGGATGCTATGGAGGGGCTCTGGTGAGAGAGGAGGGGTGAGAGAGAAGAGTGTTGTGGCTGTCTAGAGGGGTAAATGAGGAGGTTTCACCTCTCAATCATTGAGCTGAGGCTAGGGGGAAATTACTGGAGATAGAAGAGTACTTGGTGGGGTTGTGGTAAAAAGTTGAGCCCATTTGGATTAGTGGAAGAGGTCCAAGTAGAGGTTTTGGTAAAAGGGCAGAAGGTGTTTGTTGTTGGTTTGGGCAAGAAAATGAATCCCATTTGGCATGAGGCTTAACAGGGTGAAATGGCACATATAATTAGGGTATTCTACCAAATTTGAGCTCATTTGGGCAAAGTTGCTAATGCAACTTTAATAAACCCTAGAAATGAACAGAATTGAGTTTACCAAGATCTAGTCATGCAAAACCATTCCCCTTGATGCACCACTTGGTGTAGTTTCATCATTTGGGGTTGTGAGCATGTCCACAAAGTTTGGGGGCATTTGGAATAAGTTGGCAATGTAAAGTTGTTCAAACTTGAATCTGGACAGAGATGGTTTTGGGGCACATTTGTGAACCAAAACTATTTTTATTGAGTTGAAACTTTGCAAGGTCATCATATTATGCATATGTGACTTTCTAGAATTTTCCTAGAATTTTTAGAGAATATTTCCTTTGTAAATATTTCAAAAGCTTGAAATATCCAGAAAGGGTTTTTGAGGGATTTGTCCAATATCTTGAACATCACCATGTGTTGAAACTCTTATATACGGAATATATATGTCCTATGAGTGTCCCTAAATTTTCTCAAATATTTTTTAAATAGTTAAATAATTTTAACCTATTAAAGACCATTTCTGGCCTAAAGAAGAAGCCTTTATATAAAATAGGAAAAATAACTTTTAAAATGATACTTTTGTGGTTTATGGGAGTCCTATACGTAATAGGATTCAAATATACGTTTTGAAAGATTTTTCACACCCCAAATCAAGTACTTGCAGTGTAAATCTCAATTCAAGGGTTTTTGGAAAACTAAATTTAGAAAATACTTTTTGGCCAAATTATTTTTGTAAGAAAATACTATATTATTTTATACACATGGTATAATCATTGGGCAGAAGTTTGGAGCAAGGAGATGAAGTATAGAAGGTGAAGTTATGTTGACCTTAAAGAGCACTTTAAAACTCAGAGAGAAATCCAACTCCAAATAAAAGCCAAATGATGCAAAAGTTTTTCTTGGTCCAAATTTTCATGCTTTATTAATGCAAATGACGTGTTACAAAATGCAGGGTGTGACAGACCTACCCCCCTTACAAGAATCTCGTCCTCGAGATTGCTAAACTAGGCTTTAAAGAGATCTGGAAACTCGGATCTAAGGTAGTCTTCGCGCTCCCAGGTTGCTTCTGCTTCAGTGTGGTTGCTTCAGTGTAGTACTTGATGGTGCGGCTTCGCGTACGTCACTCTGCTTCATCCAAAATGTAGACGGGACTCGCACGGTAGGTCAAATCAGGTTGAAGGTCAATGGCTTGGTGATCAACATCCTTGTAGAGATCGGGCTTGTTTGGAACTTAGAGACACTTTTGGAGTTGTGACATGTGGAATAGTTTAGGTGGTAGTTCCAACTAGTAAGCCACTTCTCCTCGTCTTGCGGTGATCATGAAGGGGCCAATAAATCTTGGCGTGAGTTTCCCCTTAACGTGGAAATGTTTGGTTCCCTTAAGAGGAGTTACTCGCAGGTACACATGGTCTCCGACTTGGAAGTTCACTTGTCGGCAACGAGTGTCGGCATAGCTCTTTTGTCTTGACTTGGTGGTCTTCATATGCTCTATGGCTAGCTGCACTTGCTCTTCTGCTTCACGGAGAACATCTGGTCCAAAGACTAGCCCTTCTCCGGTCTCCGACCAATTGAGGGGTGTGCGACACTTGCGTCCGTACAACACCTCAAATGGTGCCATCTGGAGGCTTGATTGATAACTGTTGTTGTAGGAGAACTCGTCAAATGGGAGGCAATCTTCCCACTTGGCGCCATATGTCAAGACACATGCTCAAAGCATGTGTTCGAGTATCTGATTCACCCGTTCCGTCTGTCCTCCGGTTTGCGGGTGGAAAGCAGTGCTGAAAGATAACTTGGTTCCCATGGCCTCTTGGAACATCTTCCAGAACCTTGAGGTAAACTGGGTTCCTCGATCTGACACAATCTCCTGAGGAACACCATGAAGGCTTACGGTCATGTTGATGTATAAATTTGCAACTACTTTGGTCAAATGGTCTACTATGACCCAGATGGAGTCATGTCCTTTATTTGACCTAGGTAGTCCAGTGATGAAATCCATTCCGAATTTATCCCATTTCCACTCAGGAACCTTGAGTGGTTGGAGAAATCTAGCAGGTCGCTGATATTCAGCCTTGACCCTTTGGCATACATCACACTTTGCAACATCGGTGGCAATCTCCCTTTTCATCCCATGCCACCAAAATATTCCCTTCAAGTCTTGATACATCTTGCTTCCTCCGGGGTGGATGGAATACGTAGTGTCGTGGGCTTCTTACAAGATCAGATCCTTCAATTCCTTCTTGCTTGGTACGCAGATACGGCCTTTGTACCAAATTCCGTGCTCGTCTTCGGAGAATCGTGGGGACTTGCCTTGCTTCATCTTCTTCTTGATGCTTCGATGCTTATGTGTCCTTTCTGCGCTTCCTTGACTTTGTCCAATAGAGTTGGCTTGACCTCTAGGTTGTCCATATACCCATAGGTAACCAATTCCAAGCCAAATTGTTCCAGCTCTTCAAACAGGGATGGCTTCCTTCATTTAACCATGGCATTCGGGGAGTAAGCCTTTCTGCTTAAGGCGTCTGCTACCACATTAGCCTTCCTAGGGTGGCATTGAACACTGAGGTCGTAATCCTTGATCAGTTCCAACCATCTACGCTGCCTCATGTTCAATTCCTTTTGAGTGAAAATATACTCCGTACTTTTGTGGTCTCTATATATCTCACACTGCTTCGCTAGGTGGTAGTGTCACCATGTCTTCAAAGCATGAACCACTGCTGCTAACTCAAGATAATGAGTAGCGTAGTTATCTTCATGAGGTCATAGAAGCCTTGAAAGGTAAGCTATGACTCGGCCTTCTTGCATCAGAACGCTTCCCAATCTAGTTCGAGAGGCATCACAATATATGACAAACTCCTTGTGAATGTTAGGTGTTGCCAGAACTGGGGCGGTGGTCAATCTCTTCTTGAGTTCTTGGAAGCTTTCTTTGCACTTCGATGTCCATTCAAACTTCTTGTCCTTCTTCAAGAGATGAGTCATTGGTCGGGCAATGCTGGAGAATCCTTCCACGGATTTGCGATAATAGCCCACAAGTCCGAGGAAGCTTCTAACTTCCTTGACGGTAGTTGGGGATTGCCATTGGGTCATAGCTTCAATTTTTGCGGGATCCACCGACAATCCTTCCTCGGTCAAGACATGACCCAAGAATCCAACTTTATGTAGCCAAAACTCACACTTGCTGAATTTGGCGTATAGTTGGTGCTCTCGAAGCTTGTCTGGGACCATCCTCAAGTGTTGCTCGTGCTCTACTTCCGTCTTCGAGAAGACAAGAATGTCATCAATGAAGACGACAACAAACTTGTCCAAATATTCCATGAAGACCTTATTCATGAGATACATGAAGTAAGTTGGGGCATGACCGAGCACCTACACAGGCTATATCTGGTTACAAATGCCGTCTTCGGAATATCTTGGGGTCTGATCTTCAGCTGGTAGTACCCAGATCTGAGGTCGATCTTGGAGAACACCTTGGCTCCATTGAGTTGATCAAACAGATCTTCAATCTTGGGAAGTGGATACTTGTTCTTGATGGAACAATATTCGATGCATAAGAGGATGGTACCGTCCCTCTTTGCCACAAAAAGAAAAGGTGATCCCCAAGGGGAGGCACTAGGGCAGATAAATCCCTTCCTCAACTGCTCTTCCAGTTGCTTCTTCAACTTATCTAATTCTTCTGTCCCCATTCTATAAGGCATCTTATAGATGGGTCCTGCTCCGCGCATGAGCTTGATGACGAACTCAATGTCATGGTCAGGAGGCAATCCTGGTAGCTCATCAGGAAATACACCGGGGTACTCGCATACTACTGGCACTTGTTCCAATCCAACTTGAGACAGACAGTTTACTTGAGCGTCTTGAGCAGAAGAGGAGTTGGAGGCAAATTTAACTTCGACTCCTTGGTCATTGGTCACGGTGATAGTCCGGTTGGCACAATCCAACAAGCCTTGGTGCTTGATGAGCCAATTCATTCCTAATATCACATCCAAGCCTTGTGATCTTAAGATGGTAATAATGATTCACCGTTAATAATGATTCTGACTCCCTTACAGCCTATCTTGGCTCCCATCTCTGCTCCGGGGTTTATACCACCATGGGGTTATTCAGGGGATTAGGGGTCATACCACTTTTTAATGCAAACTTTGGGGTGACAAATGAATGCATGGCTCCAGAATCAAACAAGATAGTTGCAGGTGCTGAGTTGACAAGGAACGTACCCAGCATGACGTCCGGGTCTTCCTGAGCTTCTTCTGAAGTGACGTGATTCACACGCCCCTTGCCATTGTTGGGCGGGTTGCGAGGAGCTTGGTTCCTAGGTGGCATTCGGCCTTGTCCTGGGTTCTGGGCATTGTGGCGTGGGGTATCGGGCTTCTTGTTGGGGAACACGCTTGAGATGTGTCCTGACTGACCACATCCAAAGCAAGGGACTTGGTTTGAATTGTTGATCTTGTTGCCACCATTCTTATTGGGGTTGTTGAAAGCTGGACTGGGTTGGCATACTACTGACGCTGATAGTTGATGCGTGGTGCGGGAGCTCTTGGTTGCTGATAGGTTAGCCTGACCGGTGTTGGCTGTCATGGGTGTCGGGGATATACCCCGCGGCGTAACCCGGCCGGAAGTATTACCCGGCCGGACTTGGCGACTCACTAATGACCTGCCCTGACTGGAAGAATCACTAAGTGACCCTCCCGATCCTGGCAACTCATGGGTGATGCGGCGAGCGGGTCAGAGGAACGACAAGACCCGGTGGCCCAAAAGGCGGTTTATGGAAGGACGGTTCATGTTATGGCGGGCTAGTTTATGAGGAAAGCACAAGGAATATTCTCCTGCAAAGGAAGGAAGACTAGGACTCCACTTGTAATAGAGTAATCCTAATCCTACTAGGACTAGTCATGTAACCCGCCCCTTAAACATATATAAGGAGGGGCATGGCTCCCCAAAGCGGGACAGGCAAGAAGAAACAATCTCTAGGGCTAGACACAAAGAGCCGGTTTACCGGCGACTCTCTCGTGATGATAATGAGATGTAGCCTCAAACAGCATGTAGGGTTATTACCGGATGATGTTTCCCGGGGCCCGAAGCTGTATAAATCCGTGTCTTGTGTGTTGCGTCTCTCGATTCCGCTCAACCCCTCTCAAGCTACCACATCGATGTGCTGGCCTGACGACTAAGTCCTCGCCCTAGGACATCTGCCGTGACAATTCCATGACAGTTGGCGCCCACCATGGGGCCTGCGTACGGTGGTGTTGAGTTTTTGGAGGGATCTCTCATATGGATCGAGAAGCTCGCGGTTAACTAGATGAAGAGGAACAAGAAGAGGCAAGCAGGATGACCCATCATATGATCCGCCGAGACCGACATACGTTGTTTCCTTGTACAATTAAGAAATTTGAGCCAGATCGATCATGGTGTCCTACTGGAAGGCGCCGGGACCAAGGAGGACCAAGCTCCAATGAGGAAACCAGCGAATTCGCCGAGTTGACAAAATCGATGGGCAGTCTAAATCTGAATCCAGATTGATTCAGGGGCACTGCTAAAAGTACGGGCCGACAGGATTCTCCATCACGGAAAAATTGCTAAGGCGACAGTTGTTTGTTTGTTGAGGTGACCGCTGTCAAACCGCGGGCCACTACCATCAAATTGCAGCTAGAAAAATCAAGCCCGAAACGGACTTGCACATCAACTACCAAAGTCAACTCAGCTTCCATGATAAAGTTGGAATAAATAAACGAGACTACAAGATCCATACTGGAATGATTCACGGGCAGTATAGATTATTAATACAAGATCAATACGGTCTACAGGGGGAGTATATATATGGACCGGTGGCCACCTAAAAAAATGACATGCCAACAAATTCTACTAAGGTCAGATCAAGTGCTATTGAAGCCAAGCCCCTCGATGTGGTAGGGCGACTAAGGTCAGATCAAGTGCTGGCCTGACGACTAAGTCCTCGCCCTTGCCTCGTCGATGTTGCCTGTCAAATTTTCGCCACGAGACGCCCGTCATTGAAGCTCCTCTATTCCCGCTCCTACTTGCGATGGGCGGCGTGGTTGTGTCATTTGACCAGTCTACATGAACGTTTAAACATCAGGTGTTATCTCTCCTATATATTTTTTATCAATACATTTTAATTCCTCTGAGCACCATTATACTGCCCTAAGATGTTTTTTGTACACAGGTAAAATTATTGTTATATTACGGATGGAGAGAGCACACCGACATCAGTCTGCACTGATGATCGTCTGTGCCGCACTGCTCGATGAACACCCGGTCCGGTCTATGTCAACACGCGTGTAAGCCACCGCCCTACTGTGCAGTCTGCATTAACATTGTGCCCGACTCTCTCGTCTGGGCCGGCTTACAATGCCGTGGCCGTCTCTCCCCGTCCACACCAGCTTAAAGTGCCACAAACGTCTCATCTATTGGTCAAATCAGCCACGAGAACTATAGGAGAATCTCCGCACTATCGTACTACCAAGTCGCCTCGCTGGCTTGCCTCACCTAACTTGGGTACGGAGACGGCTTTGGATGAACAAGGCTAATTACGTGGAGACCCAGTGCGCGCTAATGGCCGCACCCATATACGTGCGAAAAATACCAGGTGCTATCTACCCTATTTATTTTTAAGTACATATTAATTCATCCGAGCAAAACTACCTTGCCCTGCTGTATTTTATATATGTAGGAGAATTATTCATTGCAAAGCAATATTATACCGCGAAGATGGAGGCACGTCAAGATTAGTTAGCACAGGCGGTTGTCGTTACCTAATGGACTCCCGCACCGGCCTACGACGATGTGGTCGTCTCTCGCGACCGCGCCGGCTTACAACAAGGAGGACAACTTGCCCGTCTGCATCGTCTTACAATGTCTTGGCCGAGTCGCCCGTCCATGCCGCCTTACAATGCCACAGACGACTCGCTCATCTGTCCTCGTGGCGGTTCATGCGTCCGCACCGGTTTACAACGTGGAGGACAACTTTTTCGTCTACGCCGGCTTACAACACTGCGGTCGACTCATGTCTCTATGCTGCCTCTGATGCTGCGACTGTTTTACTGTCCGCCCTGCGGTCCGGCCTACTCAACATGTCGGGTTGGCTAACGAACACCGATGAGGATCATAAGGTCCAAATACATCAGGTGATATCTGTCTAGATTATTTTAAATAGCACATATCAACTTTTTTCCTTTTGAGAACAATTACTCTGGTTTATGATATTATTTATGCATGACATTTGGTCACCGCAAGAGCGGTAGTGACTCGCCCGCGTCCATACTGCCTTTAATGTTGCGGTTGTTTTTTCCGTCCGCCTCCGTGGTTCGACATATATCCACACAATGCGGCTCACTTGCCCATTTGCACGGTTTACTGGGCCGCTTCACCATGGTGGTCAACTGATCACCAACTCTGCGGCGAATAAATACTGGCCTAACATATCAGGTGAAATCCATCTAGTATTTTTATTATTATATAAGAGAAATTACTCCGGTTTGCAAAGTTATCTAATGGAGGACCCTAAACCGCCATATTGGTGCATATTTAAAGGCCGACTCACCCGTCTGCGCCAGTTTACAATGCCGCAGACAACTCACCCGTCCGCCCCGCGGCCGATTCACCAGACTGCATGGGCTTACAACGCTGTGGCCGACTCATTTATCTATATCGCCTCTGATGTTGCGGTCATCTTTGCTGTCCGGCTCTCGTGGCCTGATCTACATCAACATTCAGGACCGCACCTGTCTGCATGAGCTGTTTATTGAGTGTGAGCAAGTCACAGCTTGGGTAGCCCGGTTTTCTTTCAACAAAATGGAGACAAATTATCATATACTATCAACCGCCGTCTGCACTGGGTGGCTCAATGGGGAGGTGCACAAGTCGCCGCCACTATAGTTTGGTTAACTTCAAATCGCTAGTTGGAAGGAACCATTGGCCGAGTTGCTGACATGGCTCGTATGGAATCATTTACAACCCGCTGCACTCACCACAACCTTCTGTGCATTCACATCACGCTATCAACACCAATGATATACACCTTCTGCTATGGTCAAATACAGAGAATCTCAAGACAACTCCTCAAGTCGTCTTAAAGACACGGGGGATACGATGACATGAATCAGCAAATCTTGCCAATTTTAGCAAATTTAAGAACCCCAAGACGATGGAGGGAAAGATAACCCGGTCCCAGAGGCAACTGCTATATTGATGAAAATTTAAAGGCCGTCAGAAAATTTCTGGCTTAAAAAGTATATGACAATTACAAAATCCCGGCTAAATGAAGAAGTTTCCGGGTCATCAGAAAGGAATCCGGTTTTAAAATCTGGCTCGAGGGACATTAGTCTTACTGAAGCTCTCAAATATCCGGTGTACAATCTGGTTCAAGGGAAATCTGTCTCCTACAAAGCTCTGAAGCTCTCAAATCCGGTTTAAGAATATCCGGTTCAAAAAGAATTAATCTCTCACAAGTTCGAGTTTAAAGGCCGTCAGAAAAATTTCGGCTGAAAATGAAGATTTCGGTTTAAGATCTGGTTAAAGGGAAAGATGTCTCCCACAAAGCTCTTACGACCTCAATATCCGATTTAACATCTGGTTAAGAAGAAATATCTCTCGCAAAGTTGGAGTTCTCAGGAGGGACCAAAGAGAGTTTGTTGCACAGCACAACTCAAACATAGGCACCCGACGAGCACAGCTCAGAAATATTTCACATGGGAGCTTCTGTTTATAATGCGGAGTTCTGATTACCCATTAATCCGGCTATCAAGCTAATATTATCATAAGAGCACAGCTCTGGTTACTTCGGTAATCCGGCTATCAAGCCAATATTATCATAAGGGGCCAAAGAGAGTTTGTTGCACATCACAATTGAAACATAGGCACCCACTGAGCACAGCTCAAAATGTTACCTGGGGGCTCTTTTTGCACAGCAACAAAGAGTTTTAAAGACCCTTGTAATAGGCTATCAAGCCAGGCTTGGAAGCCAGGTGTATTCACCTAAAACCCCGGGTTAACCTGCCTTCATCAAGTAAGTCACTCTGCCCAGGTAATCCTGGTATGACCCGCTGAACGTTTGGCAAGTCAATCTTATACAGACCCTGAACTTGTGAAAGTTAAAATGATGATTGGTTAATGTGAGGTCCATCTTAAAAGGCTTTGTAAAATAGTTTAACTCAGTGGCCTGGCAGCCCATGAAAAGCCTCGATTTTGGGCCTGGCAGCCCATGAAAAGTCTCGCATCTTCCCATGCTTTTATTAGACAATTTTCTCTTTTTGAGGTTTACAACATTTTATGATAAACTGGTGTTTATTAACCTGGCCTAGTTTTTTTTATAAACCAGCAGTCTACGATAATTACCAATGTTCAAATTTTGGGTTATCACCCTTACTACACTGGCTTGGTAAAACCAACAGTGTGATCAAATATCACTAGAACCGGTTTTCAAACCGGGTTATATTATTCAAATCTTTAAATAGCCAACATGGCTGGATTTTTATTCTGGTTATCAATAACCAATATTATGATTCGGTTTTCAAAGTCGCTTCATTGCAATGGATATTATTTTATCAATGGGTATGATTTATTCTACTAAGGAATAGTCCCGAGTCGCTGCAGGCTTACGACCCGGCACTTGGGGGCTACATTATTTAAATTGAGATTACATCAATTACGCAAGTCCCATGTCACTGCCACCATGCACCATGGCACTTGGGGGCTAATGCAAAGTCATTTTTTGCTCACCTTATTGAAGACCCGACTCATCACATTATAATGAGCAGGCCCTTGGGGGCTACCAATTGCTCCTCTCAATAATTCAAGGTACAAAGCTTTTAATCCATTATATTGAAGGGTCCACTGCTCAGTTAGTAAAGCACAAGGCTCTTAACCTTGTGGACGTGGGTTACAAGCCCCATGATGGGGGTTACATCATATAATGTTGTTTTTGATGAAGTCCCAACTTAGTATTATCTTACTAAGACAGCCCTTGGGGGCTACACGTTGTTGTTCAAGTCTACATGACCATATCTGCAAAGTCCCTACTCATTATTACATAATGACCCGGCCTTGGGGGCCACACAGGTTGAAGTTTTTATGAGCATCAGGTAATTACAAGTCCCAGGTTGCTACAAGCATGACAACACGGCACTTCGGGGCTACATAATACGGAGTATTCAGTTTTTACTAGTGACTGGGATGAACAATCTAGATTTCTTCAAGGTTACAACATTCATATTGAAACAAGTCTTAAGATATCACTATGTTCTCCTCTTAAGACTTGGGGACTACAGGTAATATGCATATAAAGGAGGAACATCTTCAAATTCTCAGTTTTGGGCAAATCAGGAAGATTAATTGTGTGACCCGGCGTTGGCAACGATCATAACCCGGTGTCTATAAACAGTCATGACCCGGGATCATTAGTTTTTATAACCCAGTAATTTTGGCAATCACAAACCGGGAAGTTCTACATTTTCAAACCGGCTGAATATCAGTTGAATATTTGAAGACCAATATTTCTGTCAAATCAGAGTATTGATGGCCGATTCAAATGGATTCTTTATTTACAATATATCTTCTGCAAGCAAATTTATTATGAAGCTGGTCTATTGACTCCGATTTTTTAGAAGGAATAAATGACAAGGATTTAAGGATGATCAAGTGCCGGTTTATAAGAATATTTAACACGGAGCACAAGCCGGCAAATCTGTTCTTGTGTTTATGTTGCAGATAGTTTAACATGGATAAATCCAAATTAAACTAGGGGCTAATGTCGAGGATATACCCTGCGGCGTAACCCGGCCGGAAGTATAAATCGGTTGGACTTGGCGACTCACTAATGACCTGCCCTGACTAGACGACTCACTAAGTGACCCGCCCGAGCCTGGCGACTCATGGGTGACCCGGCGAGCGGGTCAGAGGAACGACAAGACCCGATGGCCCAGAAGGCGGTTTATGGAAGGATGGTTCATGTTATGGTGGGCCGGTTTATGAGGAAAGCACAAGGAATATTCTCCTACAAAGGAAGCAAGACTAGGACTCCACTTGTAATAGAGTAATCCTAATCCTACTAGGACTAGTCATGTAACCCGCCCCTTCAACATATATAAGGAGGGGCAGGGCTCCCCAAAGAGGGACAGGTAGGAAGAAACAATCTCTAGGGCTAGACACCAAGAGCCGGATTACCGGCGACTCTTTCATGATGATAAGGAGACTTTGTCTCAAACAGCATGCAGGGTTGTTACCGGATGATGTTTCCCAGGGCCCGAAGCTGTATAAATCTGTGTCTTGCGTGTTGCGTCTCTCTATTCCGCTCAACCCCTCTCAAGCTACCACATAGATGTGCTGGCCTGACGACTAAGTCCTCACCCTAGGACATCTGTCGTGAGAATTCCATGACAGTTGGCGCCCATCGTGGGGCCTGCGTACGGTGGTGTTGAGTTCTTGGAGAGAAGCTCGCGGTTGACTAGATGAAGAAGAAGGAGAAGAGGCAAGCAGGATGACCCGGCATATGATCCACCGAGACCGACAGTCGTTGTTTCCGTGTAAAATTAAGAAATCTGAGCCAGATCGATCTTTGTGTCCTCACGACTAAGTCCTCACCCTAGGACATCTGTCGTGACAATTCCACGATAGTTGGCGCCCACCGTTGGGCCCGCGCACAGTGGTGTTGAGTTCTTGAAGGGATCTCTCCTAGGGATCGAGGAGCTCGCAATTTTTGGGATGAAGAAGAGCCAGTTTGGAAGCATTTGAATCAGCTTCAAGTTCATCAGTGCAGATTTAAAATATGTGACATTTGAGGTCAAGAAAAATTTGGGGTTCTGTTTTGTGCTTTGTTCTAGGGTGAGACTTCTGGTTTCTGGAACGTCCCTTGCTGATCATCTTTCCCTTGCCAGTGTCTTCCAAAGCACGCCTCTTGTCTTCAAGCATGAGTCCTCTGTTCACCAGATCAGGAAAGGTCGGATGACAAGCAAGTACTGCAGAGTATGACTGAGGCCTTCCATCAAGCGCTCCCTCTTTGTAGCATCAGTGATGACATTTTCAGGGGCATACCTTGACAGAACACTGAACTTCTGCATGTACTCCTTGACGGTGCCACTTCATTGCTTCAGAGCTCGGAACTCACGGTTCTTCATAGCCATGATTCCAAAAGGAATATGGGCCTTGCGTAATTCTGCCTTGAAGTCATGGCAAGTGATCGCTTGCCCAGCATGCATGACCATGAATCCATCCCACCAAGCTCTAGCAGTTCCCCCGAGATAGTGGGCGGCATAAGCCACCTTGTTGCGGTCTTCTATGCAACCGACTAGTTCCAGCAAGTCCTCATTGGTGCGGACCCAGTCGTCTTCATCCAGGGGTTTAGCAGTCTCGATGAAGGTTGGCGGTGCATGCTTCTTGAACTCTGCCAACGTGGAACGTCCATTGCCGTTCCCTGCTGGATGGCGATTGATAGCTTGAGCAATCATCTAGAGGGCTGTAGTGTTGGATTGGCGTTCCTCTCGGAAGGCTTGGAGAAGCTTATCCATGTCCATGTTCAGGGGAAGTGGTGGTGGTAGAGCTTGTCCGTGGGTTTGGTCCTGGCTGGCTTCTGGTTGGGCGGATGCTCCGACTTCGGGCTGCTGAGTAGAGGTACCAGTACGAGTTACAATAGGCATCCTGTTGGAGCGTTCAAGGTCTTATGATTGGGAGAGATGAGGGAAAGCACTAAAAATGGGTGCCTAGTAAGGGGATTGGTATGACACTAGTTGTTTTCATGAAAGGGCCAAAAGGGCCAAACACATTCATTAAAATACAAATAGACGACGCAGTCGTTTACATGCTCCCGAGGGGAAAGTACGACTTCCATCGAAACACAACAAAAGCAAACACTAGATGGTTTCATATGAACCATTACAAGGACTCGACTTTGCATAGGGGTTACACGACCTATCCTACCGTAGGGGTCATGAGCTGGCATATCCGAGTTTCGAATGATTCCTAAGTGGTGAATGCTCGGTCGCGTATTTTGGCTCTTATGGGTCTTCCTCCTTGTCTTCATCCGCCTGGGCTTCTCTATCACTTGAAGGTGTGGGGGAGTGGAGGAGTTGAACACGGCGTTGCTTTGCCGGTGGTGCACGGAAGAGCTTGCAATAATCCGTTGCAGTCATACAACGTTGCTGGGGTGGTTCTTCATCTTTGGACGATACATCTCCTAACGGTCTTCCGCCTTGATAGGCGATAGCGGGTTGCCCATGAGGTGCACCTTCCTTGTTGATCCTATCCGTCTTCTCCCGGGCTTGACGAAAAAGTGCCCTGGTCTTGTCGAGTTCTCCTCAGAGCTGCATCGACTCCGAGGCCAATTCTTGTGCCAAGCTGTCAGCACAAAGACTGATGTAGGTATGGAATTGGAGTGGAAGTCCTTCCTACAGTGGTGGTGTTCATGCGCTGCTCTCATCTTCACCTTCCTTTCGGTAAGGCAAGAAGCGAGTTGTCATATTGACTACCATCTCCGGAAGAAGTTCTCGTAGGCGGGTTATTGCCTTAAGTGTAGCTGCCTTGACAACGAGGAGTAGTGTTGCCATCTGGGGTCCCTCAAAGAACCAACTTGTGGGAGGAGCATTTGCCTTTACGATCACTTCCACATGGTACTCTGCCTTGGTGTCGCTAACCCAATGCTCATGATAGGTGAGGATGGGGGCTCGGTGAAACTGGCACTCCTGGAGGCTATCCTCAAGAAGCAAGGGGAACCCGGTGGTCAGGAGCTCTTCAGGTACATCGGCCATCTACAAAGGTTGAATGGGAGAGGTTAATAAGCTGATTATATCTTAGGTTTTGGCAAGTCTCAGAAAAAAAAGTTCAGAAGGTTTATGAAATTGGTCTCATCCTAACTAACGCCCATGCTAACTAAGGCTTCCTACAATCAGGATGGCTCTAATACCACCTCTGTGGGGACCCCGACTCATAAGTCGAGATCACTGAATGCACGTGTACAGTGATCCCAGAGATCAATGCTCAGTGAACACACAGAAGCCGAATAACAAGAGTCTTACATCCAGACATAGAGTCTTACACAAATTATGACCATTATGGCCAAGTCTTACATAGATAAAGCCTCACGGGCTGAACATGGAATAAACTCAAGTAGCGGAAGTCTTCGTAGATAAGTAGAACCCACGCCATCTACCTTGACCCTACAGGCATTCTGACTGGGAAAGCGTCCTAGTTCGCATGTTCGTCTCCAAAGAACTCTACTTCAAATTCCTGCTCTTGCATGCCTGTCCAATTAAATAACAAGTGGCAAGCCAATGAGTACTTTGAATGTACTCGCAAGCAACCCATGTTTTGGATCAAAGTAACAATGCATGTTGTAACAACGAATAAGCAACCTAGCTTCAAGCTAGTTGAAATGTCCTATCATCTTGTAAGGTATGCATAAATGAACTTGGGTAACTGTCGTGGAATTAGCACGGCAGATGTCCGGTTTAACGGACTTGATGATGGAACCATCGCACGGGTTAGCTTGAAGGGGTTCATAGCACACAAAGGATACATAGAGTTTATACTAGTTCGGCCCCTTCGATGAAGGTAAAAGCCTATGTCTAGTTGGTTTGGTATTGCTTGGGCGTCGTTTTACAGGGAGCGGATCGCTTGCCTGTAGTCTCGACGGGTTGATTCTTGCTTATCCTGAACCGTCGCCGGGTCGTCCCTTTTATATAGAGAGGCGACGCCCAGTCCGGTTTACAGAGTCCCGAGGTCGGTTCATACTGGTGTCCGCCTCGGTCTCTGCTCTTTCTTCCTTATCTCCCAAGTTACATCATCGGGCGGTTTACAAACCATGACTCTTTACATGGGCCCTAAGATCTAATGGGCCGTAGCCTTTACGGAATATTACAACCACATAATTATAACAAGCCGGTTTACACTAGCCGGTTCATACCTGCTAGTAATATCCCTGACATTAGGCCCCAGAATGATTTGAACTTGTTCATATCAATCTCCCTTGTCTTGTATAACTTTCTTCTGTGTCTTCTCATTTTTTGTAAACCGGCTCTGACGTCATCCTCGAGAATCACCGAATCTTACCGTGACATCATCTCCGCATTTAACGCTGCGAGCTGTCCTATAGCTTTTGTTTAATGGTTATCCCGAAAATCGAGCCATCAAAGGATCCTTATCCAATCTCTTACTCCCTCGAATCCCGCAGCTGTCGCTTCGTATATGTCTTTCCCTTATAAATACCGCCGTCCTCATTCGTTATCCTCTTCTCGCATCTTCTTCCTCAACCGTCGCCCGAGCTTCAAGACGCCATTGACGCCCAAGCTCGAACCGCCGCCGTCGATCGCCGAAACCAAGTCCTCGCCGGCCGCTGCATCACCCTGAGTTTGACCAGAGAACTCCGCCGCTGATCTCCACTGTTCCAGGTATGTCTTTTCTCCTCATTGTAGATCCGCGTCCTCTAGGGTTCTTCCCTGTGCCTCCGCCATTAGAGCTTTAACGAAAGCTTTGCCTTGTACATCTTAAACGCCCGTTTCATAGAAGTTTTTGACCTTTATATCTAGCTCTTAGATCTTTACCTTTGTTCCGCTAGTATATACTTTAGATCTCGTCACCTACACTCATCCTGTAGATTCATCTGCTCCGCATAAGATCCTTGCAGTTCTTCCCGTTCGTCCTTGTATTTATTTTCCTTTTTCTTGCATGCTCAGATATGTTCTGCCTTTAGCTGTTTGCAAAAACCTGTTTCTTCTCCTTTGTAGATCTATTAGGTATACTCCGGTTTATACTGTCATGCCCTGTTCCATGAATTTTTTTAAAATTGAACGTGACGGTTTAGCTGTTCCTCTTTTGCTCTCATGAACCGACAGTAACATGGCTCCTTGTTATTGCCGGGTTAACCATTTCATTAGTCCCTTGTCTAAACCGTTGCGTATTCTTCGTAGATATCTTCTGGTTTATACTGCTATACCCGCATAATCCGTTTTTGCACTTATCTTTTCAGCACTCGCTTTTCTGCCATTATGGCCAAACAATTTGTGTCTTGTGACTGGGTTCCTTCCATCATCACGGAAGACGACTTGGTTAGAATTGCTGCCATTGGTACCTTAGGCCCTCAATCTGTTTTGAAGTGGCTGGCTCCAGGAAACGAATGCCCTCCTACTTCCAGAGAAGGGGAGGTTATTGTTTTCTTTGATCACATAACTCGAGGCTTCACACCCCCCGGTTCAAAGTTTTTCCGAGATGTACTTGCCGCCTTTCAACTCCATCCTCAGGACATAGGTCCAAACTCTATCTCCAATATTTGTGACTTCCAAGTGTTTTCAGAGGTGTATCTGCAAGAAGAACCGTCTGTTGATCTGTTTCGGGATTTCTTTCACCTGAACCGGCGTACGGAATTCACCAGCGGACCGCATCAGGAACTCGGCGGGGTTAGCATCCAGAAAAGGAGAGACGTAGTCTTTCCCCATGCCGCTCTCCACACACACCCAAAGGAGTGGAACAAATCTTGGTTTTACTGTGTTGACACTTCTCCTGAAGGGGAAAACCCACTGCCGGGTTATCGCGAGCACCGTCTTCCGGAGGATCACCCTCTGCCACAACGACTCAGCTCCACCGAACGGCCCCGGTTTGCGTCTCAGCTTTCCAGACTGAAAGCTTTTATGGCCAACGGTTTAATATCAACCGATTTTATGCGCTGTTGGCTCTCTTGGAGTATTCTTCCCTTGAGTCGGCGATCGCAGTTGATGTGCCAGTATTCTGGTAAACCGTACGACCCTCAACGGTTTACCAAGGATAAACTTTCTGAATCGGAGGTTATTGAATCGGCCAAGAAGATGCTCAACGTCTCCTTAGCAGACTGCAGCAAAGTCGGATTAGCTCCGTATTACAAGAAGAACAAGCTGCCTGCGGTAAGCTTTGCTTTGTCATGTATTTGTAATCCGTTCTTTTAAATCGTTCTTTCAATTATCTTTTCTTCCTTCGAATAGGCTGAGGATCCTTTCTGGAAGAGAAAACCTCAGGAGAAACCCGGCAAACAAGCACGCCGGAAGACCTTTGCTAATAAGAAAAGAAAAGCAGCTGTTGACTCTAGTTCTCACGCTGAGGATGACGATCCGGATTCCGAGGTATGAATTAATCCGGCTTTAATTTGCTTGCTTGTGCTCATATATGTATCTAATGATAACTTTCCACAGGAGTTGGCTGAAGGTGATAAACCGGCCGAAGTTGAGGTAACTATCCTTTCTTCCGATTCAGAACCGCTTCCACAAAAGAGTCGTCGGACAGTCCGGAAATATCAATTTTCTCATCCTTATGCTCAATTGGATCCTAATTTTCTTTTGAAGAAACAACAACATGAAGCTCTTCGCCGGACCACTCGCCATAGCGGCTTGGCAGTGGAGTCATC
>LR738714.1:548572863-548620741 GCA_902687465.1 Secale cereale
ATCTGAGTCACCAAAGCACTTGACCCGGCTCAAATTCATCTCCTTTGCCATCCGCAAGCCATGAAGTAACGCTTCATATTCCGCTGCATTGTTAGTACAAGGAAACAACAAACGGAGGACGTAACAAAATTTATCACCTCGGGGGGAAGTTAAGACAACTCCAGCCCCCGAGCCTTCCAACTGTCTTGAACCGTCAAAGTGAATTGTCCAGTACGTAAGATACGGCTTCTCCTCAGGGGTTTGCAACTCTGTCCAATCATTGATGAAATCCACCAATGCCTGAGATTTTATAGCGGTGCGTGGCACATACTTTAATTCATGTGGGCTGAGCTCAATGGCCCACTTCGCCACTCTACCTGTAGCTTCCCTGTTCTGGATTATATCCCCCAACGGTGCTGAACTAACCACAGTTATTGGATGACCTTTAAAATAGTGTTTCAGCTTCCGGTTTGCCATGAACACACCATATACCAGCTTCTGCCAATGTGGGTACCTTTGCTTGCACTCAATGAGTACTTCACTCACATAATAAACCGGGCGCTGAACCGGGTATTCCTTTCCTGCTTCCTTGCGCTCAACCACAATTGCAACGCTGACTGCCCGTGCATTAGCAGCGACGTATAACAGCAACGGCTCCTTATCAACAGGGGCAGCCAGGACCGGTGGCTTTGCCAGTTGCCGCTTCAGATCCTCAAACGCCGCGTTGGCCTCATCACTCCATATAAACCGGTCTGTTTTCTTCAGCATCTGGTAAAGCGGGATCGCCTTCTCTCCCAAACGGCTGATGAACCGGCTTAATGCTGTGATCCGGCCAGCGATACGCTGAACATCGTTGATGCAAACTGGCCTAGTCAAAGATGTAATGGCCTTGATCTTCTCCGGATTAGCTTCTATTCCTCTGTTTGAGACCAAGAATCCCAGTAGTTTACCTGCCGGAACACCAAAGGCACACTTCTCCGGATTAAGCATCATCTTGTAAGCCCGAAGATTGTTAAAAGTCTCCTTAAGATCCTCTATCATTGTCTCCTCTTTCCTTGACTTAACCACAATGTCATCCACATAGGCATGAACATTCCTCCCTATCTGTCCTTTAAGACAATTCTGGACGCAACGCTGATAAGTTGCTTGAGCACTATTGAGCCCAAAAGGCATAGATACATAGCAAAAAGCACCAAAAGGGGTTATGAAAGCCGTCTTCTCTTGGTCTTTAACTGCCATCTTGATCTGGTGATATCCTGAGTATGCATCCAAAAAGCTTAGCCGCTCACATCCCGCTGTGGCATCGATAATCTGATCAATGCGAGGGAGAGCAAAAGGATCAGTTGGGCAAGCTTTGTTGAGGTCTGTGTAGTCCACACACATTCTCCACTTCCCATTCTTCTTTAACACCAGCACCGGATTAGCCAACCACTCCGGGTGAAAAACTTCCACGATGAATCCTGCGGCCAAAAGCCTGGCCACTTCTTCTCCTATAGCCTTGCGCCTCGCTTCGTTAAAGCGGCGCAAATATTGTTTAACCGGTTTATATTTCGGATCAATGTTAAGGCTGTGCTCAGCGAGTTCCCTCGGTATACCTGGCATGTCAGAAGGTTTCCACGCAAAGATATCCCGATTCTCACGGATGAACTCGATGAGCGCGCTTTCCTATTTGGGATCAAGGTTAGCGCTGATAGTGAACTGCTTGGACGAATCACCTGGCACAAAATCAACTTCTTTGGTCTCCTCCGCCGATTTAAACTTCAACGCCGGATCATGCTCGGTAGTTGGCTTCTTCAGCGGAGTCATATCTGCCGGATCAACATTATCCTTATAGAACTTCAACTCTTCTGTGGCACATACTGCCTCCGCATAGGCTGCATCTCCTTCTTCACACTCCACTGCTATCTTGCGACTTCCATGAACCGTGATCGTGCCCTTGTGACCCGGCATTTTGAGTTGCAGATAAACATAACATGGTCTAGCCATGAACTTGGCATAAACCGTTCTCCCGAATAAAGCGTGATAGGGACTCTGGATCTTGACAACTTCGAAAGTTATCATCTCTGACCTGGAATCATGCTCATCTCCAAAGGTAACTTCCAAGTCAATCTTTCCCACTGGATAAGCCGACTTACCTGGAACCACCCCGTGGAATACCGTGTTTGATTGTCTTAACTTCTTATCCGTCAGGCCCATACGACGGAAGGTCTCATAGTACAAGATGTTGATGCTGCTACCACCGTCCATGAGAACTTTAGTGAATTTATAACCTCCCACCTGGGGTGCCACCACCAAGGCCAAGTGGCCCAGATTATCCACCCGCATTGGGTGATCCTCCCTACTCCATACAATGGGCTGTTCTGACCAGCGCAGAAATTGCGGTGTTGCCGGTTCAACCGCGTTAACTGCCCGCTTTAAAACCTTCTGATTCCGTTTACACAAACTAGTGGTGAACACATGGTATTGCCCACTGCTCAACTCCTTCGGATTATTCTGATACCCGGATTGCTGTTGCTGTTGCTGACGCTGCTGATTACCCTGATTATTGTAATTACCTTGGCCCTGCTGTTGACTGCGTTGGTTATTTTAACCACCCTGATTACGCGGCTGATTGCCCTGGTTAATATAACTTCCTTGACTATTTTGAGCACCGGCCCGGTTTTGATAACCATTGTTGTTGACCCTATATCCTGATCCGGAGCTGTTCCCCTGATGACCCGGACCATAAAACCCAGGGCATGAACCGCCATTTGGAGGCCTGTCATTAGGATTAAAGCGGCCCATCATTGCTTCCATAAAGGGCCTGCACTCTCTTATAGTGTGTTTTGCCGGTCGTTGTTTCGAGCCATGCTTCGGACAAGGCTGATCTAACTCTTGGTCCCAACTACAAGCCCCTCCGCCGGTTTGCTGAGGCGGGTTGCCCATACTACGCTGAAAACCCCCTTGAACTTGGGTATTGGCTGCGAAATCAGAGCCACCTTCTGCCTTTCGCTTGCCCAAGAAACTTGCAGTAGCCGGGTTAACTTGCGCCGGTTTACCAGGTTTGCTAACCTTCCCTGCTTTGTCTCCTTCAGCTTCTGGATACTTGGTATTATCAGAGTCCCCATACTTTACCAGAGCACTCATGAGAGTTCCCATATCATTGCAATCCCTTTTAAGCCGTCCTAGCTTTAACTTTAAAGATTCTAATCGGCAATTGTTTTCCAAAGTCACTATCGCTGTACTAGGATTGATACCATTCGAAGAGTGCAAGATCTCTGATACTCGCCGCACCCAAGCACTTGTAGACTCCTGCTCTCCTTGCACGCAGGCTGCTAGATCCACCACTGACATCGGCTGCTTGCATGTATCTTTGATGTTTTTGATGAACTGACGACGTAGCTCTCCCCATGATCCGATGGAATTAGGGGGTAAACCCTTTAGCCAGGTCTGGGTTGTACCCTCAAGCATCATGGTGAAGTATTTTGCATAAGCCGCTTCATCTACGTCCAGCATCTCCATGGCCATCTCATAACTCTCCACCCAAGCTTCAGGAGGTAAATCCGCAGTGTAATTAGGTACCTTGCGGGGCCCTTTAAAATCCTTGGGCAACTTTACACTCCGTAAAGCGGGGATAAGACACTGTACTCCAAAGGAACTTGTCGTAACTCCCGTCTCTGCCGTGGCAGTTTGATCCGGCGTTGTCTGACGGACCTCCTCCCGGGCTACGGATCTAACCCGGTTCACATCGTGAGCTTGAGCATCCGCGCCTGCCGGATTATCCTGTCTGTGCCGATGTCGCCTGCGCTCACTGCTAGATACCTCTGGCTCCTCCCAATGCCTAGTGTAACTCCGGCTGGGACGTGGTGTTGAATGTAGCCTTTCCCTGCTATGAGAATATGCTTGCTGCTGTATTAACGCCGTATTAAGCAACTCCTTGGCCCGGTGTGCCTCCAGCGCTGCCCGGGATGTCCCCTCCACTGGTAAAGCGGCCAAATGTGCAGCAGCAGCCACGATGTTATCCAAAGGATTTGAGTAATGACCTGGAGGGGTAGGAACGTGAGGTGCAGACGTGATCCGCCGATCTTGCTCCGCAGTGGGTTGCTGAACCGGCTCTTCCCTGGCTGGAGGTGCCCTCCGGTTTAGAGCCGGATCGTTGCTGGCACCAGCCCCGGGTGTCCTGAACAGATCCGTCGCTTCATAAACCGACGGTAGACGAGACTGGTACTTCCGACCCCTTACCCCCTGCACAGAGGCCTGCTCCATCCTCGGATAAAAAGCCTGATCATCCAGCTCCGCTTGCCTTATTGCTATCATTGCTTTCTCTGCTTTCAAATCCTCTTTCAATTGATCAATCCGGCCTTTCAACTGAAGAAGCTCTGCATCATGCTGCGCCTTGTCTGCTGGAGCTATCGTTGCCACCGCTTTAGTTGTGAACTCCTCGATCAAGGTGGATAGAACATCGGCAGGTGAGAGGTCTGGGCCGCTCCCCCCTACACCAGTTTCTGCTGTCGTCCCGTTCACCGTGGGCTGTGAACCGGCCATAAAGACAGACACCCGGTTTGGCGGGTCGAAGAGGTCCGGAATACTGTTTCCATCGGACTCACCCTCAGACCGGCCGTCCTGCAACTGATACAAAGACTCAGTTTCTCCGGATGAAGATTCGTCGTCTGAGTAGACAACTGTTGCACCATTGGACTCCGATCCGTCCTCGGTTTGGACCCCATGAATTGCTCCAACGAACACGCGCTTCATGGCGGGCTGAATCCGGGCCGATCTTGCACGCTGAGCCAGCTCGATGATGTTGTGGAAGATGTCCGGCTCAGGTCCCGGTTCACCGATCTTGCTGATGAAGACGCGGATGCCGCCGAAGGGAACCCGGTACCCGTATTCGATTGAATCGGCCTCCGGCCCCCAGCCTGCGTCGTCGATGTAGATCCGGCCGCGGCGACTCTTGGTCATCCGGCCGACCGCGTAACCCTTGAGCCCTTCAAAGCTGCCCTTCAAGAACTCGAAACCATCGTGTGGAGGCCCCACGGTGGGCGCCAACTGTCATGGAATTAGCACGGCAGATGTCTGGTTTAACGGACTTGATGATGGAACCATCGCACGGGTTAGCTTGAAGGGGTTCATAGCACACAAAGGACACAGAGAGTTTATACTAGTTCGGCCCCTTCGATGAAGGTAAAAGCCTACGTCTAGTTGGTTTGGTATTGCTTGGGCGTCGGTTTACAGGGAGCGGATCACTTGCTTGTAGTCTCGACGGGTTGATTCTTGCTTCTCCCTGAACCGTCGCCGTGTCGTCCCTTTTATATAGAGAGGCGACGCCCAGTCCGGTTTACAGAGTCCCGAGGTCGGTTCATACTGGTGTCCGCCTCAGTCTCTGCTCTTTCTTCCTTATCTCCCAAGTTACATCATCGGGCGGTTTACAAACCATGACTCTTTACATGGGCCCTAAGATCTAATGGACCGTAGCCTTTACGGAATATTACAACCACATAATTATAACAAGCCGGTTTACACTAGCCGGTTCATACCTGCTAGTAATATCCCTGACAGTAACCATGAGAACGGGTTACAGGTATCAACATAAATAGAGTTTGGATCAATGCTAGCTCATTCAACATGTATAGTCACTGCCTTGACTCAAATAGTTCCCTTTCACACACATATGCATCAAGTTTGTAAAATTTCAGGACATAGTTTAAGTAGCACCTCCTAACTGTGCATGACCGTGGACACGACTATTCGAATAGTTTGACACTCTGCAGAGGTTGCGCACTTTACCAATAAGATTCGGGAAGTTTTCGTGTCATCCACGATCCCGCAGTACCTCAACTACTCGGGGGAAGCACCCGATCATTACCTTTCCCTAGACGACACTAACATAGGGTCCACTCGTTGGTGCACGACCCTTGTGTATAAGCAAAATATCATGGGACTCGGCCCTTTTCACATTATCCCACATACACGAAGGGACCAACGGTGTGTCCGGTGCCCTGTGAAAACAGTCATGGCCGCCTATCCGAGTACGACCCCGTCATGAGAGTGACCTCAAGTCACCCCCGTCACTAGTAATGTGGGCACCATGCTAGTATCATCCTAAGTAATCAATAATGCCACATCCTATAAATGGGTGAGTGGTTGAACATGTTTGGTTGGGACGGTAATCACACATAAATCTAATCCATCATTTTACACACACACACCAAAAGCTTCCTTTGGTACACCACTTCTTCCTCAAGTGGTGACCTTAGTTCAACATCACCCATGGGCATTAGGGGTACCCGATGTGGTTTCGATAGAATGCAACCACGAAGAGTTCATCGTATAGATGCAACATTATGCATCGACAACTAATCCTTTGGCATTGCATCCATGCACAAGGTAGAGTTATGAGTAGTGGTATGCATCATGTGGTGGTTTCACAACAAGTTTACCACCATCACTTTTCATCATCATGCAATCGGAATAAGGGTACCGATGAACAAGCGGGGTATCATGGTTAAAGGGTTGCTTGCCTTGATTGGCTTGGTCTTCAAAGTCTTCAAGTCTTTCTCCTTCTTCTTCTCCGTTTGTGACAAATCAAGCTTTGTAGACAGTGATATTACCATCAGTGTCCTTCTTCCTCTTGAAGATCCATTTATTTTCAATGACTTGCTGATCATCGGGCAAGTCCACCAAAGTCCACACTTTCTTCTCATCATGGATCCTATCTCAGATTTCATGGCCTCGAGCCATTTTTCATAATATCGACTCATCATAGCTTCTTCATAGTTCGTAGGTTTGTCGTTGTCCAATAACATGACTTCTAGGACAGGATTATCGTACCACTCTAGTGTGGAACGTGCTCTAGTCGACCTATGAGATTCAGTAGTAACTTGATCTCAAGTTTCATGATCATTATCATTTGATTCCTCTCTGGTTGGTGTTGACATCACGTGATCAATTTTCTCTAATGTGTTATTTCCACTTCGAGAGAAGGTACAACTACCTCATCAAGTTCTACTTTCCTCCCACTCACTTCTTTCGAGAGAAACCCCTTCTCTAGAAAGGACCCATTCTTAGCAACAAAGATTTTGCCTTTGGATCTATGGTAGAAGGTATACCCAATAGTTTCTTTAGGGTATCCTATGAAGATGCACTTCTCTGCTTTGGGTTCGAGCTTATCAGGCTGAAGCCTTTTGACATAACTGTTGCATCCCCAAACTTTAAAAAATGACACCTTAGGTTTATTGCCAAACCATAGTTCATACGGTGTTGTCTCAACGGATTTTGACGGTGACCTATTTAACGTGAATGCAGTTGTCTCTAATGCAAAACCCCAAAATGATAGTGGAAAATCGGTAAGAGACATCATAGATTGTACCATATCTAATAAAGTACGGTTACGACATTCGGACAAGCTATTACGTTGTGGTGTTGCAGGTGGCGCGAGATGTGAAACAATTCCACATTGTTTAAAATGAAGACCAAACTCGTAACTCAAATATTCACCTTCGCGATCAGATAGCAGAAACTTTATTTTTCTTAATACGATGATTCTCCTCTTCTCTCTGAAATTCTTTGAACTTTTCAAATGTTTCAGACTTGTGTTTCATCAAGTAGATATACCCATACCTACTCAAATCATCTTTGAAGATTAGAAAATAATGATACCCGCCACGTGCTTCAACACTCATTGGACCGCATACATCGGTATGTATTATTTCCAATAAGTCATTAGCTCGCTCCATTGTTCCGGAGAATGGAGTTTTAGTCATCTTACCCATGAGCCATGGTTCGCAAGTATGAAATGGTTCATAATCAAGTGATTCCAAAATTCCATCTACATGGAGTTTCTTCATGCACTTTATACCAATCTGACATGAACTGTAGTGACACAAGTATGTTGCACTATCATTATGAGCTTTGCATATTTTGGCATCAATATTATGAATATGTGTATCACTACGATCAAGATTCAACAAAGAATAACTAAGGGTGCATGACCATAAAATATGTTACTCATATAAATGGAACAACCATTATTCTGTGACTTATCTAAATTTAATGTTCATGGTGAATGCTAGCATGAAATAACAATTATAAAGGTCTAAAACTAATCCTGAAGCTAGATGTAGAGGTACATGCCGACGGCATTCACATCAACCTTGGAACCAATCTCGACGCGCATCGTCACCTCGTCCTTAGCCAATCGTCATTTATTCTGCAGCTCCTGTTTCGAGTTACAAATATGAGCAACCAAACCAGTATCAAATACCTAGGTGCTGCTACGAGCACTATTAAGGAACACATCAATAATATGTATATCAAATATACCTTTGTTCACTTTGACATCCTTCTTATCTACCAAATATTTGGGGCAGTTCCGCTTCCAGTGACCATTTCCCTTGATGTAGAAGCACTCAGTTTCAGGCTTGGGTCTAGCTTTGGGCTTATTCACAGGAGCGGCAACTTGCTTGCCGTTCTTCTTGAAGTTCCCTTTCTTTCCCTTGCCCTTTCTTAACACTAGTGATCTTGTTAACCATCAACACGTGATGCTCTTTCTTGATTTCTACCTCCGCCAATTTCAGCATTGCGAAGAGCTTGGGAATCGTTTTCATCATCCCTTTCATATTATAGTTCATCATGAAGCCTTTGTAGCTTGATGGCAGTGACTGAAGAAAACTATCAATAACACACTCAACTGGAAGATCAATTCCTAGTTGAGTTAGTGTGGAGAGCCCGACTCATAAGTCGAGATCACCAAATGCACGTGTATAGTGATCCTAGAGATCAATGCTCACTGAACACACAGAAGCTGAATAACAAGATGCTTACATCCATACATACCATCTTAAACAAATTATGACCATTATGGTCAAGTCTTACATAGATAAAGCCTCACGGGTTGAACATCGAATAAACTCAAGTAGCGGAAGTCTTCGTAGATAAGTAGAACCCATGCCATCTGCCTTAACCCTACAGGCATTCTGACTCAGAAAGCGTCCTAGTTCGCATGTTTGTCTGCAATGAACTCTTCTTCAAATTGCCGCTCTTCCATGCCTCACCAATTAAATAACCAGTGGCAAGCCAATGAGTACTTTGAATGTACTTGCAAGCAACCCATGTTTTGGAACAAAGTAACAATGCATGTTGTAACAACGAGTAAGCAACCTAGCTTCAAGCTAGTTGAAATGTCCTATCATCTTGTAAGGTATGCATCAGTGAACTTGGTTAACCATGAGAACATGTTATAGATATCAACATAAATAGAGTTTGGATCAATGCTAGCTCATTCAACATGTCGAGTCACTGCCTTGACTCAAATAGTTCCCTTTCACACACATATCCATCAAGTTTGTAAAAAAATTGGACACAGTTTAAGTAGCACCTCCCAACTTTCCATGACTGTGGACACGACTATTCAAGTAGTTTGACACTCTACAGAGGTTGCACAAATTGCCCACAAGATTCGGGAAGCTTTCGTGTCATCCAAGATCCCGTGGTACCTCAAGTACTTGGGGGAAGCACCCGATCATTACCTTTCCCTAGACGACACTAACATAGGGTCCACTCGTTGGAGCACGGCCCTCGTGTATAAGCAAAAGATCATGGGACTCTGCCCTTTTCACATTATCACACATACATGAAGGGACCAACGGTGTGTCCGGTGCCCTGTGAAAACAGTCATGGCCGCCTATCCGAGCACGACCCCGTCCCGAGATTGACCTCAAGTCACCCCCATCGCTAGTAATGTGGGCACCATGCTAGTATCAGCCTAAGTAATCAATAATGCCCCATCCCATAAAGGGGTAGAGTGGTTCCACATGTTTGCTTGGGACAGTAATCACACATAAATATAATTCATCATTTTACACACACCAGAAGCTTCCTTTGGCACACCACTTCTTCCTCATGTGGTGATCTTAGTTCAAAATCACCCACGGGCATTAGGGGCACCCGATGGGGTTTTCAAAAGAATGCAACCACGAAGAGTTCATGGTATACATGCAACATTATGCATAAACAACTGATCCTTTGACATTGCATCCATGCACAAGGTAGAGTTATGAGTAGGGGTATGCATCATGTGGTGGTTTCACAACAAGTTTACCACCATCACTTTTCATCATCATGCAATCGGAATAAGGGTACCGATGAACAAGAGGGGTGTCATGGTCAAAGGGATGCTTTCCTTGATTGGCTTGGTCTTCAAAGTCTTCAAGTCCTTCTCCTTCTTCTTCTCCAACTACTTCGTCAAATACGGGATCTATTTATTGCAAAAGAAACAACAGGAAAATAAGGCAATAATAAAACAGAAAAGTCGAAGTGCTCAAAAAATGACAACTTATTTTTTTAAAATACTAGGAGGTAAACTATGAGGGGGAAATTCTTAGTTTTGGGTTTGGAGCTAAAGGGACAGAGTAGTGGATTTTCAAACTAAGATTTTATTGCTCAAATTTGAATTTGAATTTGAACACTACAGAAAAGTTTGATGGATGTGCATGAAAGATACACCATTAAATAGGTGGGAATATTACAAGATTTGTGGAGTTGGAATTATTTAATTTGGATAAATATTTTATCCTGTGGAATTATTTTAAAACTGGACAGAAAATAAAAATAAAAAGGGGCACTATGCAACTGGGCCAGAACGGCGGTAGCGCACAGGCCCAAAATGGAATCGACATGTGTTGCGGAATTGTCACGGCAGATGTCCTAAGGTAAGAACTTAGTCGCGAGGCCAACGCATCTATGTGGTAGCTTGAGAGGGGTTGAGCGGAATCGAGAGACGCAACGCAAGGCAAAGATTTAGTCAGCTTCGGGCCCCAGGAAACATCATCTGGTAATAGCCCTACATGCTGTTTGAGGCTAGGTCTCATTACGATCCTCATGGAGTCGTCGGTAAACCGGCAATCCTTTAGTTGTGTCTAGCCCTAAAGAATATGGCGCCTCTAACTTGTGAGAACTTGTCCCTCTTTGGGGAGCCCTGCCCCTCCTTATATATGTTGAAGAGGAGGGTTACATGCAGAGTCCAACTCGGACTTAAGACTTAACTATTCTAACTTTCCTTCATGGGCTTCTTAACATCTTGGGCTTCATAACGTCTTCGGCTTCATAACCCCTGGCAACCCAGTTATCACTGTTTGCCGGTTTAACATTGTCTGCCGGTTTAACATTGTCTGCCGGTTTACCACCAGCCGGTTTACCGTCTGTCTTAGCCATCTGTCTTGACTCTCTGTCTTAACTCTCCATCGGTTTACCATCCGCCGGTTTCCCAAGTCCCAGCCGGTTTATAACACCAGCCTGGTCATACCGCGGGGTATATCCCCGACATTAGCCCCTAGTTTAATTTGGATTTATCCATGTTAAACTGATCCTGAGCATCTTTAAATCCTTGTCATTTCCTTCCAAAAAATCCGGGTCAATAGGCCAACTTCATAATCAATCTGATCTTCAGCCGGTTTAAGAATGTAGAACTTTGCCAGTTTAAAAATATTGATGGCACCGGATCATAACTGTTTGTTAACATCAAGCTTGAAAATATACCTCCTTTGTATGCATATCACTTGTAGCCCCCAAGTCTTAAGCAGAGAACATAGTGATAGCTGAAGACTTGTTTCAATATAAATGTTGCAACCTTGAAGAAATCCAGACTTGTTCATCCCAATCACTAGTAAAAACTGAATACTCCATATTATGTATCCCCCAAGTTCCGGGTTGTCATGCTTGCATCAACCTGGGACTTGTAATTTCATTATGCTCAACAACTTCAACCAGTGTAGCCCCCAAGGGCCAGGTTATTATGTAATAATGAGCAGGGACTTTGTATATACTTCATTGAAAATAGCATTATCCAATGTAACTCCATCGTAGGGCTTGAACCCACGCCCACAAGGTTAAGAGCTTTGTGCTTTACCAACTGAGCAGTGGACCCTTCAATATAATGGATTAATACTTGTGTACCTTGAATTGTTGACAGGAGAAATTGGTAGCCCCCAAGGGTCGGCTCATTATAATATGATGAGTCGGGTCTTCAATAAAGGTGATCAAACAATGACTTTGCATTAGCCCCCAAGTGTCATGGTGCATGCTTGCAGCGACATGAGACTTGTGTATTGGATGTAATCTCAATTTGAATAATGTAGCCCCTAAGTGCCGGGTCGTAAGCCTGCAGCGACCTGGGACTATTCCTTCATATGTAGAATAAATCATTTCTACTGATAATATGATAGCCATTGCGCTAAAGCAACTTAAAAACCCTTAATCGTAATACTGGTTATTGATAACCATAATGAAAATCCAGCCATGTTGGCTATTTAAAGATTTGAGTAATATAACCCGGTTTGAAAACCGGTTCTAGTGATATTTGATCACAACCAGGCCGGGTTAATAAACATCGGGCATTATTTTATCTCATACTGGCGACTTATAGTCAAAAGCCAGGACGGTTTAATAAACACCGGTCATTATCTTATCTCATATTGGCGACTTATAGTCAAAAGCCAGGCCGGGTTAAACCACCAGTCATTATAACTGATCATGTATTGACAACCTGTTTTCTGCATAAGACAATGTTCAAAATGTCCTGGCGGTTTATCGCTGGACGGGTCATAATGCCCAAACACATGATCTAAGTTGATAATTTGAACTGTGCATAAAGTATAAGTATGTATCATACCTGTGATTAAGTGTATCACAATAAACCTTAATCCGGCAGGAAGAAATAATGCTTCAAGGTGTAATTGCTGATGACTCCCTTGATTATTTGTCGGTTCGTCATGAAAACCGAACCGGGTTATGATGAACACCGGTTTAACTAGTGCTGGTGTTCATGACCCAGACTTTAGCTCTATAGACATATGGACTACCTTGTAGTTGTCCGTTCTTTAATCAATGGACTTGGTTAAGAACCAATGACCTTGAAGACAAAGATTTGTGAAAACATAAAAAATAAAAATAAGGTTTTTTGGGCAAATAAGACCATGTAGTCGAGCCTTTTTATGAGCTGCCAGGCTCCAAATTCGAGGCTTTTTATGAGCTGCCATGCTACTGTCATTAACCATTTTAGCAAAGCCTGTCAAGATGCTCCGCAATCCTTAACCAAATCATCGATGACAAGCTACCCAATGTTTCAAAATCTCGTAGAGATTTTGTCTTTAGGTAATCAACTCGATGATCGTCAATTTAACGTGGCCAAGTTCAGGGTCCCGAAGGATTGACTTGTGGCAGGTTCGACGGGTCATACCAGGTTTACCTGGACGGCGTGATTTACTTGATGCAGGCAGGTTAATCCGGGGTTTTAGGTGCATGCACTGGGCTTCCAAGCCATGTTCACTACGAGGGTATTCAACATGATGCGAGCCCCCAGGTAGTGTGTGAGCCGTTTGCTCATCGGGGCATATGTTTGAGCTGGGTTAGGCACCAAAACTCTCTTTTACCCCTCATCATCATTTGGAAATTGCCGAAGCAACCAGAGGAGTGCTCTTATGATGGGCTTCATACCGCCGCCGGCTCAAGAGACCATGGGAAAACTTCCTTGCTCGCGGAAGCCCCCATGCGGCTCTTGTTCGTACAAATAAGATGGCTGATTCCTGGATGTGTCAAGGGCGCTGGTTTAGGAGGCCATGGAAAGCTTCTGTAGAAACTCCCATGTGATACTCCTTTGTGTGAAGAACACGGCTGATTCCTTGATTCTATCAAGGGTGCCGGTTTAAGAGGCCATGGAAAACTTCCTTTGAAGCCCCCATGTGACCTATTTGTGAGTTGTGCTCGTCGGGTACCTATGTTTGATTTGTGCTGTGCAACAAACTCTCTTTGGTCCCTTTAATAAATAACTGTCCTGCATATCAAAATATACGGATCAAAGTAATTGTTTTCTTGATGAAAACAATATATACCAAGAAATTACATTTAGATGGATATCACCTGATGTATTTGGACCTTATGATCCTCATCGGTGTCTGTTAGCCAACCCGGTATGTTGAATAGACCGGACCACAGGGCAGACAGTAAAACGATCATATCAACAGAAGCAGCACAGACACATGAGTCGGCCGCGGTGTTGTAAGCTGGTGCGGACGAGCAAGTTGTCCTCCACGTTGTAAACCAGTGCGGACACGTGAACCGGCCGTCCATTCAACGGGTAGTGTGACACAGAGGAAACACCATTGTAGAATATTGCCAGTGCGTGCTTTATTCCCGCAGTAGAACAATAATTTCACCTGTATATAAAAACACCAATAGGGCAGTGTAATGGTGTTCAGAGGAATTAAAATGTACTGATAAAATATATAGGAGGGATGACACCTGATTTGGCTTTTGTTGGATGAACACAGATGCTGGTGTCATATATACTGAATAGCATATGCACGTTGAGCTCCGCTGATGTGATGTAGTATAACATCCACGTGACCCTCTGCTATAACTTGATTTTTTTCTCTTTTTGAACGAACAGTTGATCTTTCTGATGTAGTACTGCTCTATATAGCTTTAATATTTGCAGCACCAGGCCTCCATGTAACCTTCCTTTCTTGTCTCACATGAGGTTTGTACGTGGATCACTTTGATTAAAAATACCATGCAGGCCACTCGTGAGTACCCCCATGCTGTGACTGTCAGGTACGTGGAGGGATAACTTGATCAATGTGATGTAGGACCTTTAAACCAGAAGAAAATGACAGAACGTCATCTGCCTCCCTCTGCTGACACACGTCTCCTGGACTCCATGCACCTGCTTTGCTCTCTCCACCTGATTTCCTCCGACAAAATAACACTGACCACCGGCGGCAACCATCGTGGTAGGATGCAGGCACCATCAGCCGCTACAGCCACTCCACTTGCTATTCTTTTTCACCGGGTCAAACCTCCCCACATAATCCTTTTACTTCAATGAGCCAGGACGCTCGGGGGTGCGTCAGTAAGGCGGAGCGATGCTGTGGCGGCTCATCGGCACAGGGCTACGGCACAGGTAAGCCAGCGTTGGCGGTTCAGAGGCGGGTGAGTCCAAGGTAGAGACAGCTCATGGAGGAGCGGCGGGTTGAAGCACGGCCACAAGTCCACAACGACCGAAAGGCCAGGCATCCCGAGGATGTCCCCAACGAGGCAGAGCTATGGTAGTGGGCTGTCTTAGCAGCTCACAATGTAGGTGAGGCGGTTTAACTTGAGGCCACGGAGGCGCGCCGGTTTAACTTGAGGCGAAGCCGATGAACCGGCGTTGGTTAGTTGGATTAGTAAAAACGGGACTGCGGCGGCGAGTTACAGCACCTCGACGACGGCGGCTGGAGCAGGGACGCTAGGAGGCACCGCAGGTACTAGACTGAGGAGCAGCGCCGGTCCTGGACGAGGAGGCCTCAAGCATAGCCGGTTCACGCAGCAAGGTTGGTGGTTTCAAAATCATGGAAACGGGTGGATCCCGCTCATTATGACCATGGTGGAAGTGGGCGCGGCGAATTGGCCGCAGCTGTACATGACTCGCCATTGTGGAATTTTGGCAATGGCAATGGAGCAGTGGGCGCATATCCGGCGGGTGGAGGAAAGATCGCACACGGGGAGCCACGCAGAAGCGGAGCTCAGCGGCTCAACAACACGGCAACCTTGTGGCGAGTCAGAGCGGCCCTCCCGCTGCATTCAAGGCGGTAGGCCACAACAGCGGTTTGAGAGCGGATGAGCCGGTTTACGGCGACTGATGCATACGGGTTCGACGAGGGCGGCGACTCACGGATGGTGGCTCTCAGTGAGCTGGGGTGAAGGCGGATACGGAGGTACCGGACCGTGGCAAAGGCGGATACCTCGCAGAATATACGACCCGGAGGCAGCTCTCGAGCGACGACGGTGGTGGCTCAACCGCGGCGGAGACCCAGCGGCTATTCATGGCCGTCTCCCAGGGCGTTTCAACCGAGCAGAAGGGCGACTCAAGATGTGGCTGCACGGGGGTGACGGTGAAGCTGGTTTGGGCGAGGCCGGGGCGGTTTGGCCGCGAATACGGTCGACTTAACAGCGGCAACGGTTCATCCTGGCGTAGGCGACGATTTGTACGTCAGCGCGTTGATAGCGGCTCAGGGCTGAAGCAAGACCGCGGATGCAGACACCGATGATGGCTCAGGACAGCGAAACCGGGTCGTAGTGGCAATTTAGGCCTGCCCGCGAGGTCGGCTCGCAAGCGAGGTCGGCCTGACCCAGCGCGATAACGGAATTGCGGCGGCGACTTGCGATAGAAGCAATGCAGCAGCTGAGACCGTCCACAAACGATGACAACTTGATGGCCCTGTCGTGGCCGCTCGTGGTAAAAAGCAAAGACGGTTTTGACTACTGGGTCAGCGGGGCTTTGTTGACTGTTCCGGTGATACGTGATAGCAGTAGTTTTTGCGTGGGAGCAGCAATGAAAGTTGACCTCGTCTAGGCTGCAGCAGTCTTGGATAACCCATGCCCGGATCGCGGTAGTTTTCTCGGTTCACCGGAATAAATGTTTTCCTGGCTCGCATGACGGCCACTGTAACCGATATTGATGCATCTCCGGACTCGATTTATCGCCGGGTCACGTTCATCCGTGGCATAACGCGCAACCCTAATTTCCTCTTGAACTCAATCTTCATAGATTGTAGATCCGGACTGATGAATTTGAAGCTGATGTAAATCTTCAGAGCAACTTTTCTTCCCCTGGATTTTGCAAACTTTTTATCTCTGTGAAAGATCCCTCCAAGAGCTCAACACCACCGTGCGCAGGCCCCACGGTGGGCGCCAACTGTCGCGGAATTGTCACGGCAGATGTCCTAGGGTAAGGACTTAGTCGCGAGGCCAACGCATCTATGTGGTAGCTTGAGAGGGGTTGAGCGAAATCGAGAGACGCAACGCGAGGCAAAGATTTAGACAGCTTCGGGCCTCGGGAAACATCATCTGGTAATAGCCCTACATGTTGTTTGAGGCTAGGTCTCATTATGATCCTCATGGAGTTGTCGGTAAACCGGCGATCCTGTAGTTGTGTCTAGCCTTAAAGAATATGGCGCCTCTAACTTGTGAGAACTTGTCCCTCTTTGGGGAGCCATGCCCCTCCTTATATATGTTGAAGAGGAGGGTTACATGTAGAGTCCAACTCGGACTTAAGACTTAACTATTCTAACTTTCCTTCACGGGCTTCTTAACATCTTGGGCTTCATAACGTCTTGGGCTTCATAACCCTGGCAACCTAGTTATTACTGTTTGCCAGTTTAACATTGTCTGTCGGTTTACTACCAGCCGGTTTACCACCAGCCGGTTTACCATCTGTCTTAGCCATCTGTCTTGACTCTCTGTCTTAACTCTCCGCCGGTTTGCCATCCGCCGGTTTACCAAGTCCCAGCCGGTTTATAACTCTAGCCTGGTCATACCGCAGGGTATATCCCCGACAGCATGGGCGGCGCGTGCGCCAGGTTTGAACCTGACGAGCGGGCCCCAGGCGCCAGTGAGAGCGAGGGGCAAGGGAGAGGAGAGGCTGACAGGCGGGGCATGCATGTCATCCCTAACCCAGAGTCCAGATGGCTGGCGCTCACCGGCAGTGATGCAGGGCACGACGAGGCGAGTGGAGGGCAAGGTTGGGCTTAGCATGGAGTCGCCGTTCGGGTGGTGGTGGTCGATGTTGCCGAAGCTGCCTGGTTCGCCGGTGACGAGGAGGCACGGCGGAGGAGCTTCGGGCTGTGGCCATTCCAGTCGTTTACGGCTGCAAATGAGTCGGGAAGAAGAGGGGAAACGGTCAGTGGGGTGAGGTGATTCCAGATTGAGGCACAGGAGTAGCAGGGACGGCTCATACCGAGCAGACAACGGTGAGCCGCCGCGGCGGAGCTCGAGCTCGAGGGCTTCTAGAGGTAATCTGGGGGTGCAGGGCCACTATTGGGAGTGTGGGGAGGCGAGTGGGGGAGAGGGAGAGGCTCGGGGCGGCCTATTTATAGGTGGGCGACGGTGCACCAAAGACGTGTGTGTCGGCGAGCTCGTTGCGATCGCCACGGTTAACGGGGGCTCGCTAAGGCGTGTCTGCGGCCCTTGTGAGGTTGGTCCGGCTCTAGGGGAAGGAAGAAAGAGGGCAGAGAGGTGCCAGGGTAGCCGCACGTGTGAGCGTGCTCACTGGTGTGCTTGGGCGGCCGGCGCGCGTGCGGGGTGGGCCAAGAGGAGGGAGAAGGAGGATGTGGAACATGTCATGGCATGCCGCAGACGTCGAGGCGCAACGTCGGGCCTGAGGGGGAGGGCCGAGGTGGCCGGAGGTGGTTGGCAGGGGGCAGCTACAGTGCCAGAGCGCGCTGTAGCGTGCTCCACACCATGCATAGGGCCGGCATGCCATTTTATATGCATGGTGAGGGTGCCCATTGCTGTCTAGCAGGTGTGGGAGAGAGTAAAGAAAGGAGAGGGACCCTTGGATGCTCTGGAGGGGCTCTGGTAAGAGAGGAGGGGTGAGAGAGAAGAGTGTTGTGGTTGTCTAGAGGGGTAAATGAGGAGGTTTCACCCCTCAATCATTGAGCTGAGGCCAGGGGAAGTTACTGGATGTAGAAGAGGACTAGGTGGGGCCGCGGTAAAAAGTTGAGCCCATTTGGATTAGTGGAAGAGGTCCAAGTAGAGGTTTTGGTAAAAGGGCAGAAGGTGTTTGTTGTTGGTTTGGGCAAGAAAATGAATCCCATTTGGCATGAGGCTTAAAAGGGTGAAATGGCACATATAATTAGGGTGTTCTACCAAATTTGAGCTCATTTGGGCAAAGTTGCTAATGCAAAAGATCTAGTCATGCAAAACCATTCCCCTTGATGCACCGCTTGGTGTAGTGTAATAATTTGCGGTTGTGATCATGTCCACAACGTTTGGGGGCTTTTGCAATAAGTTGGAAATGTAAAGTTGTTCAAACTTGAATCTGGGCAGAGATGGTTTTGGGGCACTTTTGTGAACCAAAACTATTTGGATTGAGTTGAAACTTTGCAAGGTCATCATATTATGCATATGTGACTTGCTAGGATTTTCCTGGAATTTCTAGAGAATATTTCCTTTGTAAATATTTCAAAAACTTGAAATATCCAGAAAGGGTCTTTGTGGGATTTGTACTATATTTTGAACATGACCATGTGTGGAAACTCTTATATATGGACAATATATGTCCTATGAGTTTCCCTAAATTTTCTGAAATATTTTTGAAACAACTAAATCATTTTAACCTATTAAAGACCATTTCTGGGCTAAAGAAAAAGCCTTTATATAAAATAGGAAAATAACTTTGAAAAATATACTTTTGTGGTTTATGGGAGTCCTATACCTAATAGGATTCAAATATACCTTTGGAAAGATTTTTCACATCCCAAATCAAGTACTTGCAGTGCAAATCTCAATTCAGGGTGTTTTGGGAAACCAAAATTTAGAAAATACTTTTTCGCCAAATTATTTTTGTAAGAAAATATTATATTGTTCTATACACATGGCATGATCATTGGGAAGAAGTTTGGAGCAAGGAGATGAAGTATAGAAGGTGAAGTTATGTTGACCTTAAAGAGCACTTGAAAACTCAGAGAGAAATCCAACTCCAAATAAAAGCCAAATGATGCAAAAGTTTTTGTTGGTCCAAATTTTCATGCTGTATTAATGCAAATGACATGTTACAAAATGTTGGGTGTGACAGTCAAGTGGTTGCGGTACCCTAACATCCTGAGTCTGTGTTCACTAACATAACTGTTCTCCTCCATCTTACAGCTAAAGAACTTGTTGGAGACTTCATATCTCTCAACTCAGACATTAGCTTGAAATATCAATTTCAGCTCTTGGAACATGTCATATGCTCCATGGAATTCAAAACGCTTTTGAAGTCCCGGTTCCAAGCCATAAAGCATGGCACACTGAACTATCGAGTAGTCATCAGATCGAGTCTGCCAGACGTTCATAACGTCTGCATCGGCTCCTGCAGCTGGTAGGTCAC
Source organism: Secale cereale (assembly GCA_902687465.1). Classification (NCBI taxonomy): domain Eukaryota; kingdom Viridiplantae; phylum Streptophyta; class Magnoliopsida; order Poales; family Poaceae; genus Secale; species Secale cereale. The sequence continues at coordinate 548,592,725 of LR738714.1, forward strand.
CTAGTAGTGCATCAAGGACATAATTCTTCTGTGCAGCAATGAGGATAATCCTTAAGTTACAGACCCAGTCCGTGTAGTTTCTAACATCATCTTTCGACTTAGCTTTCTCTAGGAACACATTAAATTTCAAAGGAATGGTAACACGGGCCATTGATCTACAACATAGATTTGCAAATACTATTAGGACTAAGTTCATGATAAATATTAGATCAAATAATCAAATTACTAAAGAACTCCCACTTAAATCAACATCGCTCAAGTTTTCTAAGTGATACATGATCCAAATCAACTAACCCATGTCCGATCATCACGTGAGATGGGGTAGTCTTCAATGGTGAACATAGAGTCTATTACACCCGATCATCACAAGGTTGTTTGAAATGATGAACTTTAGCAACAGTGCATACTCGAGGAGAACACTTTCATATTGAAATTAAGTTAATGGGTCTTCTTATAATGCTACCGTCCTTCTAAGCAAAATAAGAAGCATAAAGGGTAAACATCATAGGCAATCAAAATACATGACATGATATGGCCATCATCATCTTGTGCTTTTGATCTCGATATCCAAAGCAACGGCGTGATCTCAATCGTCATCGGTGCGACACCTTGATCTCCATCGTTGCATCGGTGTCGTCTCGCCAACTATTGCTTCTACAACTATGCTAACACATAGTGCTAAAGTAAAACAATTACATGCCGCTTAGTGATTAACATGCAGGTCATATAATAATTAAAGAAAACCCTAAGGCTCATATCGGTTGTCGAACTCATCGACATGCAAGTCATGAACTTATTAGAAAATATTATCATCTCATACATCAACATATTTCATATCATGTCTTGACCATATCACATCACAACATTCCTTGCAAAAACATGTGAGACGTCCTCTACTTTGTTGTTGCAAGTTTTACATGGCTGCTATGTGCAACTAGCAAGAATTGTTCTTACCTACGCAAAACCACAACGGTGATTATCAAGTTGCTATTTAACCTTCTGCAAGGACCGATGTTGTCAAATACTAATATTCAACTAAAGTAGGAGAAACAGACACCCACCATCCACCTTTATGCAAAACAAGTTGCATGTCAATCAGTGGAACCAGTCTCATGTACGTGGACATGTAAGGTTTGTCCGAGCCGCTTCATCCCACAATACCACCGAATCAAAATCAGACATTGGAGTTAAGCAAAATGAACATCACCGCCCATAACTCCTTTGTGTTCTACTCGTGCATATCATCTACGCACAGACCTGGCTCTGATGCAACTGTTGAGGAACTTTGCATTGAAAAAAAGATACGCACACACAAGATCTATCCATGGAGAGGCATTCCTACGAGAGGGGGAGAGCATCTACATACCCTTGTAGATCGCTAAGTAGAACCATTTATTAATGTGGTTGATGTAGTCATACACCCACGATCCGTCCCGATCTAGAACCGAACGTACGACACCTCCGTGTTCGGCACACGTTCAGCCCGATGATGTCCTTGCCTTCTTAATCCAGCAAGAGGGGAAAAGTAGTAGATGAGTTCCGACAGCACAACAGTGTGGTGACGATGGTGGTGAAACTATTTCCATAGGTCTTCGCCAAGCACAAATGATTTGGACGGAGGAGGAACTAGACGGAGAGGGGGCGCCGCACATGGCTTGGGGATTCACGGTCTTTGGTGCCCCTCCTCCCCTCACATATATATAGGTGGTGGGGGAGGGGAGGCAGCCCTAGGCGCATCCATAAGGGGCCAGCGGCTGCCCTAGGGCGCCTGCCCTAGGTGCTCGCCCCTTCCTTTTCTTTGGTGCGTGGGAGAAGGCAGGAGGGGAGGAGCCCCCCCTTTCATTTTTATCATGTGAAAGGGAAGGTAAGAGGGGCTGGACCTCTTCCATTCCTTCCCTAGGGCCGTCGGCTAGGAGGTGGGAACGCTAGCCCTTGTGGGCTGGGGTGCTCCCCTCTCCTTGGCCCGTTAAGCCCAAGAACTCCTCATGGCCTCCCAGAGCCCCTTTTGCACCCCGATTGTCGGGGGAAACTGATCGCCCACGAACACCTATGGGACCGGAGCCCCTTTTCGGTACGGCAAGGGAGCGGAGGGCGCACGAAGAGCGGATCGAGGCGAGCACGCGAGTAGTTTACCCAGGTTCGGGCCGCACGGATGCGTAAAACCCTACTCCTGCCTTGGTTTATATTGTGTTCTTGGCTCGGGAGCATGATGAGCTACAGTACTTGTCGCTAGCTATACCGAGCGCTGGAGTGATCGAAAATCGGAACCCCCTCTACGTTGCGCATGGGCCTCCTTTTATAGGTCGAAGGGGTCACCGACAGGTGGCAACGTAGATGAGGGTAAAAACGTAAAAATGGTGGTAGTTGGAATAGTGTATGTATAGTGGTCTATACCTAACCCTGATGGCAGGGGACAAGGGCATTGAATGCCCGTCGCCGTCGCCCCCAAACAGTGCAAAAAGTGCCCGTTAGGGCGTCTCCATTCGCCACGAAGGTTGCCTCGTCATCGCGGCTCGCCACGGTGTACCCCAGGCTGCACAGCCTTCCGCCACGTGCACCTGGAAGGGCCCCAGGGCGACGCGTGGCCGGATGAGCTGGAGCGCGGGCACATAGTGGGAGCTTGCCGCGGCAAGCGTCTTGCCGCGGTCGCTTCCTTGCCGCGCCCGGAAGCTTGTCGCTCTCCGGGCCTTGCCGCGACGCGCGGAGCGTTGCGGCAAGTCCTCTGAAATGCCATGTTTGGCCTTCCTGACAAGCTCCTCTTGCCAGGGCCTTGTGCCAAAGGGGTGGTCTTGAGCCTGGTACGGCCTTCCCGGCAAGCTCCTCTTGCCGGGGCCTTGTTTCTTTAACTTGAATACTTTGTTCTTGAATGGCTCTAAAGGATCCAGAGCGGGCCTTGGCGGGCGCGTGGCAAGCCCTGCCACGGGACGCTGCTACCGCCCGTGCACAAGTCGGGATACTAAGGTACCCCTACTTTAGTACACCGACAGGAGCCCCCGGGCCTGGGCCACACACGGTGCCGAGCGCTGTTGGGCCAGGCCCAAAACAGTGCACGGGCACACGCGGCCCACGGCGCGCCGTATCCCACTCCGTATCCACCGCGTCTCTCCCTAACGGCACGCGTCGATTGCGGCGTCGTGGGAGAGATCGTGGCCTGTTTCTTTGATGGGAGAAATGCGGAACGCCCCCCTTCCCCCCTTAAAAGCAGGGGAAACAGGGGCAGTTCCCCCCATCCGCTTAATTGCTTCTTCAACCTCCAGAAACCCCCGCCGCTCTCCTCCTCCCCGAAGGTCGAAAGAGAGCAGCGCTCCGCCCTTCCTCCGCCGCCGCCAGCCTTCGCAGCACCATCGACTTCCCTCGCCGCCCCCGCCATGGCCCCGAAGGGCGACAAGGCAAAAGCTGCGAAGACCGACCGGGCACAGAAACTAGCAGCAATGCGGAAGAAGATGGTGGTCTTCCCGCCGAGGCTTGGCGCGAGGGAGCTGAAGGACAAGTTCTACCTCTTCTGGTCGAGGGAGACGAAAGCTCACCCGCGCACCAGGGTACTACCCGTCGAAGCCTGCGACATGTTTCCGGGAGGGTACACCTATTTTGCTATGTTCTTCCATTGCGGACTCTGCGCTCCATACTGCGAATTCTTCTGCGACGTTATGAACACCTACGGGTTTCATCTTCTTGATTTCACCCCGAACGCAATCTTGACCATGGCCGTTTTCGCACATCTGTGCGAGAACCTTGTCGGGGTGTATCCCAATGTAGCCCTCTTCCGCCATTATTATACACCTCGAGTAGAGTCTGGGTCTCCTCTATCTGGCGGGATTTCTTGGATCTTTAGACTCAATAAGAAAGAGGCATACTTGACTGGGGAACTCCGCGGCAAGTGGGAGGAGTGGAGGGCCAACTGGTGCTGGGTCATGGAGGATGGACCCCAGCAGTTCACTTCCCCGCGCCGAGCCGCAATAGTGCGCGGCAAGGACTGGAGTGACCTGGCCCCGGAGGACGACAAGCTGAAGATAGCCATCACTAGGATCCTTCGCCTCCGGCATGCCAAACTCACAGTAGGGGCTGTCGGAGCAGATTTCCTTCCCCGCCGCATCGCCCCCTTGCAGGAGAGGAAGAGGCCTGCTTGGGAATTTGGTAATGCGGCAGACTGTATGAGGCTGCGCCCAGGCCTCAACTATAATTTCACTGTCCTGGAGCTCATGGGGATGCTCCGCGAGCTATTCAAGCACGACGCCAAGCACCCGGAGTGGTTTGCATTGCCGCGGGGCATAGTCCCGCTACGCAATAACTCGTCGCTCAGCGCTATCCACGCGGCGATGCCGTGGTGCGACTCTCATGGGATTGACCCCACATGGCTGGCGCCCTGTGACGAAGCCGTGCAAACATTCTTCGATAACTTGGTGGGGCTGCCAATCGATCTTGACGAGAAGAAAGGCCTCACCCACGACACCACCGATCGGGAGATGGCCTATATAGCCACCCGATTGGAGGAGGCAGCCGCAGCTGCGGCTGCGGGTGAATTTGGGTATACCATGGAGGAGGCAGACGCAGCGGAGGCAGTGAGTCGGGCCGAGGAGGAAGAGATCCTCAAACTGTTGAAGCCTGCCGGGCAGCCTGCCGAGACGAGCGAGGCCACCGGGCGAGGGACGGAGTCGAGCGAGCCCGCCGAGCAGGGCGATGAATCAAGCGATTCTGCCGAAGACTCGGGCGGGTCTTTGAACCTTGACTCTTCTTCATCCTCGGGAAGTTCACCGCCGCCGCCAAGTCCTCTGCCTCAACCAAAGAAGAGTCTCCGCAAGGCCGCAGACGCGGCGAGGCAGCCGGCGGGCCAGCAGCCGCAGCGCTGCTCGACGTGCGCCACCACGACGAACAAGGATGCCAAGGGGGCGCCTTGCGCCTCAGCAGCGGGTGGAGGAGGATCATCCCGCGCGGGCTCCACCGCTCCCTCCGCTCCTCGGGCCTTGGCGACAACCGGAGCGGGATCTTCTCAGACCACCACTCCAGCGCCCGCCAAGCGCCCGAGGGAGGCTACCCCTCCAGCTCCTCGCACCGGGGCGCGCGAGGCGGATTTCGACTTCTCCGTCCTCAGTTCCGACGAGGAGGAGGAAGAGTAAGTAAAGCAACTCTTGTTTTCTTCAATTTGCTGTTCTTGTCTTGAATCTTCTTTGTTTGATTCTGTTTGATGTCCGTCTTCCAGGACCCTGGCCCAAAGGGTGGCGAAGAGGGCCAAGATCCCGGTGGTCGACCTTGAGGACGAGCCCGTCACCGCGGCACGAGATGCGCCTGCGACAGGCTTGCCGGACCAGCCAGCTGCCCCGCAGAGCAGCCCTCAGCGCAGCCCCCAGCGTAAGTTTTCTGTTTGCTCTTTCGCTTGCCGGGCGCGCGTGAGCTTCTTATCCATGCTGATATCTTGTTTGTTTGTTGATTTGTGCAGAAGAAGAGCCGCAGCCTCAGGAGCGCCAAGAGACTGCTCCCGACGAGCCGCTCGTCTCAACCTCCCCGCCAAGGAGGACCTCCTCGGCGAGGGAGGATACTCCGCCAAGGGCGAGTACCCCGCCAAGGGCGAGCACCCCGCCAAGGGTGGGCACTCCGCCAGGGGAAGGCGCCAGCGGCCCTCCGCCGGCGGAGGCTACTACCACGCCGCCGAGGAAGAACTCCCCGGCAAGGAACCCCGTCGAAGAAGAGGCCCGCGCAGGTAACCCTTGTAGTTTTCTTTTCTAGAACTTCTCTTTTTGGATATTTGCTTGACAATGATTTTCTTCTTTCTTCTTTTTTTCTTATCTTCAGACTCGTCCGCTCCAGAACCTATGGAGACGGAGGCCACCACCGAGGAGCCCGTGCGCGGCAACGCTGATGACGCCGCGGCCATTGGGGAGGCGGTCGGTACCGACGAGCCCGCCGTCGAAGAGGCAGCCAAGGCCGCCGACACGGCAGCGGAGGAGGGAACCGGCGGTCGCACTGACGGCCCTGAGGCCGCAGGAGCGTTCGACGCTGCGCCGACCGCCGACCCTGCTGCTGCCGCGGCCGGAACCGGCGCCTACTTGGAGGCTGGGAACGGGGTCTTCATTCAGATCCCGTGGGCATCTACGCCAAGGGTGCCCGCGGAGGGAGAGGTCTTCGATGGGGAAGACCTCGCCTCCACCGGGCTGAAATTCGTCGACGCGCCCGGCAGCAGCAGCGAGCCCGAGGAGGAGCAGCTTCTACGCCGGCTTCTGGCCCTGTACCGCGCCAGGCATGCCAAACTGGAGTCCCGAGAGGCTCTGGCCGCCAAGGCGGGCGTCGACTTGGAGAAGCGCGCCGAAGAGCTCCGAGCCACCAACCAGGCGGCCCTCCGATCCCTGGCGGAGGAGCGGGAGGAGCTCGCCGAGGCGCATCAAGCGTTCATCCTCGAGAAGGCTGAAGCAGAGGAGCAGCAACGACTCGCCGCCGAGGAGCTGTCCCGGCGGGAAGGAGAGCTAGCGCAGCGGAAGGTCGACCTCGACAGCTACGAGGACGACCTTGCCACGCGCAAGCAGTCCATTGGCGGGGCTCTGCAGGAAGCGAGGGACGCCGCCGCAGCTGCAGAGACCGCCAAGAGAGACTTGGAGGCGAGGGTGGCACAGTTGGAGATCAACTTGAGGACGAGCGAGGAGAAGGTTGCCGCGCTCACGTTGGAGAGGGAGAAAGACGCCCACAGCCACTCGGAGTTGCAGGTCCGTCTCTCCGACAAGGGCAAGGAGCTCGCCATCGCCAAGGATTCTGTCGCGGACTTGGAATTGAAGCTGTCCACCCTCACTGCATCGCTCGACAGCGCCAGGAACCGGGAGACAAAGCTGAAGGAGGACCTCCGGGCTGAGAGGGCACTGCTGGACAGCGCCGCCCTCACGCAAAACAACTTCAGGCAGACGATGGAGCTGTGGACCGAGGAGCTCGTCGCCACCGCCGCTGACATCGACAGGGAGTTGGCGGGGCTGGGGACGGAGCACCTCGGGTACTCCCCCGACGCGAATCTCCCTCACAGCACCAAGCTGAGCTTATTCTTCAGGGGAGTGGCGCCGGCCCTCGAGCAGCTCTGGGAGAGGATCCCCACGCAGCTGGCAAACGAGGCGCGCAGGCTTTGCACGGGAGTTGTGGAGAGAGTGCTGACGAAGATAGTTTACTGCAACCCCGAGCTCAACCTCGAGAACGTCCTCAGGACCTTGCCGCCCGACGCCGACCAGGAGGCGCTGAAGGCCCTTGTCGCCCCCATCGTGGCCAAGGTGGGCAAGATCAGGAGAGTTGACGGCGACCGCGTGGACTAGACTACCTTCCTTCTTGCTTCCCTTGTCGCTGCCAATCACGTTATGGATAGTAGTTTATCAGAACAGTGACAAGTCATCTTGTAATATAACTTTATTTTGGGTAGTTAACGAAGTGTTATTTCCTTTACTTGACTTCTTTGCCTTGTATGCTTTTACCCTACGCTTTTAGGGAACTTGCCGGCGAAGGGACCCTTGCCGCAAGCGCTGAGTGCGGAACTTCAGCAGCCTGCTAGCAACGCCGCTACCGGCAAGAAACCTCGTTGCAGCTAGTCGCAGCACACTTATGTTGTTTGGCGAACTCGAAAACGAAGTAAGGGTGCGACACTTGTCGCTGCACACTTAAGCCGTTGAGCGTGCTCGAAACAAAATAAGGGCGCGGCTAGCTACGAGTAGGTTCCTCCGCGCACAGGTTTTCCATACAAGGTGTGATCGTTCAAGGAAGATAACTTAAAAATTTAAAAATTTGAATGCTCAAACTTTGGTAACTTAGCTTTTGTGTACGGTCTGCTTCCCGGCAAGGCGAGGCTTTCTTGAACGGCACTTGGTCCATACCACTGTCTCCTTCCCCCCCGGCAAACTTGTGCGCGAGGAATCCTTCTTCTGCTTGAGAGAAAAGAGAAAGGGAGGAAGCATAGATATGGAGCCTTGCGGCTCGTTATTGCTTACCGGAGGTGTGTGCTGCACGAGGTGTCATATAATACATGCAAGTAAAAGAAAAAAAATGTATGAAACGACAAGTTGTGCAAGGCACAAAAGCTTTACTGATGCACGGGGTCTGCGCCCGGCTTTGTACAAAGGTTTACATGCAACAGCGGCAAGACTTGTACAAAAGGTGGTTGCCGGAACGGATCACGGCAACCGCGCCTTATGGGTGATACTTGCGAAGGTGCTCAATGTTCCAGGAGTTGCTCACCGGTAAGCCCTCTTCGGTCTCAAGGCGGACAGCGCCGGGCCTTGTAACTTGTCTCACCCGATAAGGGCCTTCCCACTTCGGCGTCAACTTGTTGGAATTCTTGGCGGACTGAACGCGCCGAAGAACAAGGTCGCCTTCCTCGAGACTTCTGGCCTTAACTTTGCGGCTATGGTAGCGGCACAAAGCTTGCTGGTATCGAGCAGCTCGTAGAGCAGCCTGAAGACGGTCCTCCTCGAGGAGCAGTGCGTCATCTTGCCGCAACTGCTCTTTCTCGAGCTCATCGTAAGCGAGCACTCGAGGCGATCCGTATACGAGTTCCGTGGGGAGAACTGCCTCTGCTCCATAGACAAGAGCAAAGGGTGTCTGTCCGGTGGCTCGATTTGGTGTCGTCCTGATTGACCAAAGAGCTGCCGGTAACTCTTCAATCCAGTTTCTTCCGCATTTGCGTAGTCTGTCGAAAGTTCTTGTCTTGAGCCCGCGCAGCACTTCAGCGTTTGCCCTCTCCGCTTGACCATTGCTCCTTGGGTGAGCAACAGAAGCGAAGCAGACCTTGGCGCCAAGGTCTTGGACGTATTGCATGAAGGTGCGACTTGTGAATTGTGTGCCGTTGTCGGTGATGATCCTGTTAGGGATTCCAAAACGGCAAACAATTGACCTGAAGAACTTGACTGCTGACTGTGCGTTCACCTTTCTCACTGGTTCCACTTCCGGCCACTTTGTGAACTTGTCGACGACGACGTACAAGTACTCAAAGCCCCCGACTGCGCGGGGAAAGGGGCCGAGGATGTCGAGCCCCCAGACCGAAAAAGGCCAGGACAAAGGGATCGTCTGGAGAGCTTGAGCTGGCTGATGTATTTGCTTGGCAAGGAACTAGCACGCTTCACACTTGGTTACTTGTGAGGTTGCATCTTGGAGAGTTTGTGGCCAAAAGAAACCTTGCCGGAACGCCTTGCCGGCAAGCGCTCTTGCGCCAATGTGGTGGCCACATATGCCTCCATGTATCTCTGCCAACAGCTTTTGCCCATCTTCCCGGGGAATGCACTTCAGTCTAACACCGTTGAGTCTTCTTCTGTATAGTTCATTGCCGACGAACTGATACATACTTGACTGCCGGGTTATCCTTTCTGCTTCGTTTGGCTCTTCGGGAAGTTCTCCAGTTTGGAGGAAACGGACGATCTGCTATGCCCATGCCGGAGCCTAAGGCTCAACAACAAGGACTAAGGGCATCAGTGCTGCTGCGGGAATGTTAGCTTCTACGGCAAGAACTTGTGGCTCGGCCGGAGCTTGATGTTCCCCGGCAAGCTTGCCGGGGCAAAGCTTGTCGGGAACGCCTGCTTCAACTGTACAAACCCTTGGGTCTGCAGGAGCAGACTGTTCCTCAGCAATTTTGTCGTCGATCTTGGGGACCTTGGCGGCGGCTTCATGAAGTTCTGCTGGCAAGTAGTCACCGGAGACCAACTTTCTCTTCTTACTTTGTCGAATTGATGGTGTAACAGATGGTTGAGTTAACTTGAGCACAAAGATCCCTGGTTCCACAGGTAGCTTTAGTGCAGCACACTTTGACCGGCCATCTGCGACGTCATTTTGAGCTCTTGGAACGTGCTTCATCTGCAAGCCTTCAAAGTGTTCTTCAAGTTTCCTCACTTCGTCGACGTAATCTTCCATCAATGTGCTCTGGTAGCTCTTGTTCACTTAACGGACAACCAACTGCGAATCTCCCCGCACAACTAGCTTCTTGATCCCAAGCTCAGCTGCGATTCTGAGGCCGGCAAGCAAACCTTCATACTCCGCAGTATTATTCGTTGCTTGCTCCTTGGGAAAGTGCATCTGCACGACGTACTTGAGGTGCTCGCCGGTGGGCGCGACATGCAGCACGCCAGCGCCGGCGCCTTGCAGCGAGAAGGCACAATCAAAGTACATTATCCTTTTTTGCTTGCTTCTTTGACGGGGATGTTTGTCTCTGGAGTCTCTTCGTCTGGCGTCGGTGTCCATTCTGCTATGAACTCTGCCAATGCTCTGCTCTGGATAGTTGAAGTACTTTCAAACTTAAGACCAAAGCTTGACAGCTCCAGTGCCCACTCGACAATCCTGCCTGTTGCTTCTGGATTTTGCAATATCCTTTTCAGCGGAAAGCGAGTGACCACTATTATCCCATGTGCTTGGAAGTAGTGGCGTAGCTTTCTTGAGGCCATGAGGAGGCCGAAAAGCAGCTTCTACACCCCAGAGTATCTTAACCTAGCCCCCTGCAAGAGGGAACTGACAAAATAAACTGGGCACTGCACCATCTTCTTTCGCACTTCTTCTTGCATCTGCGCAGACTCATCCTTATCGGGGTCAGAGCTTGTCGGGGGAGCCCCCTGCTTGTCGCTGGATGCGCTTGCCGGGGCTGCAGGCTCCTCATCTGCCTCCCTTTCCGCAACTAACGCAGCACTAACCACTTGATTGGTTGCTGCTAAGTATAGCAGCAACTTCTCTTGCGGCCTAGGTGCGACAAGTATTGGAGTGGAGGATAGGTACCCTTTCAAATCCTGCAGCGCTGCCTCCGCTTGCGGAGTCCATTTCATTGGACCTACCTTTTTCAAAATTTTGAAAAACGGCAGGGCGCGTTCTACAGACTTGGAAATGAACCTACTGAGAGCAGCCACGCAGCCAGCAAGCCTTCGTACATCCTTGACGCGCTTTGGAGCTTCGATCTGCTCGATGGCTTTGATTTTGTCGGGATTGGCTTCAATCCCCCTCCGAGACACAAAGAACCCGAGAAGCTTGCCGGAGGGGACTCCGAACACGCACTTCTCGGGGTTAAGCTTGAGTTGTATCTTGCGCAGATTCGCAAAGGTTTCATCTAGGTCTTGAATCAGGGTATCCTTGTCCTTGCTCTTGACCACTATATCATCCATGTAAGCTTCTACATTCCTGTGTATCTGTGGCTCAAAAGCAGTGTGGACTACCCTCGCAAATGTTAAACCCGCATTCTTCAATCCAAAGGGCATGCGTATAAAGCAGTAAGTGCCACATGGAGTAATGAACACGGTCTTCTCTTCATCCTCTTCAGCCATGAATATCTGGTGGTATCCGGAGTATGCATCAAGGAACGAAAGCAACTCACATCCAGCCGTGGAGTCAACGATCTGGTCAATGCGCGGCAAGGGAAATGGATCTTTGGGACAAGCTTTATTCACATCAGTGAAGTCTATACAAAGCCTCCACTTCCCATTAGCTTTGCGCACGACAACAGGGTTGGCCAGCCACGTGGGATGAAGTACACCTCTAACAAGGCCTGCTGCTACCAACTTCTTGATTTCTTCAGCGATAAACTCTTGGCGCTCCACTGCTTGCTTCCTGACCTTCTGCTTGACAGGCCGCGCGTGAGGACAAATGGCAAGCTTGTGCTCAATCACTTTCCTGGGAACACCGGGGATGTCAGACGGTTGCCACGCAAACATGTCGACATTCGCCCGCAGGAAAGCAACGAGCGCGCTTTCCTATTTAGGATCGAGCGTGGCACTGATGGTGAAAGTACCACCAGTGCTGTCCTCCTTGGCGGACACCTTCTTGGTTGCATGTGGAGCTGCCATTCCCTTCTTGCACTTGCCGGTGGAGCTCGATGGTGCGTCCTCGACGGCAGCGCAGCACTCCGAAGAGGTGCTTTTGCCGGAGTGGGCCCCAGAGCTCTTGCCGGACTTGGTCTTGTTCTTCCCCCCGGGAGCTTCAGCGGCAAGTGTTTCGCTATCCGTTGCGGCTGCTGCGTCCCGGTAAATCTTGTCGGCGTAGATAAGCGCGTCCTTCTTGTCGCCGGGAACAGAGATGACGCTTCTCGGGCCCGGCATCTTGAGCATGTTGTAAGCGTAATGAGAGGCTGCCATGAACTTGGCGAGCGCCGGACGGCCAAGTATCCCATTGTATGGCAATGGGATATCGGCAACGTCGAAGGTGATCCTCTCAGTTCTGAAATTCAGCTCTCCGCCAAAGGTTACTGGCAGTGTGATCTTCCCCTTTGGCTTGCTCCTTCCTGGGTTAATTCCTTGGAAAGTTCTGGTTTCCTCGAACTCGTTGTCGTGGATCTGTAGCTTTCAGACTACATAAGAGGAGATCAGGTTCAGGCCAGCCCCGCCGTCAACCAGCATCTTGGTGACCTTGAGGTTGCGGATGGTCGGCGAAACCAACATCGGCAAGCACCCGACCGCAGTTGTGCGGTCAGGGTGATCCTCAAAGTAGAAGATGATGGGTGTGCTGGACCACTTCAGGAGTTTGCGCGACTCGACAGGTGGCTCTGCTGCATTAACTTCCCGCACCCATTGCTTGAGTTGGCGGTGGGAAGTATGAAGAGAGGCACCTCCATCGACGCACAAAACTTCTGTGGCCTTCTGGAACTCCTGCTCGCTGTTGTCTCCGTCGTCCATGTCCTCGTCGTCGTCTTCGTCCTCGTCCTTGTCGCGGCCGCGGGGAGGTCTATCTCCTTGCCGCTGCTTGGCCTTGCCGCGGCGTCCTCCCCGGCCATTGAATGGCCGCTTCTTGCTGGTCTCTCCTCCGCCTCCCTGGGCCTTTTCTTTGTCGCGTCGCTCGTACTCAGCCTTCTGCTGTTCGACGAGGTACTCGACCCTTTTGCAGTTCTGGAGATCGTGGCCCTTGGTGCGGTGGATCTTGCAGTACTGCTTGTCGGAGCCGTCCTGCTTGTCGGCGGCCGCTACAGTCGTGGCTTCCTTGCGGGAGCCACCAGCCTGAGCTTTCTTGGCGCCGGCCTCCTTGCCGGACTGCTCGACGGCCAGTACTTCCTTGTTCTTCTTTTTCTTGTTGTTCCGCCGCCGGTTTTTCCTTGCCGGGGCGGCATCCTCACTGTTCGTTCCTCCTGCTCCAGTATCCTCTCCGGGGAGTCTCCTCCCCTTTTCAGCGCGCGCGCACTTGTCGGCCAGGGCATAAAGCTCACTGACGTCTCGTATCTTGCACATCACCATTTCCTCCCTCATGCGGCGGTTACGCACGTTCTGGTGGAACGCGCTAATAACCGCGGCAGGGTGGACGTCCGGGATGTTGTGCTGGACGCGGCTGAATCTTTGGATGTACTTTCGCAGGGACTCTCCTTCCTTCTGGGCAAGTATATGCAGGTCGCTCTCCTGGCCATGGAGCTTGTGGCCGCCCGTAAAGGCGCCGACAAACTGGTGGCACAGGTCAGCCCAAGAAGAGATGGAGTTCTCCGGAAGTGCATGAGCCAAGATCTAACGTTCGGCTTGAGCACGAGCGGGAAGTAGTTCGCTAATATCTTCTCGTCGCGCCCGCCGGCAGCCTGCACCACGATGGTGTAGATGCTGAGGAACTCTGAGGGATGGGTCTCGCCGTCGTACTTCTCGGGTACGTCGGGCTTGAAATTCTTCATGCTGGGCCACTAGACTTGCCGCAGCTTGCGGGTGAATGCAGGGCAACCTGCCGCGTTCGGCAAGTCGCCCGGTTCTCCGGGCGCGTGCTTGTCGACAGCGGGCCTAGCGCGTTGGTCGGACTATCATCGCACTTCTCTTCGACGCTTGATGCGGGTTCGAGCGTCTTCTTGTCGTCTGTCGTCGAGGACTTGGCGTTGATCACGGCGAGCTCGTGGATCCAATGACGTCGTGGAGTCATCGTCGACGTTGATCCGGCGAGTCGGCGACTTTGGCCTTCGGGGCGGGGAGTGCACGGTAGTTGCACCCCCGGCGGTCTTGTCCCCGGCGGTCTTGTCTCCATCAGCCCGCGCCTGGCTGACTTGCCGCGGCCGTGACGCTGTCGGCTGCTGCGGCGTGTAGTTGTTGGCGAAGGCGATGAGGCTTTGGATGGTGGCCCTCCAGTCCTCGGCCTTGTCTGCCGCTGGAGGGAAATCGAGGAGCAGCTGAGCTCGAGCTAGAGCTTCTGCTGGAGTGGAGGGGAGCGGTGGCGAGCGGTGCGAGGAGCGAGATATGCTCGAACTTCTAACTGCGTTAGAAGGAGCAGGGTCTCGTCCTGGCGACCGCGCCTTGCTCGTGCCAGCGCGTTGGCCTTGAGCATCCCACGATCCACCAACTTGACCTTGGCCCAGCAAGCGGATGGTACCTTGAGTACCACGTCGCTGTCGGTCCGGCACCTCCTGAGAGGGGCGTGGCGCGTGCACGGACGCCGAGGCCTTGGAATGCGCCCGGTCGTCCGTCTTGTCCTTGGATTTGGCGGCGCCGTGAGTTTCCTCGCCGGCGTCCGTCCTTCCGCCAACGTCTACCCCACCAACCGTTGGTTCCGGTGGTGGTGGGATCGACGCAGACGGGCCTCCTATCTCCGAAGCTTTCTTCTTCGGCGGCATGTCGATGAAGTTGATCAAGTTGCTGAAGATTCCGCCCGCGTGAACGCCGGATCAGGTTCGCACAACCTCGACGCCCCCTACCTGGCGCGCCAAAGATGTCGGGGGAAACTGATCGCCCACGAACACCTATGGGACCGGAGCCCCTTTTCGGTACGGCAAGGGAGCAGAGGGTGCACGAAGAGCGGATCGAGGCGAGCACGCGAGCAGTTTACCCAGGTTCGGGCCACACGGATGCGTAAAACCCTACTCTTGCCTTGGTTTATATTGTGTTCTTGGCTCAGGAGCAAGAAGAGCTACAGTACTTGTCGCTAGCTATACCGAGCGCTGGAGTGATCGAAAATCGGAACCCCCTCTACGTTGCGCATGGGCCTGCTTTTATAGGTCGAAGGGGTCACCGACAAGTGGCAACGTAGATGAGGGTAAAAACATAAAAATGGTGGTAGTTGGAATAGTGTATGTACAGTGGTCTATACCTAACCCTGGCGGCAGGGGACAAGGGCATTGAATGCCCATCGCCGTCGCCCCCAAACAGTGCAAAAAGTGCCCGTTAGGGCGTCTCCGTTCGCCACGAAGGTGGCCTCGTCATCGCGGCTCGCCACGGTGTACCCCAGGCTGCACAGCCTTCCGCCACGTGCACCTGGAAGGGACCCAGGGCGACGCGTGGCCGGATGAGCTGGAGCGCGGGCACGTAGTGGGAGCTTGTCGCGGCAAGCGTCTTGCCGCGGTCGCTTCCTTGCCGCGCCCGGAAGCTTGTCGCTCTCCGGGCCTTGCCGCGACGCGCGGAGCGTTGCGGCAAGTCCTCTGAAATGCCATGTTTGGCCTTCCTGACAAGCTCATCTTGCCAGGGCCTTGTGCCAAAGGGGTGGTCTTGAGCCTGGTACGGCCTTCCCGGCAAGCTCCTCTTGCCGGGGCCTTGTTTCTTTAACTTGAATACTTTGTTCTTGAATGGCTCTAAAGGATCCAGAGCGGACCTTGGCGGGCGCGTGGCAAGCCCTGCCACGGGACGCTGCTACCGCCCGTGCACAAGTCGGGATACTAAGGTACCCCTACTTTAGTACACCGACACCGATGGTAATCTGGTGCATTCCAAAACCTTTCCAAAATCCAAATACCTTCATCTGATATATCAATACTTACCTCTGGAGCTCCTCGCCAGGTCCGTGATCTCATCCGGGACTCCAAACAACATTCGGTCACCAACTCACATAACTCATATAGTACTATATCGTCAACGTACGTTAAGCATGCGGACCCTACAGGTTCGAGAATGATGTAGACATGACCGAGACGCTCTCCGGTCAATAAGCAATAGCGGGACCTAGATGCCAATATTGGTTCCTACAAATTCTACAAAGATCTTTTATCAGTCGAACCTTTATGACAACATACAAAGTTCTCTTTGTCCGTTGGTATGTTACTTGCCCAAGATTCAATCGTCGGTATCTCAATAGTTAGTTCAATCTCATAACCGCCAAGTCTCTTTACCTGTTCCATAATACATAATCTTGTAACTAAGTCCATAGTCACTTTGCTTGCAACCTTCTTTTGATGCTATATTACCGAGAGGGCCCAGAGATACCTCTCTACATACGGAGTGACAAATCCCAATCTCGATTCACGCCAACTCAAGAGACACCTTCGGAGATACCTGTAGAGCACCTTTATGATCATCCAGTTACGAAGTGACATTTGATAGCACGCAAGGTATTCATCCGATATCCAGGAATTACATGATGTCATGGTCGAAGGAATATATATTTTAGATTACGAAAGCAGTAGCAAAAACTGAGCGATCATAGGCTACGCTAACTGATGGGTCTTGTCCATCACATCATTCTCCTAATGACGTGATCCCAATATCAAATGACAACTCATGTCGATGGTCAGGAAACCTTAACCATCTTTTGATCAACGAGATAGTCTAGTAGAGGCTTACTAGGGACTTGGTATTTGTTAATGTATTCACACTTGAATTTAAGTTTCCGATCAATAAAATTCTAGCATGAATACTAAATCTTTACCATGAACAAGAAAATATGATAATAACCAATTTTATTATTGCCTCTAGGGCATATTTCCAATAGCATCCACCAAGCGACGTGAAGAAGCGGAAGCCAGTATGAAGGTGCTTTGAGACGAACAGGCCTCGCAAACGCAGTGACTTCAGCTGCGGGAGGATGACCTCAAGGCCTGCGAGGCGAAGCTCGTGGACCGCGATTCCGAGTTAGAGAAGGTGCGGGCCGAATAGGGCATGGAGCATGGGCGCCTAGAGGCGCTGCAACGCGGGGTGACTGAGGCTCAAGAAGGTTATGCTAAGCATGTCTCCGAGGCAAACATCAAGCTAGATGTCAGGGAAAAGAATATCGAAGCCGATACCGATGCGAAGGCGGCCAATGACCACGTCACCTTCTCTTCCCTTGATCCCAGGGTGTGTCAAGCCTTGAGTTCCATATGTAGGGAGAGTCTTGAGACTCCTCTTGCAGCCCCCGGTGCCGGCTGATACGTCTCCAACGTATCTATAATTTTTTATTGTTCCATGCTATTTTATTATCTATCTTGGATATTTTATATGCATTTATATGGTATTTTATATGATTTTTGGGACTAACCTATTAACCCAGAGCCCAGTGCCAGTTTCTGTTTTTTCCTTGTTTTTGAGTTTCGCAGAAAAGAAATATCAAACGGAGTCCAAACAGAACGAAAGTTTATGGGGATTTTTCTTGGACCAGAAGACACCAGATGGACTTGGAGTACATGCTAGGGGATCTGCGAGGTGGTCACAAGGTTGTAAGGCGCGCTCAGGGGGGTAGGGCGCGGCCCCTACCTTGTGGGCCCCTCGTGCCTCCCCTGACCTACTTCTTCCGCCTATAAATTCACATATATTCCAGAAACCCCAGAACAACCATCGAAACCACTTTTATGCCGCTGTGACCTTCTGTTCTCGCGAGATTCCATCTGGAGGACTTTTCCGGTACTTTGCCAAAGTGGGGATCAACCACGGAGGGCATCTACATCAACCCTATTGCCCTTCCAATGAAGTGTGAGTAGTTTACCATAGACATACGGGTCCATAGCTAGTAGCAAGATGGCTTCTTCTCTCTCTTTGATCTTCAATACCATGTTCTCCTCGTTGTTCTTGGAGATCTATTCGATGTAATATTCTTTTGAGGTGTGTTTGTCAAGATCCGATGAATTATGGGTTTATGATCAGATTATCTATGAATAATATTTGAGTTTCTTCTGAATTCTTTTAAGCATGATTTAATATCTTAGTAATTCTCTTCGAACTATCAGTTTGGTTTGGCCAACTAGATTGGTTTTTCTTGCAATTAGAGAAGTACTTTGCTTTGGGTTCAATCATTCGGTGCTCAATCCAAGTGACAGAAAGGGACATGACACATATTGTATTGTTTCCATCAATGATAACAATATGGGGTTTTCATCATATTGCTTGATTTAATTCCGCTAAATCATGTCATCTTTCTTAAGACATTGTTGTTCTTATGAACTTAATACTCTAGATGCAGAATCGTTTCGGTCGATGTGTGGAGTAATAGTAGTAGATGAAGACAGGAGTCGGTCTACTTGTCACGAACGTGATGTCTATATTCATGATCATTGCCATAGATGTCGTTATAATTATTCGCTCTTCTATCAATTGCTTGACAGTAATTTGTTCACCCACCATAATACTTGATATCATGAGAGAAGCCTCTAGTGAAACCTACGACCCCCGGGTCTACTTTGCATCTTATAAGTTTCAGATCTACTATTTTGCAACCTTTTACTTTTCAATCTATAAACCAAAAACCGCAAAAATATTCCACTCTGATACATCTCCAATGTATCTATAATTTTTTATTGTTCCATGCTATTATATTATCTGTTTTGGATGTTTAATGGGCTTTAATATACACTTTTATATGATTTTTGGGACTAACCTATTAACCCAGAGCCCAGTGCCAGTTTCTGTTTTTCCCTTGTTTTTGAGTTTCGCAGAAAAGGAATACCAAACGGAGTCCAATTGACCTGAAACTCCACGGAGATTATTTTTGGACCAGAAGAAGCCCACGGAGCATCGGAGATGGACCAGAGGAGTCTCGAGGCCACCACGAGGGTGGGGGCGCGTCCTACCCCCTGGGTGCGCCCCCTATCTCGTGGCCGCCTCGGGGACCCCCCTTACTTGTTCCCGACTCCAACACCTCTTATATATACCCAAACTTCCAGAAAGAAACCTAGATCAGGAGTTCCGTCGCCACAAGGCTATGTAGCCATCGAAAACCAATCTAGAACTGTTCTGGCACCTTGTCGGAGGGGGGAATCCCTCTCCGATGGCCATATTCATCATCCCAACGCTCTCCATGACAAGGGGAGTAGTTCACCCTCAAGGCTGAGGGTATGTATCAGTAGCTATGTGTTTGATCTCTCTCTCTCTCTCTCTCTCTCGTGTTCTTGAGATGGCACGATCTTGATGTACCATGAGCTTTGCTACTATGGTTGGATCTTATGATGTTTCTCCCCCTCTACTCTCTTGTAATGGATTGAGTTTTTTCTTTGAAGTTATCTTATCAGATTGAGTCTTTAAGGATTTGTGAACACTTGATCTACTTGATGTATGTTTTGGTGATCAACTTGTGGGTTCAGTGACCTTGTGAACTTATGCATAGGGGTTGGCACACGTTTTCGTCTTGACTCTCCGGTAGAAACTTTGGGGCACTCTTTGAAGTTCTCTGTGTTGGTTGAATAGACGAATCTGAGATTGTATGATGCATATCGTATAATCATGCCCACGGATACTTGAGGTGACAATGGAGTATCTAGGTGACATTACGGTTTTGATTGATTTGTGTCTTAAGGTGTTATTCTAGTACGAACTCTAGGATAGATCGAATGGAAAGAATAGCTTAGTGCTATTTACTACGGAGTCTTGAATAAATCGATTGGAAAGAATAACTTTGAGGTGGTTTCGTACCCTACAATAATCTCTTCATTTTTTCTCCGCTATTACTGACTTTGGAGTGACTCTTTGTTGCATGTGGAGGGGTAGTTATATGATTCAGTTATGTTATTATTGTTGAGAGAACTTGCACTAGTGAAAGTATGAACCCTAGGCCTTGTTTCAAAGCATTGAAGTACCGTTTATGCTCACTATTATCATTAGTTACCTTGCTATTTTTATATTTTCAGATTACAAAAACCTATATCTACCATCTATATTGCACTTGTATCACCATCTCTTCGCCGAACTAGTGCACCTATACAATTTACCATTGTATTGGGTGTGTTGGGGACAGAAGAGACTGTTTGTTATTTGGTTGCAGGGTTGCTTGAGAGAGACCATCTTCATCCTACGCCTCCCACGGATTGATAAACCTTAGGTCATCCACTTGAGGGAAATTTGCTACTGTCCTACAAACCTCTGCACTTGGAGGCCCAACAACGTCTACAAATGGAAGTTTGCATAGTCGACATTAAGCTCTTTTCTGGCGTCGTTGCCGGGGAGGTGAGTGCTTGAAGATATATCATTATATCTTGCAATCGAATCTTTTAGTTTCTTGTTTTATCACTAGTTTAGTCTATAAAAGAAAACAAACAAAAATGGAATTGAGGTTACCTCATATGCTTTATCTTTTTAATATCTTTCGTGAAAATGATGGGAAGGAAAATTGTGCTCAAGTACTAGAAGAAGAATTACATAGAATGCTTGGCATAAATTATGTGAATCATGAGCATGATTGCAATGTTGTTAGTATTAATTCTTTGAATGCCCATGATGCTAATGATATGCAAAGCCACAAGCTTGGGGAAGCTATGTTAGATGAAGATGATATTTTTAGTCCCCCAAGTTTTGATGTCCAAATTTGTTATAATGGTAACAAGCCTCCTATATATGATGATTATGATGATGACATGTATGCTATAAAGAATAATGATAACCATGAAACTTGTCAATCAAGTATCTCATGATAGTTATTTTGTTGAGTTTGCTCCCACTACTATTCATGAGAAGAAATATGCTTATGTGTAGAGTAATAAAATCTATATGCTTGGGGATCATGAAATAAGTGCTTTATGTGATAGTTATATTGTTGAATTCATTCATTATGCTACTAAAATTTATTATGAAGGAGGAACATATGGTTGTAGGAATTGGAATAATATCAAGTTTCCTATCTATGTGTTGAAAGTTTTGAAGTCATGATTGTTTTGCCTTCCCATGCTAGTTGATTCTTGCTCCCATAAATTGTTTGCTCACAAAATCCCTATGCATAGGAAGTGGGTTAGACTTAAATGTGCTAGTTATATTATTCATGATGCTCTCTTTACGCTTCAAATCTTATCTTTTATGTGAGCATCATTGAAATCATTATGCCTAGCTAAAAGGCATTAAAGAAAAGCGCTTGTTGGGAGACAACCCAACATTTACCCCTACTGTTTTTGTGTGTTCACATGATTAAGCTACTGTAGTAATCATGTTTTATAGTTTTTGTTTCAATAAAGTGCCAAGTAGAACCTTTGGGAAGACTTGGGTGAAAGTTAATGTGATCTTGCTGTAAAAAACAGAAACTTTGCGCTAACGAGATTAGGTGCCATTGTTTACTGGAGAGTGATTTTAAGTTGATTATTTTTGCAGAAGGTTAATAGAAAAATTCCTCACGTCCACCAATTTATTTTAGAATGTTTTGAGTTACATAAGTATTCGAAAGTTACAGATTGCTACAGACTGTTCTGTTTTTACAGATTCCATTTTCTATGTGTTGTTTGCTTATTTTGATGAATCTATGAGTAGTATCGGAAGGTATGAACCATAGAGAAGTTGGAATAAGTTACATATTACACCAACATGAATTTAGAATGAGTTCACAACAGTACCTAAGTGGTAGTTTTATTTTCTTATACTAACGGAGCTTACGAGTTTTCTGTTGAGTTTTGTGTTGTGAAGTTTTCAAGTTTTGGGTAAAGATTCGATGGACTATGTAATAAGGAGTGGCAAGAGCCTAAGCTTGGGGATGCCCAAGGCACCCCAAGGTAATATTCAAGGACAACCAAAAGCCTAAGCTTGGGAATGCCCCGGGAAGGCATCCCCTCTTTCGTCTTCGTTCATCGGTAACTTTACTTGAGGCTATATTTTTATTCACAACATGATATGTGTTTTTCTTGGAGCGTCAATTTATTTTATTTAGTTTTGCTTGTTGTTTGAATAATATCCAAAGATCTGAAATTTTTAAATGTTAGAGAGTCTTTACATAGTTACATAATTATTCAACTACTCATTGATCTTCACTTATATCTTTTGGAGTAATTTGTCATTTGCTCTAGTGCTTCACTTATATATTTTAGAGCACAACGATGGTTTCATTTTAAAGAAAATGATGAAGTCTCATGCTTCACTTATATTATTTTGAGATTATTAAACAGCATGGTAATTTTCTTTGGTTATGAATTTAGTCCTAATATGATAGGCATCCAAGATGGGTATAATAAAAACTTTCATATAAAGTGCATTGAATGCTATGAGAAGTTTGATGCTTGATGATTGTTTTGAGATATGATGATGGTGATGTTAGAGTCATGCTAGTAGAGTAGTTGTGAATTTGAGAAATACTTGTGTTGAGGTTTGCAAGTCCCGTAGCATGCACGTATGGTAACCATTATGTGACAAATTTGAAGCATGAGGTATTTATTTGATTGTTATCCTTTGTATGGAGGTCCGGATCGCGCGATGGTTAACTCCTACCAACCCTTCCCCTAGGAGCATGCGTGTATTGCTTGGTTTTGATGACTTGTAGATTTTTGCAATAAGTATGTGAGTTCTTTATGACTAATGTTGAGTACATGGATTATACGCACTTTCACCCTTCCACTAGTGCTAGCCTCTCTAGTACTGCGCAACTTTCGCCGGTACCATACACCCACCATATACCTTCCTCAAAATAGCCACCATACCTACCTATTATGGCATTTTAATGGCCATTCTGAGATATATTGCCATGCAACTTTCCATCGTTTCGTTTATTATGACACACTTCATCATTTTCATATTGCCTTGCATGATCATGTAGTTGACATCGTATTTGTGGCAAGGCCACCATGCATAATTTTTCGTACATGTCACTCTTGATTCATTGCACATCCTGGTACACTGCCGGAGGCATTCATATAGGGTCATATTTTGTTCTAGTATCGAGTTGTAATCTATGAGTTGTAAATAAATAGAAGTGTGATGATCGTCATTATTAGAGCATTGTCTCGGAAAAAAATGCCAGATAAAAAAAAGGAAAGGCCAAAGAAAAAAATGGCCCAAAAAAATAAAAATAAAAAATAAAAAAAGGGGGACAATGCTACTATCTTTTTCCACACTTGTGCTTCAAAGTAGCACCATGATCTTCATGATAGAGAGTCTCTTGTTTTGTCACTATCATATACTAGTGGGAATTTTCATTATAGAACTTGGCTTGTATATTCCATCGATGGGCTTCCTCAAATGCCCTAGGTCTTTGTGAGCAAGCAAGTTGGATGCACACCCACTTAGTTTCTTTTGTTGAGATTTCATACATTTATAGCTCTAGTGCATCCGTTGCATGGCAATCCCTACTCGCTCACATTGATATCTATTGATGGGCCTCTCCATAGCCCATTAATACACCTAGTTGATGTGAGACCATCTTCCTCTTTTTGTCTTCTCCACAATCACCACTCTATTCCACCTATAGTGCTATATCCATGGCTCACGCTCATGTATTGCGTGAAGGTTGAATAGGTTTGAAAAAAAATTAAGTATGAAACAATTGCTTGGCTGAAACCGGGGTTGCGCATGATTTGAGTATTTTGTGTGACGAAGATGGAGCATAGCGAAACTATATGATTTTGTAGGGGTGAACTTTCTTTGGCCATGTTATTTTGAGAAGACATGATTGCTTTGTTAGTATGCTTGAAGTATTATTATCTTTATGTCAATACTACACTTTTGTCTTGAATCTTTCAGATCTGAACATTCATGCCACAATAAAGGAAATCAAATTGATAAATATGTTAGGTAGCATTCCACATAAAAAAAATCTGTTTTTATAATTTACCTAATCGAGGACGAGCGGGAATTAAGCTTGGGGATACTTGATACGTCTCCAACGTATATATAATTTTGTATTGTTCCATGGTAATATATTATCTATTTTGGATGTTTAATGGGCTTTAATATACACTTTTATATGATTTTTGGGACTAACCTATTAACCCAGAGCCCAGTGCCAGTTTCTAGTTTTTCCTTGTTTTTGAGTTTTGCAGAAAAGAAATACCAAATGGAGTCCAATTGACCTGAAACTCCACGTAGATTGTTTTTGGACCAGAACAAGCCCACAGAGTACCAGAGATGGACCAGAGGAGTCATGAGGCCACCACGAGGGTAGGGAGCGCGCCCTACCCCCCTGGGCGCGCCCCCTGTCTCGTGGCCGCCTCGGGGACCCCCGTTACTTGTTCCCGACTCCAACACATCTTATATATACTCACACTTCCAGAAAGAAACCTAGATCGTGAGTTCCGCCGCCGCAAGCCTTTGTTGCCACCGAAAACCAATCTAGACCCATTCCGGCACCCTGCCGGAGGGGGGAATCCCTCTCCGGTGGCCATCTTCATCATCCTCGTGCTCTCCGTGACGAGGGGGGAGTACTTCACCCTCAGGGCTGAGGGTATGTACCAGTAGCTATGTGTTTGATCTCTCTCTATCTTGTGTTCTTGGGATGGCATGATCTTGATGCACCGCAAGCTTTGCTACTATAGTTGGATCTTATGATGTTTCTCCCCCTCTACTCTCTTGTAACGGATTGAGTTTTTTCCTTTCAAGTTATCTTATTGGATTGAGTCTTTAAGTATTTGAGAACACTTGATGTATGTCTTGCATGTGCTTATCTATGGTGACAATGGGATATCACGTGATCTACTTGATGTATGTTTTGGTGATCAACTTCCGGGTTCAGTGACCTTGTGAACTTATGCATAGGGGTTGGCACACATTTTCGTTTTGACTCTCTGGTGAAAACTTTGGGCCACTATTTGAAGTTCTTTGTGTTGATTGAATAGATGAATCTGAGGTTGTGTGATGCATATCGTATAATCATGCCCACGGATACTTGAGGTGACAATGGAGTATCTAGGTCACATTAGGGTTTTGGTTGATTTGTGTCTTAAGGTGTTATTCTATTATGAACTCTAGGATAGATCGAACGGAAAGAATAGCTTCGTGCTATTTTACTACGGACTCTTGAATAGATCAATCAGAAAGAACAACTTTGAGGTGGTTTTGTACCCTACAATAATTTGTTTGTTTGTTCTCCGCTATTAGTGACTTTGGAGTGACTCTTTGTTGCATGTTCAGGGATAGTTATATGATCCAGTTATGTTATTATTGTTGAGAGAACTCGCACTAGTGAAATTATGAACCCTAGGCCTTGTTCCAAAGCAATGCAATACCGTTTATGCTCACTATTATCATTATATACCTTACTGTTTTTATATTTTCAGATTACAAAAACCTATATCTACCATCCATATTGCACTTGTTTCACCATCTCTTCGCTGAACTAATGCACCTATGAAATTTACCATTGTATTGGGTGTGTTGGGGACACAAGAGACTCTTTGTTATTTGGTTGCAGG
Source organism: Secale cereale (assembly GCA_902687465.1). Classification (NCBI taxonomy): domain Eukaryota; kingdom Viridiplantae; phylum Streptophyta; class Magnoliopsida; order Poales; family Poaceae; genus Secale; species Secale cereale. The sequence goes on from LR738714.1 coordinate 548,617,866, forward strand.
GTTGCTTGAGAGAGACCATCTTTATCTTACGCCTCCAATGATTGATAAACCTTAGGTCATCCACTTGAGGGAAATTTTCTACTGTCCTACAAACCTCTGCACTTGGAGGCCCAACAACGTCTACAAGAAGGTTGCGTAGTAGACATCACACTCCACCTACCTCGTTTTCATGGCTAGTCCTCCTATCATTATTAGCATTCCCGACAATAAAGTTCTCAATTTTAAACAAAGGGAAAGGGAAAATTTAAAAGATGATTGGTATATAATTTGCAATGGTCAAAATAGATCTACTAGAAAGCAATTTATTGTCGTTCTTCTCCGTAATTTTTATGTGGGAGTTACTCCTTGAAATAGATATGTTCTAGATACCATTACCGGAGGGATTTTTTTTGGGAAGTCACACTTTTTATTCTTATAATGCCATGATAGATTTGTTAGGGCCACCACCTCTTTTGGTTAATGGGACTGCTTTAACTTTGGGACATGTGATGCAAAGACTTGATATTATTGAAAACAAAATGGCTACTATTGAGATACTTGAAAATTTAGATAAGAAGGTTCATAATAAAATTACTCAATACGGACTATGGTAGGGGTTACTATAAAGAATCTTAAGGAAAAAGAACCCATAGTCAATGAAAAATAGATCAAGGTTCTATTAGGACTGGCAAACTAGAAAAAGAACCCATACTCTGACTCCTCCTGCTAAGTTCGCCAAATTTATTTATGTTCCTAAGAATAAGGGTGAAACTTCTAGTCACAAAGATCTCAAGTCATTAAGTATTCACCCCAATCTTTTTAATATGATTAAGGGACCAATTAGAACGGATGAATTTCTTGATTTCTTGCCTAGGAGTATTATTATTGATAAAACCATAGAATCTCGTAAGGAAAATAGAGGTATGATTGAAGAATTGCATATCAAAGATGATAATACCTAGATCTATTTGTGTTTTATGCCTGCCTAAGGGTGTTAAACAATAGCGCTTGTTGGGAGGCAACCCAATTTTATTTTTTATTTTTACTTTTTGGTTATGTTTTTCAATTTTTACACATTATTACTTCTGTAGTAATTGTGTTTTGGTGTTTTAGTTAGTGTTTGAGCCAAGTAAGACCTTTAGGATGGCATACGATGATCGTTGATTTGATTTTGCTGAAAAACAGAAACTTTTACGCTCAGTGCAGAAAATTCAATAATTCACTGGAGCGTCAAAACCTTCTGAACATTTTACACAAAATTTATATACAAATTTCCCACATCTTCCTATTTTTTCATAATGTTTAGAGTTACATAAGTATGCGAAGTTTTCAGGTTGCTACAGACTGTTCTGTTTTTTACAGATTCTGTTTTCTATGTGTTGTTTGCTTATTTTGATGCATCTATGGCTAGTATCGGGGGGTACGAACCATGGAGAAGTTGGAATACAGTAGATATTACACCACTGTGAAATTAGAATAAGATCACAACAGTACCTTGAGTGGTTATTTGATTTTTTTTACTAACGGAGCTCACGAGATTTTTCGTTGAGTTTTGTGTTGTGAAGTTTTCAAGTTTTGGGTAAGGATTTGATGGACTATGGAATAAAGAGTGGCAAAAGCCTAAGCTTGGGGATGCCCAAAGCAACCCAAGTTATAATTCAAGGACGTCCAAGATCCTAAGCTTGGGGATGCCCAAAGCAACCCAAGGTATAATTCAAGGACGTCCAAGATCCTAAGCTTGGGGATGCCCTGGGAAGGCATCCCCTCTTTCGTCTTTATCTATCGGTAACTTTACTTGAGGCTATATTTTTATTCACTACATGATATGTGTTTTGCTTGGAGCGTCGTGTAGGATACGAGTCTTTGCTTTTTAGTTTGCCACAACCATCCTTGGTGTACACACCTTTTGAGAGGGACACACTTCAATCATGATTTATTAGAATACTCTATGTGCTTCTCTTATATCTTTTGAGCTAGGCAATTTTGCTATAGTGCTTCACTTAGATCTTTTTAGAGCACGGTGGTGGTTTTATTTTGTGGAAATTGTTGAACTCTCTTGCTTCACTTATATTATTTTGAGAGTCTTAAAGAACGGCATGGTAATTTGCTTGGGTTATGAATCTAGTTCTAATATGATAGACATCCAAAGGAGATATAATAAAAACTTCCATATATAGAGCATTGAATACTATGTGAAGTTTGACTCCTTGCTATTGTTTTGAGGTGTTAAGATGGTAATATTAGAGTCATGCTAGTGGTAGTTTGCCAGGTTAAAGAAATATTTGTGTTAAGGTTCGTGATTCCAGTAGCATGCACGTATGGTCTCCTAACTATGTAACCAAATTGGAGCACTTTGTATTTTGAGTGTTTGTCTTTGCGTGAAGGTCAGGGGCGCGCGATGGTTAACTCCTACGAACCTCCCCCTTAGGGGCATGCATCGTAGTACTTTGCTTCAAGAGCTAATAAAAAAATCGCAATAAGTATGTGCGTTCTTTATGACTAATGTTGAGTCCATAGATTATACGCACTCTCACCCTTCCACCTTGCTAGCCACTCTAGTGCCGCACAACTTTCGCCGGTGCATAAAACCCTCCTTGTACCTTCCTCAAAAGAGCCACCATACATACCTATTATGGCATTTCCATAGCCATTCCGAGATATATTGCCATGTAAATCCATCATTCCGTTTATTATGACATGCTTCATCATTGTCATATTGCTTTGCATGATCATGTAGTTGACATAGTATTCGTGGCAAAGCGACCGTTCATATTTTTCATACATGTCACTCTTGGTCATTGCACATCCCGGTACACCACCGAAGGCATTCATATAGATTCATATCAGTGTTCTAGTATTGAGTTGTACGTAAATAAAAGTGTGATGATCATCATCAT
>LR738714.1:548622456-548654683 GCA_902687465.1 Secale cereale
GAACCTGGCTTGCATGTTCCAACGATGGGCTTCCTCAAAATGACCTAGGTCTTCATGAGCAAGCAAGTTGATGCACACGCACTAGTTGTATTTTTGAGCTTTCATACACTTATAGCTCTAGTGCATCCGTTACATGGCAATCCCTACTCACTCACATTGATATCGATTGATGGACATCTCCATTGTCTGTTAATTTTCCTAGTTGATGTGAGACTTTCTCCCTCGTTTTGTCTATTACCACCTTCTATTCCAACCATAATGCTATATACATGGATAACGCTCAGGTATTGCATGAAGAGTTGAAAAGGTTTAAGAATGTTAAAGATGAAAACAATTTCTTGATTGACATCGGGATAGGCATGATTTTTACTTTGTGTTCAGAAGAGGGAGCATAAATGACTATATGATTTTGTAGGGATAACTTTCTTTAGCCATGTTATTTTAGAAGCTTCATAGATTACTTTTTAGTACGCTTGAAGTATTATTGTTTTGATATTGATAAACTTTTATTCTGAGTCTTATGGATCTGAACATTCATACCACAATAAAGAGTTACATTGATAAATATGTTAGCTAGCATTCCACATCAAAAATTATTATTTTTATCATTTACCTACTCGAGGACGGACAGGAATTAAGCTTGGGATGCTTGATATGACCCCAACATATCTATTATTTTTTATTGTTCCATGCTATTATATTATCTACCTTGGATGTTTTATATGCTATTTTATATGATCTTTAGGAATAATCTATTAACCCAGAGCCGAGTGCCAGTTTCTGTTTTTTCCTTGTTTTTAAGTTTCACATAAAAGGAATATCAAACGGAGTCCAAATGGAATGAAACTTTACGAGAATTTTCTTGGACCAAAAGACACCAGATGAGCTTGGAGTACACGCCAGGGGATCTGCGAGGCGGCCACAATGGTGGAGGGTGCGCCCCCTGCCTTGTGGGTCCCTCATGCCTCCCCTGACCTACTTATTCCGCCTATAAATTCACATATATTCCAGAAACCCTAGAACATCCATTGAAACCACTTTTCCGCCGCTGTAACCTTCTGTTCTCGCGAGATCCCATCTCGAGGCCTTTTCCGGTACTCTGCCGGAGGGGGTATCAACCACGGAGGGCATCTACATCAACCCTATTGCCCTTCCGATGAAGTGTGAGTAGTTTACCATAGGCCTACGGGTCCATAGCTTGTACCTAGATGGCTTCTTCTCTCTCTTTGATCTTCAATACCATGTTCTCCTCGTTGTTCTTGGAGATCTATTCGATGTAATATTCTTTTGTGGTGTGTTTGTCAAGATCTGATGAATTGTGGGTTTATAATTAGATTATCTATGAATAATATTTGAGTTTCTTCTAAATTCTTTTATGCATGATTTAAGATCTTAGTAATTCTCTTCAAACTATCGGTTTGGTTTGGCCAACTAGATTGGTTTTTCTTGCAATGGGAGAAGTGCTTTGCTTTGGATTCAATCTTGCGGTGCTCAATCCCAGTGCCAGAAAGGGACATAACACATATTGTATTGTTTCCATCGAGGATAACAAGATGGGGTTTTCTTCATATTGCTTGAGTTAATTCTTCTACATCATGTCATCTTGCTTAAGGCGTTACTCTATTCTTATGAACTTAATCCCCTAGATGTTGAATCGTTTTGGTCGATGTGTGGAGTAATAGTAGTAGATGTCGGTAGAAGTCGGTCTACTTTTCACGGACGTGATGCCTTTATTCATGATCATTGCCATATATGTCGTTATAATTATTCGCTCTTCTATCAATTGCTTGATAGTAATTTGTTCACCCACCGTAATACTTTCTATCTTGAGAGAAGCCTCTAGTGAAACCTATGGCCCCTGGGTCTAATTTACATCTTATAAGTTTCAGATCTACTATTTTGCAATCTTTTACTTTTCAATCTATAAACCTAAAACCCCAAAAATATTTACTTTACTAGTTCAAGTATCTCTATCAGATCTCACTTTTACAAATAGTCGTAAAGGGATTGACAACCCCTTTATAGTGTTGGGTGCAAGTTGTTGTATGTTTATGCAGGTATTTTGCGATTTGTGTGTAATCTCCTACTAGATTGATACCTTGGTTCTCAAACTGAGGGAAATACTTACTCTACTTTGCTGCATCACCCTTTCCTCTTCAAGAGAAAAACCAATGCAAGCTCAAGAGGTAGCATCGGCTACGTTGAGCTCTCCTCCAAGCTTACGAAGTGGCTCGAGGTTGCGGCCCATAAGGTGGATGGAATCATGGAAGAGTGTGGGAATCGTTTCGCCATGGCAGTGACCCGTGTCTTCAGCGCCTCCTTCTCGCGATCCTGGCTTCAATTTTGGCAAGGTGATAGGCCCCATCCGTGAAGAATGTCGCGACATCCTGGCGGAAGCTATGGGGAGCCACGTGAACACTCTTCTCGTTATGTTCTCTTGCAAAAGTGAAGTGGACCCTGCCGGATCCGAGGCGAGCGACTGCAACAGCGGCTGCCATCCTACCTCTTGAAGTTTCTTCTTGTCATCCTGCAACCGACTGATTCTGCCTCGCGGAGGCTTGAGACAGTAGTTTTATTCACTAAGATTTGGCGCTTGTAATAACTATTTGTGATCGGTGTGTTTCCTTTCTGTGCTCGGTTTCTCTCTTGCTTGCCTTGGTGCTAGAATGTCAGGTCGCGATGCCTTAACACAGCCAGAAGGTGAGGGGCTTCGGGGACTAGTAAAGGCTCCTCAGGCACAGTGCTCAGGAGTCCCCCCTTTGATGGAAATATGCCCTAGAGGCAATAATGAAATTTTTATTATTATATTTCCTTAATCACGATAAAGTTTTATTATTCATGCTAGAATTGTATTGACTGGAAACCTAAATACATGTGTGAATACATAAACAAATATTGTGTCCCTAGTAAGCCTCTACTAGACTAGCTCGTTAATCAAAGATGGTTAAGGTTTCCTAACCATGGACATGAGTTGTCATTTGATAACGAGATCACATCATTATGAGAATGATGTGATCAACAAGACCCATATGTTAGCTTAGCATATGATCGTACAGTTTATTGCTATTGCTTTCATGTATGTCAAATAAATATTCCTTTGACTATGTGATCATGCCACTCCCGGATACCAAAGGAATACCTTTTGTGCTATCAAATGTCACAACGTAACTAGGTGATTATAATATGCTCTACAGGTATCTCCGAAGGTGTTTTGTTGGGTTGGCATGAATCGAGATTAGGATTTGTCACTCTGAGTATCGAAGAGGTATCTCTGGGCCCTCTCGGTAATACACGTCATAATAAGACTTGCAAGCAAATGACTAATGAGTTAGTCTCGGGATGATGTATTACGGAACGAGTAAGGAGACTTGCCGGTAACGAGATTGAACTAGGTTTGAAGATACCGACGATCGATTCCCGGGCAAGTAACAAACCAATGGACAAAGGGAATAACATATGTTGTCATAACGGTCTGACCGATAAAGATCATCGTAGAATATGTAGGAGCCAATATGAGCATCCAGGTTCCGCTATTGGTTATTGACAAGAGAAGTGTCTCGGTCATGTCTACATAGTTCTCGAACCCGTAGGGTCCACATGCTTAATGTTCGATGACGATATTGTATTAAATGTGTTATGTGATTTGGTGACTGAATATTGTTCGGATTCCTGGATGAGATCACGGACATGACGAGGAGTCTCTAAATGGTTAAGAGGTAAATATTGATATATAGGACGATAGTATTCGGACACCGGAAGTGTTCTGGAGTGTATCGCGCATTTATCATAGTACCGGAGGGGTTAGCGGAAACCCCGGGTGGGTATATGGGCCTTGAGAGGGGAGCACACTAGCCCACAAGGGGTTGCACCCATCTATGGAAAGTGGCCAAATAGGAGAATGAGAAGAGGGGGTTCGACCCCCCACCTTCCTTCTCTTCTTCCCCCTTCCTTTCTTCTCCGGTTAAATATGGTAAGGGGGGCGAATTGGGGAAGACCCCAAGTAGGATGTGTCCTACTTGGAGCACCCCTTGGCCACCTCTCCTCCCCTATCACCTATATATATGTGGGGAGGGGGCGCCTAGAAAACACAACATCAACTGTTAGCCATGTGCGGCGCCCCTCCACATATTACACCTCCTGTCATATTCTTGCGGTGCTTAGGCGAAGCTCTACGTGGATCACTTCACCATCACTGTCACCACGCCGTCGTACTGAAGAAACTCATCTACTTCCTTGACGTCTTGCTAGATCAAGAAGACGAGGGACATCATCGAGCTGAACGTATGCAGAACTCGGAGGTGCCGTACGTTCGGTGCTTGATCGGTCGGAGCTAGAAGAAGTTCGACTAAATCAACCGCGTTGTCAAACGCTTCCGCTTTCTGTCAATGAGGGTACGTAGACACACTCTCCCCCTCGTTGCTATGCATCTCCATGGATAGATCATTGCGTTTGCGTATAATTTTTTTGTTTTCGATGCAAGATTTCAAACAGTGGCATTAGAGCCAGGTCTATGCGTAGATGATATGCACAAGTAGAACACAATGAGTTCTGGGCGGTGATCGTCATACTGCTTACGACCAACGTCTTATTTTGATTCAGTGGCATTGTGGGGTGAAGCGGTCCGGACCAACCTTACATGTCCACGTACATGAGAACGGTTCCACCAACAGACATGCAACTAGTTTTGCATAAAGGTGGCTGGCGGGTGTATGTTTCTCCTACTTTAGTTGAATTGAATTTGACTGCGGCCGGTCCTTGTTTAGTGTTGAAACAATAAAGTTGATAAATCATAGTTGTGGTTTTGTGCCGTAGGTAAGAACGGTACTTGGTATAAGCCCGTAGGAGCCACGTAAAACTTGCAACAACAAAGTAGAGGATGCTGAACTTGTTTTTGCAGGGCATGTTATGATGTGATATGGTCAAGACGTGCTGAGTTATACATTATTGTATAAGATGATCATGTTTTGTAAATTATCGGCAACCGACAGGAGCCTTATGCTTGTCTCTTTATTGAATGAAATGCAAGCGCCATGTAATTGCTTTATTTTATCGCTATGAGTTAGCAATAGTCGTAGAAGCAATAGTTGGCGAGACGACCATGACGCTACGATGGAGATCAAGGTGTCGAGCCGGTGATGATGGAGATCACGACGATACTTTGGAGATGGAGATCAAAAGCACAGTATGATGATGGCCATATCATGTCACACATTTTTATTGCATGTGATGTTTATCTTTTATGCATATTATTTTGCTTAGTTTGGCGATAGCATTATAAGATGATCCCTTCACTAAATTTCAAGATAAAAGTGTTCTCCCCGAGTATGCACCATTGCTATAGTTCGTCATTTCGAGACACCATGTGATGATCGAGTGTGATAGACTCTATGTTCACATACAACAAGTGTAACATAGTTTTATACACGCGGAATACTTGGGTTAAACTTGACGAGCCTAGCATGTAAAGACATGGCCTTGGAACAACGGAGACCGAAAGGTCGAACATGGGTCATATAGTAGATATGATCAACATAGAGATGTTCACCATTGATGACTACTCCATCTCACGTGATGATCGGACATGGTTTAGTTGATTTGGGTCATGTTTCACTTAAAATAACCTAAGGTGTGTTAATTTAAGTGGGAGTTCATTCATAATTTGATTAATTAAACTTAATTAGTCATGAACTTCGTCCTGATAGTATTTGCATATCTATGTTGTACATCAATATATCGCGATTTAGCTCCCTTGTTTTTGATATGTTCCTAGAAAAAAATTGAGTTGAAAGATGTTAGTAGGAATGATGCAGACTGGGTCCGTGATCTGAGGATTATCCTCATTACTGCACAGAAGAATTATGTCGTTTATGCACCGCTAGGTGATAGACCTATTGCAGTAGCAGATGCAGACGTTATGAACGTTTAGCAAGCTCCATATGATGACTACTTAATAGTTTAGTGCGCCATGCTTTACGGCTTTGAACTGGGACTTCAAAAACATTTTGAACGCCATGGAACATATGAGATGTTCCAAGAGATGAAATTGGTATTTCAGACTCATGCCCATGTCAAGAAGTATGGTACCTCTGATAAGTACTTTGCCTACAAGATGGAGGAGAATAGCTCAACTAGTGAGGATGTGCTCAGAATGTCTGGGTAATACAATCACTTGAATCAAGTGGGAGTTAATCTTCCAGATAAGATAGTGATCGATGGGGTTCTCTAGTCACTATCACCAAGTTGCTAGAACTTCATGATGAACTATAATATGCAAGGGATGACGAAAATTATTCCTGAGCTCTTCACGATGCTGAAATCAGCGAAGATAGAAATCAAGAAAGAGCATCAAGTGTTGATGGTTAACAAGACCACTAGTTTAAAGAAAAGGGCAAGGGAAAGAAAGGGAACTTCAAGATGACTGGCAAGCAAGTTGGCACTCCCGTAAAAACCCAAAGCTGGACCTAAGCCTGAAACTAAGTGCTTCTGCTTCAAAGGAAATGGTCACTGGAAGCGAAACTATCCCAAATATTTGGCGGCTAAGAACGACGGCAAAGTGAACAAAGGTATTGTCGGATTACGGGCTCCGCAAACCCAAGAAGTTCGAACACAGGGGCGTGAACGAAGATCTCTCCCACTCACGTCTACCTAGCGTCTCGCCCTCGTCCGGTGAAGAGATTCAAGTGAACAAGTAAAGCACACAAGAATTTACGCAGGTTCAGGCCACCTTGCGATGTAAAACCCTACTTCCTGCTTTGGTGGATTGACCTCGGGAGGGCTCGAATATGGATGAGTACAGTGGTTCCTGAGCTCAAGAGGAGAGCTCGGGAGGGTCAGGAGGCAAGGGTTCTTCCTCCTTTGTGCGAGGGCAGAGTTTCTTGATCTAATCGACTTGTCCTCCATAGTGGGGATCCTAGCTACTTATATAGGCGGCCGTGGTCCTCTTCCCCCGAAATGTTTAGGCGGGAAGGGATCCCACAACGGCCATTTTGAGAGAGAACACAAGGACGTTCTTGTCCTGACAAAAGAGGTCTTCGCCTGCAAAAGGATCAGGCGGTGACGCGGTGGTGGGCTCGGTGGTGACATCCTCCCTGTCATCCTTGCGGTCTTCGGTCTTGTTGCATCGAAGGGGAAACCTTTGTCCCGCTCCTCGGGAACCTGCACCTGCGCTGTCTCCTTTGCACCAAAATGGCAACTGCGCCGCTGGCACGCGCTGTCACCCGCTGGCGCGGTGCGTCACTGCTTGCATCACTGCCTCCTCCTGAGGCAGGCTTGGCCTTGGATTCTCCGCCCCTCCGGAGCTACCTAGCCGAGGTCGCTCCTGAGGGGGTCTTGATGTCGTTCTCCTCACAAGGCCTAGCCCCCTCGCGAGGCTATTGGGCAGCTGGTCGATCAGCTGGGCCGTACCAAGCCGTGGTAGGAGCGTGTCGCGGCCCGCAGATAGGAAAGTCTGGGTACGCTTGTTCCCAGGACGCCGACAGTAGCCCCCGGGCCCAAGGTGCGCGCGGAGTTGGCTTCGGGGCGAAGCCTTAGTAGAGGACGGAGCGCCGCGGGCCCCAAAAAGGCTGCAGGCTAGGCTGGCGCGTGAGGTTGGATGGGACGTGGGTGACTCCAATCCCCACGCAGTCTTGGTAATTGTGTGACTTGATAACTCCCCGGCGCAGACGACGGGGTTGTGATGGCTGTGACGCCAGTGACTGGCGGTTCGGCTCCTCCACCCTATAAATGGGACTAGGGGGGAGCCCCCAAGCCATCTTCAAGGCAGCGCCATCTGCCTCCTTGTTTGCTCTCCGCTCTCCTTCTTGCCACGAGGTCTCCATGGCGCCAGCGAGGAAGCCGTCCGCCACTAAGAAGGGGAAGGCCCCGAAGGATTTGGCTTTGCGGCCGTCAAAGAGGGGCCGCGGCCGTCCACGCAAGCATGCTGCTGCGCCCGTAGCGACACCTCGAGGGAGCGAGCGCGGCCTTCCGGGTCCCGATGCGGTCGCCGGTGAGAGGGGCGGGGCCTCTTCCGCTGTGAGGGTGGTCATGGCCGTGGTGGGAGAGGAGGCGCGAGGCGGCGTTCGGCCGTCGTGCGTCCTCCGCGCCCGCAGCTCCACTCCTTCGATGTGTCGTCGGAGTTCGTGGTGTGGGCGGAGAAGCCTGGCGGCTTGTGGCTCCGGCTTCCCAGCTCGTTCGGCAACGTGCTACCAGCCAGAGGCCCCGACGGCGTCTGGCTGCAGACCGACGATTTCTGCAGTGGTACGTCCTGGGTGGAGGTTGATGTGGCTCCCTCGGGCGACGTGTTCCTGGGGCGCGGCTGCCAATCATTTGCCCGCTGATGGGCCTCGAACCCCTCGTTGGTTACCCCAAGTGGAAGGTGTAAGATGCAGTAAGTAGAAGTGTTTTCCCATAGCAAAGATGCCAAGGATCGAATCCCCAGAGACTCCTAGGTTCAACAAGTAGGTGTCAATTGCTAACGGCGCAATTAGCAATCAACGTGGACCTGCACACAGATACAAATAACTTTGCTCCCAACGAGTACAGAGAGGTTGTCAATCTCTCCGGCCATGTAGTTCACAAAGGGTTAAAAGCAATATGATAGCAGTGATAGATAGTGTTTTGCAATAGTAAGTAAATAGCGAAAAGTAAATAGTGGATGTGATCAATAATGGTAATATGGACCGGAGTCTCATGATGTTCACTAGTGATGTCTCTCTCCCAAAAGACGATAAAACAGCTATGTGAGGTAAACAAATTACAGCTGGGCAATTGACAGGACCACGAACGCAAACCAATGCTGATTACATTACAAGAAAGGTTGAGGTTCAAAGCATGGGCGGTACGCCAAAGTAAGTAGACCGAAATCCATCAATATCTACTACTAATCATCCACCTTGAGATATCTATCCAGAACATCTCGTTGGTATTAAGTTGCAAGTCCCACCCATAGTGTAAACTCAATGCAACAGACAACTGCATTAAAAGAACTTTGCGTAAAGTAAACAATCCTTGCACCCGCGGGCACAAGCACCGTTGTTTTCCCCCTTGTGGCAACAGCACATCCCCTAGACTCATGTTTCTGTCACTCAAGCTAGTCATCGAGGGGCATGAACCCACAATCGAGCATAACATTCCCTCTTGGAGTCACTACTTACTACTCGGCCAAAGCAATAAATAACAACGGAGAACATGCAAGAATTACTTATGAACTAAAATATAAAAGAGGTGAATCAAATATATTACTCAAGATCAATCTGAACATAATCTCATAATCCATCGGATCCCAGCAAACTCAACATAGCAACAGCATAAGGATTACATAGGTGCCTCGATCATGTAGGGCAGCTCACGAGGACTAATTAGTGAAGCACAAGAACGGGAGGAGAACATCACATAGCTACTGGTCATGGACTCATGGTCCAAGGGAGACTACTCACGAGTCATCCGGGAGGCGTCCATTGTGGTGGAGAAGCTCCCGGTGGTGATCCTCCCCTCCGGCAGGGTGCCGGGAAGAGTTCTCCTGGTGCTCCCGATCTTGGAAGCGGCGGCGGCGGCGGAAGAGAGATGGGATCGCGAAAAGAAGTCCTTTTCTGAGGGTTACGGAGGACCCTTTAAATATATGCCAAAATAGGGCACCGGGGGAGCCTCGGGGGGCCCAGGCGCCCCCCCGGCGCGGCCCAGGGGGGGGGGGGCGCCCACAAGGCGCCTGGAGCCCCTGTGGCCCCCCAGGTTGCCCTTCGGACGCAGTGTTGTTTCCGGTTCACTGATTTTTTATATAATTTTTCTGGATTTTTTTGGGCAGTTCTCGAAACGTGAAAACCTGAAATACAAAAACAGCCGAAAACAGAAACTGGCACTAGGGTGCACTGGATTAGTAAGTTAGTCCAAATATGATCAAAAGTGTATGGAAGTGTATGAATATCATAGCAATATCGCCCAAAAGTGGCATGGAGCAAGCAGAAATTATAGATACGTTTTGGACGTATCAACATCCCCAAGCTTAATTTCTGCTCATCCTCGAGTAGGTAAATGATAACAAGAATAATTTCTGTGGTGACATGCTATTAACCATATAGGACTTTCTCATAGTCATATGACAAAAGCTTACTGAGACAATGATTCTAAAGTAATTAAGTTGTCTCAAGAGAAAATCACAAATGACTGAAAGTTTTACAATATGAAACTGAAACATCAAAAAGATTTGCAATGAACATGACGTGAAAATATGATAAAGTAATATCTAGCTTGCCCCCTTTAGTGATGCAAAACATATTTGCAAGGGCACCTTCAAGGTTTAAGTGATGACTAGATACAATCATTTCAGAATAAACGATATCACAATCATGCAAAAGACAATGCTACTTTGGGACAATGCACATTACACTCAGAATGACAATCATGCTCTCAGTAGTTGGTGCTTCAACATAAAGGTAAAAGAAAGGTTAAGTGCTAAAGCTTTTTATTTTGAAAACATGGAAGCAATTGTGTAAACGGTAGTAGTACTTCATATGTGTCATGTATAAAACATCTTATAAGTTGCAAGCCTCATGCATCGAATACCAATAGTTCTCGCTCCTTGTCCTAATTAGCTCGGATCCCCATGGGTTATCATTGCATTGCATATGTTTTAACCAAGTGTCACAAAGGGGTACCTCTATGCCACCTGTACAAAGGTCCAAGGAGATAGATCGCATTTGATTTCTCGTTTTTGATAAATCTCAACTTGAGGACATCCATACCGGGACAACATAGAAAATAGATGATGGACTCCTCTTTAATGCATAAGCATATTCTCATGAGAGATTGATGATTAAGGTCCAAGCTAAAACTTCCACCATGGTGCATGGCTTTGGTTGGCGGCCCAATGTTCTTCTCTAACAATATGCATATTAATTCAACCCACGGTAAATCACCCTTACTTCAGACAAGATGAACATGCATAGCAACTCACATGATATTCAACAAAAGTGTGACAGTTGATGGCGTCCCTAGAAACATGGTTACCGCTCAGCAAGCAACTCATAAGAAATAAGATACATAAGCAACATATTCTTTACCACAATAGTTTTTAGGCTACTTTCCCATGAGCTATGTATTGCATGGTTAGTTTGCTTAGTGCAGGTGGAGGTTAGCAAAAGACTGGGAGCGACCAACTAAGAGAGCAATGACGGTCATAATCATGCAGAGCGACAAAGCAATATTGAATCAGGCATGGTAGTTATATCGCTACTTAGAAACAAAAGATCATGAAGGCTTGACAGACTTTCTTTACAGTCTTGAATATGCGTGAGCATACGCCAAGTCAATCAAAATAAATTCTCGAAGGAAGATATTACTAAACCATACCACATCATAGGCAAACAAACCAAGTTGGTACTCCAATAACACATTGGGAACCCCCCAGCTATTTGAGATTAACCAAAAGAAAACCTGAACTACTAAGCACCATCATGAAAGTAGCATCTTTATCATAGACACATTAACCCATGCAACGGAAGCAAATTCTCTTAATAAGGTGAGCATGGTAATTAAAGAGAGTTCAAGCAACCAACTAAATAAAAGCTCTTGAAAAGATAAGCATGAATACTAAGAGCAGAGCACGATAGTAGCTATTAAAAGATAAAGAACACACACATCATAGATGGACATGAAAATTCTATGTAATGTTCTAGGTAGAAGTGGACCGTGTTTCTCTCCCACATAAAGGAATGCTGGGTTCCGACTCGTTATGAAAAACTAAAAAGAAAACTAAGAGCAAGACGCTCCAAGCATAGCACATAACATATGAAGTGATAAAAATCTAGCGAAACGAAAGACGAACTGATAATGTTGATGGAGAAGGGGATGCACGGGGGCATCCCCAAGCTTAGACGCTTGAGTCTCCTTGAATATTTCTTGGGGGTGCACGGGGGCATCCCCAAGCTTGAGCGCTTGACACTCCTGAATCTTTTTATCATCTTCCCTCGCACACTTGAAAACTCCCTTCATACACAACTCATCATAATCTGATTAGCGAGGTTAGTACCTTTAATAAAATAATTATACCTTGCTGGAAATAAGGATATTCTTGAAGTTCTACTGTTTCTCAAGATTGCCAAAAGGTTTTTGCAAAGAAAAAGCAAGTTCTCAATTTGCAAAGTGAAGGTAAGGCAAAACAGGACAGAATCTGTGAAAAACATAACAGGAGGCAGTAATTGACCTGTTCGGGATACTTCTGCAACTCAAATCAAAAAACTCAGAACTGACGCACGAAAGAAAATTATGTAGAGAACGCTGTAGAAACAATTCAGACCAAAAAGATGATCTGGTGATTTTATAAGAATTTTTCTATCCAAGGACAGAATCTGTTTCCTGGACAGCACCTCACAACTTTTGAACTTTCTAGCAATCAGAGGCTATACTTGGCACAAATATGAAAAGCAAAGATACAATGATGATGCTACAGCAGTAAACAACATCAAGACACAACAAAAGCAAAAATTTATTCATGTGGGTTGCCTCCCAAAAGCGCTTTCTTTTATGCCTTTAAGCTAGGCATAATGCATAGATCAAGTTGTATCAATTGAACCATCATCAAGATCATCAAAAAGCTCTTCAATAATACAACTAGTCTTGAGAGGACTCTCAAATAAAGGCCTCATAGAGATACTTCTAGGTAGAAGACCAAAAGGATAAAAGTCAAGGGGAGATTCATTTATAAATTCATCAACGATAGGTGTTTCTTCCAAAGTCTTTACAGTTTCAACCCCTTTGGCAATAGGTGGATTGTTTTTAGAACGGGGAGCCTTTGGAACATGAACGAACTTAGGCTCCCTCTTTGCCGGAGTTTCTACCTTTTCGGTTTTGATCGAGGAGAAAGTAGTTCCTAAGGTATCAAATATTTCCTCAATCTTGTCCATCCTAGAAGAGTCAGAACCATGGAATTTGACGGTCTCCAAAATTTTGAAAATTTTATGCATGGAGCTATCAAGTCTATTCAAATTCCCTTGGATCTTACGATCCAACTCATTCATCTTATTAGTGCTTGGCATCTCTAGCTCTATTTTTTCAAGTTTTTTCGTAATGTGAGCTAGGGTGATGTCCTCTCGAATGCTAACAACAGGGGGACTCCCAACAAGATTTTCAATAATACTAAGAGACTCCCAAACTGGGGCCTCTAGGAAATTCCCATTGATAGCAGTATCTAGAATAAACCTATTCCAAGAATTAATTCCAACATAAAAATTTCTAAGTAAGATAGTAGTAGGTTGCTTCTTGGTGGCTCTTTTTTGTGAATCATTAATTCTATACCAAGCATCTTTCAAACTTTCCCCACCTCTTTGTTTAAAGGTGAGAACTTCTGCCTTGTCATAGACAAAAGGACCCGACATAATGATAACTAAAGAACAAGATAACTATTTTTGTGATTTTCGATAAAAGGAACTAAATCAAAAAATGAAAGGTAAACTAACAAGACTAAAAAGCAAAGGTAAAAGATAGCATGCAACTCCCCTATCCTGAAGAGTGGAGTCCCCGGCAACGGTGTCAGAAAATACTTCTTGATGGGCCTCGAACCCCTCGTTGGTTACCCCAAGTGGAAGGTGTAAGATGCAGTAAGTAGAAGTGTTTTCCCCTAGCAAAGATGCCAAGGATCGAATCCCAGAGACTCCTAGGTTCAACAAGTAGGTGTCAATTGCTAACGGCGCAATTAGCAATCAACGTGGACCTGCACACAGATACAAATAACTTTGCTCCCAACGAGTACAGAGAGGTTGTCAATCTCTCCGGCCTTGTAGTTCACAAAGGGTTAAAAGCAATATGATAGTAGTGATAGATAGTGTTTTGCAATAGTAAGTAAATAGCGAAAAGTAAATAGTGGATGTGATCAATAATGGTAATATGGACCGGAGTCTCATGATGTTCACTAGTGATGTCTCTCTCCCAAAAGACGATAAAACAGCTATGTGAGGTAAACAAATTACAGCTGGGCAATTGACAGGACCACGAACGCAAACCAATGCTGATTACATTACAAGAAAGGTTGAGGTTCAAAGCATGGGCGGTACGCCAAAGTAAGTAGACCGAAATCCATCAATATCTACTACTAATCATCCACCTTGAGATATCTATCCAGAACATCTCGCTGGTATTAAGTTGCGAGTCCCACCCATAGTGTAAACTCAATGCAACAGACAACTGCATTAAAAGAACTTTGCGTAAAGTAAACAATCTTTGCACCCGCGGGCACAAGCACCGTTGTTTTCCCCCTTGTGGCAACAGCACATCCCCTAGACTCATGTTTCTGTCACTCAAGCTAGTCGTCGAGGGGCATGAACCCACAATCGATTATAACATTCCCTCTTGGAGTCACTACTTACTACTCGGCCAAAGCAATAAATAACAACGGAGAACATGCAAGAATTACTTATGAACTAAAATATAAAAGAGGTGAATCAAATATATTACTCAAGATCAATCTGAACATAATCTAATAATCCATCGGATCCCAGCAAACTCAACATAGCAACAGCATAAGGATTACATAGGTGCCTCGATCATGTAGGGCAGCTCACGAGGACTAATTAGTGAAGCACAAGAACGGGAGGAGAACATCACATAGCTACTGGTCATGGACTCATGGTCCAAGGGAGACAACTCAGGAGTCATCCGGGAGGTGTCCATGGTGGTGGAGAAGCTCCCGGTGATGATCCTCCCCTCCGGCAGGGTGCCGGGAAGAGTTCTCCTGGTGCTCCCGATCTTGGAAGCGGCGGCGGCGGCGGAACAGAGATGGGATCGCGAAAAGAAGTCCTTTTCTGAGGGTTACGGAGGACCCTTTAAATATATGCCAAAGTAGGGCACCGGGGGAGCCTCGGGGGGCCCAGGCGCCCCCCCGGCGCGGCCCAGGGGGGGCGCGCCCACAGGGCGCCTGGAGCCCCTGTGCCCCCCCAGGTTGCCCTTCGGACGCTGTGTTCTTTCCGGTTCGCTGATTTTTTATATAATTTTTCTGGATTTTTCTGGGCAGTTCTCGAAACGTGAAAACCTGAAATACAAAAACAGCCAAAAACAGAAACTGGCACTGGGGTGCACTGGATTAGTAAGTTAGTCCAAATATGATCAAAAGTGTATGGAAGTGTATGAATATCATAGCAATATCACCCAAAAGTGGCATGGAGCAAGCAGAAATTATAGATACGTTTTGGACGTATCACCCGCGCGCGCCGGCTGCAGGGGAGGTGTACGCTCCGCTTCAGGTATGATGGCGCCTCAACGTTGTTCGTCAGGGTCTTCTCACAGGAAGGGAGGCGCCTTGGGTGTTGTCATGAGGCTGATGACGAAGAGAACGACGGGGACGACGTCTGGAGGAGCAGTTCCTCCTCCGGAGACGATCTTTGTCTTGGGGGGCGTCGCGGGTCCCCCCTCTGTGGCAGCAGCAGCTCCTCCAGCAGCGGCGGGTACAACTAGCCAACGCGCCGCCGAGCTCGGCTCGGCGAGGGGAGGGGGTCATTGCGCCGCTGTGGCTCGGTGAAGCGGGAGGAGTTGGGAGACTCCGACTGAGTGGGAGCGGCCTCCGCTTCTTCTTTTTTTTCTTCTCTTTCTTCCTGTATCAGAATTTTAAGTTGCCTAGAAAAGGCGTGTAATGGACTATGACATTGTATGAAGCGAGAACTTGCTATCATGTTTTTGGTCTGGGTGAGATTACTTAGCTTATGTGGTGCGATGTCTTGAGGCGAAGTGGTCCTGACTCATTGGCGTCATGATCCCCCGTCGGGCCATGAGGACGGCTGAGCTCGGAGAACCTGCACAGCCCCCGAGTATGGGTGAGCTGCTGAGAGCTGCTAAGAGCCCCGAGCGTGGATTAAGGCACCAAGGCCTGAGCCGGAACCTGAGCAGGCTTGGCCAGGCGAGGTCATGGGACCGTGGCATACGAGAGTCGGGACCGGCCGTGTCCCAGCCCCCACGCGCGAGGCGCGCGAAGGAGGGCAAGCGGCGCAACCCCTTATGAACAAGCTGAATTTAAAACCGGCGAGAAAAAATCCCAAGCAAGACTTCCAACCAAATGCAAGAAACACGAGAACTTCATAGCATGGGGTAGAGGAAGGTCTAATAGCCAAGGAAGTAGAAAAGGCAGACAGCCAAACACCAAGCCAAAAAAGGAAAAAATGTCGCGTCCGACCCCTACACTACGACTTCTTCCCAGCGCGGAGCTAGTGACTGCCACTAGGACATGGGTGGGAGCCCCGTCTGATGGCCTGTAGGCAACGCTCAGGAGACTCCGAGGCGTATATAGCCCCAACTCATTATTACGTGAGAGTGTCACGAGCGGAGACCTTCACGGGCACGGAGCCTTGATTACGGATAGAACGTCCTGAGGTGCTCAATGTTCCAGGAATTCTGGATAGGTATCCCATCCTACGTCTCCAGGCACACAGCACCAGGCCTAGAGACACGGGCGATTCTGAATGGGCCCTCCCACATGGGCGAGAGCTTGTGTACCCCCTCCCTGGAGAGGACCCGCGTCAGGACCAAGTCACCAACTTCGTGTGTTCTTGCGCGGACGCTGCGGTAGTGGTACCGCCGCAGGGCTTGCTGATATCGCACCGCCCTGAGGGCAGCTTGGCGCCGGCCCTCCTCACCGAGCACGAGGTCCATCCGCCAGGCAGCATCCTGGCATTCCTCATTAAAAGCCAAGACCCGTGTGAGCGATGCTTGACCTCATGAGGGAGGACCGCCTCCGCCCCGTAGACGAGAAAGAAAGGAGTTTCTCCCATGGGTTTGGTAGCAGTGGTTCGGATTGACCACATCACGGACTGGAGCTCGTCGATCCAGCCTTTGCCGCAAGCCTCAAGCTTCTTCTTAGAGTTGCGCGTCTTGAGGCCACGCAAGACTTCCGCGTTGGCGCGTTTGGCCTGACCATTGCTCCTGGGGTGAGCCACCGAGGCGTAGCAGATCTATGTTCCAAGGTTAGCACAATATGACCTGAAGAGATTGCTTGTGAACTGTGAACATTTATCCGCGATGATGCGGCTGGGGACCCCGAATCGCCTCACGAGGCCCTGGATGAACTTGACGGCCGACCCGGCTGGGATCGCGCGAATAGGCTCCACCTCTGCCCACTTGGTGAATTTGTCGGTGGTGACGTATAGGAAGCGGTAGCCCCTCGCTGCCTCGGGAAATGGACCCTGGATGTCCAATCCCAAGACCGCGAAGGGCCAGGAAAGCGGGATCGTCTGGAGGCCCTGCGCTGGCTGGTAGATCTGCTTGGCGTGAAACTGGCACGCCTCGCAAGCCTGCACAAGCTCCGTGGCGTCGTTGGGCGTCGTGGGCTAGTAGAAGCCACTGCGGAAGGCCTTGCCCACGAGGGTGCGGGACGATGAGTGGTGACCGCAGTCCCCACCGTGGATGTCGGCCAACAGCTCGTGCCCTTGTTTCCTCGAGATGCATTTTAGCGAGACGTCATTGGGGCGCCTCCTTTAGAGTTCAACGTCTTGGATGCAGTAAGCCGAGGACTGTCGGAACACGCGCTCTGCGTCTTCCTCCTTGCCTGACAGGGTGTCATGTTGCAGGTACATCTTGAGCTCTTGGGTCCAGCAACCCTCCTCGGGCTCCGCGGCGAGTAGAAGGCAGGCTCCGGAGGCCGGTCCATAGGGCGGGGCTCCGTCCGTACGCGCCGCAGGTAGCCCCTGCTGAGGGGACGCCGTCTTAGGAACGGGCGGTGTTGCCGAAGGTTTGAGCAGCCACTCCTCAAAGACGCCCGACCTCTGAGGCTCCCGCTTGGAGGCTCGTTTGGTGATGTCATCCGCTTCCTTGTTGGTGCCTCTTGGTACGTGATGCACCTCCAGCCCTCGGAATCGCTTTTCCATCTTGCGCACCTCCTCTAGATATGCCTCCATGTGCTCATCCTTGGGCTTGTATTTCTTGTTGGAGAAGTCGACGAGGAGCTGCGAGTCACCTCTGATGGTGAGACGCTTGACCCCCAGTGCAGCGGCGGCCTTGAGCCCAGCAATTAGGCCCTCGTACTCTGCGATGTTGTTGGAGACCTTCTCACCTTGCTGGAAGCAAAGCTGCACGGCGTAGTACAACTTGTCCTGAGTGGGAGATACAAACACGGCGCCAGCCCCCACGCCAAGGCGCTAGAAGGCGCCGTCGAAGTATACCACCCATCCGTCCGGGGCTTCATCACCGAGGGCCAGCGTGCGATCCTCGCCAGGCCCCTGCTCCGGCGCGTCGGTCCATTCTGCCACAAAGTCTGCCAGAGCAGCTCCCTTGATCGCTCACATGGTGCTAAACTCCAACTGGAACGCCTGGAGCTCGATGTTCCACTCGGCGACCCTCCCGACGACATTCGGGCCCCTGAGTACTTTATCGAGAGGGTATGTCGAGACAACCTTGATAGGGTAGCCCTGGAAGTAATGGCACAGCTTCCTGGAGGCGACAAGGAGCGCTAGGAGCAGCTTCTGAGGCATCGGGTAGCACGAGCGCGCGTCGCGCAGTACGGTGCTGATGAAGTACACTGGATGCTCCATGAGGGTCGGCGCTGCGGGATCCTCAGGCGCTTCAGGAATCTTGGGTGCCTCTTGCTGGATGGCGGGGCCGCCAGTAACCGTGGTCGAATCTACCTCTAGAACCGCGTCAGGGGGAGACGGGGGTCCTGAGGATGTCGAATTGCCCGGTGGCCTCACGCTTCGGGGCCTCTCCTCGCGCTCGACCACTAGCACTGCACTGGCGGAGTGAGGCGTCGCGGCGAGGTAGAGAGTCATGGGTTCCAGGGGTCGCGGCGCTACCATAACCGGCGGGCTGGTGAGGTATTCCTTGAGATCCCGGAAGGCGGCATCGGCCTCCGGAGTCCACTCAAAGGGCCCCTTCTTCTTCATGAGCTTGAAAAATAGGAGGGCGCGTTCACCAAGCTTAGAGATGAAGCGTCCCAGGGATGTTACACATCCCGCCAGCTTATGCATCTCCTTTAGGTTTGTGTGCGGCTTCATTCTTTCAATGGCCTTGATCTTCCCTGGATTAGCTTCAATGCCCCAGTGCGAAACCAGGAACCCTAGCAGCTTGCCGGAGGGTACACCAAACACACACTTCTCCGGGTTGAGGCACAGCTTCACCTTGCGCAGGTTGGCGAACGTTTCTTCTAGGTCCTGGACGAGAGTGCTGGCCTCTTTGGTCTTAACCACAATGTCGTCGACATAGGCCTGCGCGTTCCTCCCGAGTTGAGGGTCGATGGTGATGTGCATCAGGCGTTGGAAGGTGGCGCACGCGTTTCTCAGCCCGAAAGGCATGCAGGTGTAGCAGTAGACCCCGCATGGGGTCAGGAACGCCGTTTTCTCCACATCCTCCACCGCCATATTGATTTGGTGGTAACCCGAGAAGGTATCAAGGAAGCAGAGCAGGTCGCACTCAGTCGTCGAATCCATGATCTAGTCGATGCGTGGGAGAGGGAATGGGTCCTGAGGGCAGAACTTGTTGAGGCTCGTGAAGTCGACGCACATGCGCTCCTTGCCTCCTTTCTTCGGAACTATGACGGGGTTGGCCAGCCACTCCGGGTGCTGTACCTCCCATACGACGCCAGCTTCCTCTAGCTTCCGAACCTCCTGAACGATGAAGGCTTGCTTCTCCGGGGCTTGTCTGCGTGCTTTTTGCTTGATAGGGCGTGCGTTGGGGCACACCGTGAGGTGATGCTTGATGACGTGCCTAGGCACCCCGACCAAGTCAGCGGCTTTCCAAGCGAACACATCCTTGTTAGCCTTGAGGAAGCTAACCAGCGCTGCCTCTTGCTTAGGGTCCATGCCTGTGCCGATAGTGAAGGTAGCTCCTGATCCCTCCTCGTCAGCGGGCACCTGCTTCATCTCGGCTGAGTTCTGAGAGAAGAGCTGCTTCTTTTTGGCAGGCGCGGCTTCCGGCGTCTCTGGAGCCCCTTTCGCACCTGGATGAGCTGCGGCAGCAGCCCTATAATCGCGCCGGAGGACCTAAAGGGCGGCCTTGGGGTACCCTTCGATGGTGATGACGCCGTTGCTCCCGGGCATCTTGACTGTGTTGTAGCCCGGGTGAGTCACCGCCATGAATTTCGCCAAGGCTGGGAAGCCGAGGACGGCATGGTAGGGCAGGTGGATGGGCGCAACGTCGAAGTTGATGAGCTCAGTCCGGTAGTTAGCGGGTGTGCCGAAGGTGAACGGGAGGCGGATCTGGACGAGCGGGATAGGTGAGCCCGCGACCCCTAAGAAGGGCTTGGTGGGGAGGAGCTGCCTGCAGGACACGGGCAGATGACCGAAGGCATCGGGGGAGAGGATGTTGAGCCCAGCGCCGCCGTCGATGAGGGTCCTCGTGACGGCCACCCCGCAGATGGTGGGCATGCATACCGTGGGGAGGATGCTCGTGCCAGCTGCTTCTATGGCGCGGTCGCTAGCGCCGAAGGTGACGTGCCCCTGCGCGCTCTGTGCCCGCGAGGCCTCGTGCGGCTGGGAGGCGGCCCCGACCTGCCTAAAGTGCGACTTGACGTGCCGGGCCGACGTCACCGCTTGGGATCCTCCGAGGATGCAGGCGACCCCGCGGCAGGGCAGCTCCTCGCCGGCAGCGCTCCGCAGCTTGCCGACGTGGGACGTTCGTGCGCCGAGCTCCCCCATGGGTGGCCGGTGCCGGTGCAGCCGTCGTGCCAGCAAGAGCGCCGCCGGCGAGGCCACATGGAGCGGGAGTGGCAGAGCAGGCCGCTCTCCGGTTGCCCGGCCGGCGAGAACGTCGTCGAGGAAGAAGGCAGAGCGCCCATGGGTGACGCGGTCCCCCGATGCTGCTCGGACGACGGGGAAAGCGCCAGCCTCCACGCGAATGTGGCGGGCCGCGGTCATCGTGGCGGCGCAGAGCAGGAGAGGGGAGACGAGGTTGTCGGAGAGGCGAGATTTCGACACGCCCCCTACCTGGCGCGCCAAATGTCGGATTACGGGCTCCGCAAACCCAAGAAGTTCGAACACAGGGGCGTGAACGAAGATATCTCCCACTCACGTCTACCTAGCGTCTCGCCCTCGTCTGGTGAAGAGATTCAAGTGAACAACAAGTAAATCACACAACAATTTACCCCGGTTCAGGCCACCTTACGGTGTAAAACCCTACTTCCTGCTTTGGTCGATTGGCCTCGGGAGGGCTTGAATATGGATGAGTACAGTGGTTCCTGAGCTCAGGAGGGTCAGGAGGCAAGGGTTCTTGCTCCTTTGTGCGAGGGCAGAGTTTCTGGATCCGATCGACTTGTCCTCCATAGTGGGGATCCTAGCTACTTATATAGGCGGCGAGGGTCCTCTTCCCCCGAAATGTTTAGGAGGGAAGGGATCCCACAACAGCCATTTTGAGTGGGAACACAAGGACGTTCTTGTCCTGACAAAAGCGGTCTTTGCCTGCAAAAGGATCAGGTGGTGACGCGGTGGTGGGTTTGGTGGTGACATCCTCCCTGTCATCCTTGCGGTCTTCGATCTTGTTGCACCGAAGGGGAAACCTTTGTCTCGCTCCTCGGGAACGTACGCCTGCGCTGTCTCCTTTGCACCAAAATGGCAACTGTGCCGCGGGCACGCGCTGTCACCCGTTGGCGCGGTGAGTCACTGCTTGCGTCATTGCCTCCTCCAGAGGCAGGCTTGGCCTTGGATTCTCCGCCCCTCCAGAGCTACCTAGCCGAGGCCGCTCCTGAGGGGGTCTTGATGTCGCTCTCCTCGCGAGGCCTAACCCTCTCGCGAGGGTCTTTGGCAGCTGGTCGATCAGCTGGGCCGTACCCGGCCATGGTAGGAGCGCGTCGCGGCCCGCAGACAGGCAAGTCTGGGTACCCTGGTTCCCAGGACGCCGACAGGTATATCTGATATACATGTTATTGATGTGTACCTTACTAGTGCTCGTAGTAGACCCTGGGTATTTCATACGTGTTCGGTTGCTAAGATTTGTAACTCGAAACAGGAGTTGTAGAATAAAAGGAGATTAATTGTGGTTGAGGTGACGATGTGTGTTGGAAGTAGTTCCAAGATTGATATGATCATCAACGCACACTCCCTATACTTGCAGGATTAGTGTTAAACCTAAATAAATATTATTTGGTGTTTGTGTTGAGCATGAACAAGATCGGATCGTGTTTATTGCAATACGTGTTATTCATTGAAGTCAGAGAATATTTGGTATCCTATTTACATGTATAAAACATTCTATGGTCATACACCCAAGGTGAATGGTTTATTGAATCTCGATCATAGTGATACACATATTCATAATATTGATTTCAAAAGATGCAAAGTTGATAGTGATAGTGAAACATACTTGTCGCATTGCCGTTTAGGTTATATTGGTGTAAAGCACATGAAGAAACTCCATGCTGATGGACTTTTGGAATCACTTGATTATGAATCATTTGATAATTGCGAACCATGCCTCATGGGCAAGATGACTAAAACTCCGTTCTCCGGAACAACAGAGCGAGCTAATGACTTATTGGAAATAATACATACCGATGTATGTGGTCTGATGAGTGTTGAAGGACGCGGCGAGTATCATTATTTTCTCACTGTCACAGATGATTTGAGTACATATTGGTATATCTACTTAATGAAACACAAGTCTGAAACATTTGAAAATTTCAAAGAATTTCATAGTGAAGTAGAGAATCATCATAACAAGAAAATGAAGTTTCTACGATCCGATCGCGGAGGCGAATATTTGAGTTACTAATACGTCTTCAACGTATCTATAATTTTTGATTGTTCCATGCTATTATATATGATGTGTTGAATGTTTAATGGGCTTTATTATATACTTTTATATTATTTTTGGGACTAACCTATTAACCCAAAGGCCCAGTCCAGATTGTTGATTTTTCCTATTTCAGGGTTTCGCAGAAAAGGAATATCAAACGGAGTCCAAACGGAATGAAACCTTCAGGAGAGTTATTTCTGGAACGATATCTTCACGAGAGACTTGAGCTCCAAGGCAGAGGACATACAGGGTGTCCACGAGGGTGGGGGCGCGCCCCCTCCACTTGGGCACGCCCCCTGCCTCGTGGGCCCCATGTTGCTCCACCGACGTACTCCTTCCTCCTATATATACCCATGTACCCTGAAAACATCGAAGCAACAGAGAAAACCCTAATTCCACCGCCACAACCTTCTGTTCCCGTGAGATCCCATCTTGGTGCCTGTTCCGGAGCTCCACCGGAGGGGGGATCTTCCACGGAGTGCTTCTACATCAACACCATCGCCTCACCATGAGTTGTTAGTAGTTTACCACAGACCTTCGGGTCCATAGTTAGTTTCTAGATGGCTTCTTTTCTCTTTTTGGATCTCAATACCAAGTTCTCCTCGGTCTTCGAGGAGATCTATTTGATGTAATCTTTTTGCCGTGTGTTTGTCGAGATCCGATGAATTGTGGGTTTATGATCAAGATTATCTATGAGAAATATTTGGTTCTTTTCTGAATTCTTTTATGTATGATTATAATATCCTTGCAAGTCTCTTCGAATTATCGGTTTGGTTTGTCCTACTAGATCTACAGTTCTTGCAATTGGAGAAGTGCATGGCTTTGGGTTCAATCTTGCGGCATCCTTTCCCAGCGACAGCAGGGGCAGCAAGGCACGTATTGTATTGTTGCCATCGAGGATAAAAAGATGGGGTTTATATCATATTTCTTGATTTTATCCCTCTACATCATGTCATCTTGCTTAAAGCATTACTCTGTTCTTATGAACTTAATACTCTAGATGCATGCTGGATAGCGGTCGATGTGTGGAGTAATAGTAGTAGATGCAGAATCGTTTCGGTCTACTTGTCACGGACGTGATGCCTATATATAATGATCATGCCTAGATATTCTCATAATTATTCGTTTTTCTATCAATTGCTCGACAGTAATTCGTTCACCCACCGTAGAAATCTGCTATCATGAGAGAAGCCAATAGTGAAACATATGGCCCCCGTGTCCATTCTCAACATATCAATCTACAATCTACTTTACTTTGTTGTTTTTACTTTCTATTCTTATATCCAAAAATACCAAAAATATCAAACTATCCTATCTATCAGATCTCACTTTCGTAAGTGACCGTAAAGGGATTGGCAACCCCTTATCGCGTTGGCTGCGAAGTTCTTATTTGTTTGTGCAGGTGTGAGGGACTCGTGCCTGGTCTCCTACTTGATTGATACCTTGGTTCTCAAAAACTAAGGGAAATACTTACGCTACTGTGTTGCATCACCCTTTCCACTTTGAGGGAATACAACGCAAGCTCGAGAAGTAGCAACAAAAATTTCTGGCGCCGTTGCCGGGGAGGCTTACGCAAAAGTCATATACCAAGTACCTATCACAAACCCTTATCCTTCGCATTACATTTATTTGCCTCTCATTTTCCTCTCCTCCACTTCACCCTTGCCGTTTTATTTGCCCTTCTTTTTCCGTGTGTTTACCGTCCGCTTGCCTCTTGTTTGCTTGTGTTGCTATGTTCCCTCAATTAGCTTGCATCTTCGCTTGCTAAAGTATGGATTCTCATCCACTTGCTAATATCTTTAAGAGATCCAATTATGTTGAACCTATTGCTAGTGAGCTGCGTGCACTAGATTATCTTTCTGAGGTTTTGCTCGAAATTCATGAATCTGAAAATTGTGACAAAGTGTTGAAAGAAGAAAATTATGAAGTGATTCACGATAGCTCTTTTAATGAAAGGCATGATTGCAATGATGTCATTATAAATTCTATTAATGCCAATTGTCCTAATGATATGCAAAACCTCAAGCTTGGGGATGCTAGTTTTGCTATGACTACTACTTGTTGCAATGATCATGATTGGGGTGATTCTTATTATGATCTTGAAAATTTATTTAACCCCCATGATGAATGTAAGATTGATAATAATGTTTGCAATATTATTGAAAGTGGGTTTGGAAGATTGTTAACTTTCGATCCCACATATTTGGAGAATGTTCAATCTTATGATTTTTTTTGATAAAAGTGGGTTTGGAGAGGTCATGACTTTAGTTAATTTTGATCCCACTATTTTGGAAGAGTGTCAACTTCATATGCATGTGGATCGTGTTGGGAATATGTTATGTGATAGCTACATTCTTGAATTTGCTTATGATCCTACATGCAATTATTATGAGAGAGGAAAATACGGTTGTAGAAATTATCATGTTACTAAATTACCTCTCGTTATGTTGAGATTGCTATTGTTTCTATCTTCTTCCTTGCATATGCTAGATCTTGCTTGTCTTGCTAATTTGTTTTCCTATAAAATGCCTATGCATAGTAAGTATGTTAGACTTAGATGTGATTTTCACATGCTTTATGATGTTCTTCTTGTGCTTCAAGTCTTGTCTTTCATGTGAGCATCATTAAAATTATTCGTGCCTAGCTAGGGGCGTTAAACGATAGCGCTTGTTGGGAGGCAACCCAATTTTATTTTATTTGTTTTTGTTGGGGAACGTAGCAGAATTCAAAAAAAAAAAATTATGCTTCACCAAGATCAATCTAAGGAGTTCATCTAGCAACAAGCATAAAGGAGTGCATCTACATACCCTTTGTAGATCGCGAGCGGAAGCGTTCGAAGGAAAGTGGATGATGGAGTCGTACTCGTCGTGATCCTCGTCACCGATGATCCCAGCACCGAACGGACGGCACCTCCGCGTTCAACACACGTACGATACAGCGACGTCTTCTCCTTCTTGATCCAGCAAGGGGGAGGAGAGGTTGACGGAGATCCAGCAGCACGACGGCGTGGTGGTGGATGCAACGAGAAAAGCTGCAGGGCCCTAGGAGATCCAATCTCCTAGGGGGGCGGCGGCCAAGGGGGGGTTTCTTAGCCCCCAAGCCAAAGGGGGCGCCCCCACCCCTAGGGTTTTAACCCTAGGCGCATGGGGGGGGGGAGCCCATGAGGAGTGCGCCAGCCCACTAGGGGCTGGTCCCCCTCCCCCTACGGCCCATAGGGCCCTCTGGGATGGGTGGCCCCACCAGGTGGACCCCCGGGACCCTTCCGGTGGTCCCGGTACACTACCGGTGACCCCCGGAATGCTCCCGTTGGCCGAAACTGGACTTCCTATATATAATTCTTTACCTCCGGACCATTACGGAACTCCTCATGACATTCGGGATCTCATCCGGGACTCCGAACAACATTCGGATTTCCGTGTGCATATATCTCTACAACCCTAGCGTCACCGAACCTTAAGTGTGTAGACCCTACGGGTTCGGGAGACACGCAGACATGACCGAGACGACTCTCCGGTCAATAACCAACAGCGGGATCTAGATACCCATGTCGGTTCCCACGTGTTCCTCGATGATCTCATCAGATGAACCACTGTGTCAAGGATTCACTAAATCGCGTATGTAATTCCCTTTGTCTATCGGTACGGTACTTGCCCGAGATTCAATCGTCTGTATGCCCGATACCTTGTTCAATCTCGTCATGGCAAGTCTCTTTACTCGTTCCGTAATCCATCATCCCGTTACTAACTCCTTAGTCACATTGAGCTCATTATGACGATGTCTTGCCGAGTGGGCCCAGAGATACCTCTCCGTCACACGGAGTGACAAATCCCAGTCTCGGTTCGTGCCAACCCAACAAACACTTTCGGAGATACCCGTTGCGTACCTTTATAGTCACCCAGTTACGTTGTGACGTTTGGCACACCCAAAGTATTCCTACGGTATCCGTGAGTTGCACAACCTCATGGTCTAAGGAACAGATACTTGACACTTGAAAAGCTTAAGCATTACGAACTACACGATCTCGTGCTAGGCTTAGGTTTGGGTCTTGTCCATCACATCATTCTCCTAATGATGTGATCCCGTTATCAATGACATCCAATGTCCATGGTCAGGAAACCATGACCATCTGTTGATCAACGAGCTAGTAACTAGAGGCTTACCAGGGACACGTTGTGGTCTATGTATTCACACATGTATCGATGTTTCCGTACAATACAATTCAAGCATGAATAACAGACATTTATCAAGAACAAGGAAATATAATAATAATCCTTTTATTATTGCCTCTAGGGCATATTTCCAACAGTTTTTGCTTCTGTTTAGGAATAAATAATGCATCTAGCTTATTTTTAGATGTGCTTTTGTGTTTTAATTAGTGTTTGTGCCAAGTAGAACCTTTGGGAAGACTTGTGTGAAGTTTATACGATCTTGCTGTAAAAAATAGAAACGTTAGCGCTCACGAGAATAGTCACCAGATTTTACTGGAGAGTGATATTTAGTTGATTCTTTTTGCAGATGATTAATAGACTAAGTCCTCACTTTTACCAATTTATTTCAATTTTTTGGAGTTACAGAAGTATGCGAAAGTTACAGATTACTACAAACTGTTCTGTTTTTGACAGATTTTGTTTTTCGTGTGTTGTTTGCTTATTTCGATGAATCTATGAGTAGTATGGGAGGATATGAATCATAGAGAAGTTGGAATACAGTAGGTTTAACACAAATATAAACAAAGAATGGGTTCATTACAGTACCTTTGAGTGGTGGTTTATTTTCTTATACTAACCGAGCTCACGAGATTTTTGGCTAAGTTTTGTGTTGTGAAGTTTTCAAGTTTTGAGTATGGCTTTGATGGACTATGGAACAAAGAGTGTCAAGAGCCTAAGCTTGGGGATGCGCAAGGCACCCCAAGGTAAAATTAAAGGACAACCAAAAGCCTAAGCTTGGGGATGCCCCGAGAAGGCATCCCCTCTTTCGTCTTCATCTATCGGTAACTATACTCGGGACTATATTTTTATTCACCACATGATATATGTTTTACTTGGACCATCATGTATGATTTGAGTCTTTGATTGTAAGTTTTCTACAATTATCCTTGCTGGACACACCTTTTTGAGAGAGATAAATATGGTTTAGAATTTTCTAGAACAATCTATGTGCTTCACTTATATCTTTTGAGCTAAATAGTTTTGCTCTAGTGCTTCACTTATACCTTTTAGAGCACGGTGGTCATTTTATTTTGTAGAAATTGTTGATCTCTCATACTTCACTTATATCTTTTTGAGAGTCGTTTAGAACAGCATGGTAATGTGTTTTGGTTATAAAACTAGTCCTAATATGATAGGCATCCAAGATGAATGTAGTAAAAACTTTCATACAAAGTGCATTGAATATGATGAGAAGTTTGATACTTGATGATTGTTTTGAGATATGAGGATAGTGATATTAGAGTCATGCTAGTGGAGTTATTATGAATTTGAGAAATACTTGTGTTAAAGTTTGTGATTCCCGTAGCATGCACGTATGGTGAACTACTATGTGACGAAGTTTGACCATGAGGTATCTGTTGAGTGTCATCCTTTGTGTGGAGGTCGGGGGCGCGCGATGGTTAACTCCTACCAACCTCCCCCTAGGAGAATGCATTGATTGGTTTGTTTTGATGACTCGTAAATTTTTGCAATAACTATATGAGTTCTTTATGACTAATGTTGAGTCCATGGATTATACACACTCTCACCCTTCCAGCATTGCTAGCCTCTCTTGTACCGCGCCATTTTCGTCGGTACCATACACCCACTATATACCTTCCTCAAAACAGCCACCATATACCTTCCCCATAAAAGCCACCATACCTACCTATCATGGCATTTCCATAGCCATTCCGAGATATATTGCCATGCAACTTTCCACCGTTCCGTTCATATGACACGCTTGATATTGTCATATTGCCATGCATGATCATGTAGTTGACATCGTATTTGTGGCAAAGCTAGCATGCATAATTTTTCATACATGTCACTCTTGATTCATTGCACATCCCGGTACACCGCCGGAGGCATTCATATAGAGTCATACTTTGTTCTAGTATCGAGTTGTAAATCAATAAAAGTGTGATGATCATCATTATTAGAGCATTGTCCCATGTGAGGAAAGGCCAAATAAAAAAAGATGGCCCAAAAAAATTATATAGAGAGGGGATAAATAAAAAATAGAAAGCCCCTCCAAAAAAATGAGAGAAAAGAGAGAAGGGACAATGCTACTATCCTTTTCCACACTTGTGCTTCAAAGTAGCACCATGTTCTTCTTGATAGAGAGTCTCTTGTTTAGTCACTTTCATATACTAGTGGGAATTTTCATTATAGAACTTGGCTTGTATATTCCAACGATGGGCTTCCTCAAATGCCCTAGGTCTTCATGAGCATGCAATTTTGATGCACACCCACTTAGTTTCTTTTGTTGAGCTTTCATACATTTTTAGCTCTAGTGCATCCGTTGCATGGCAATCCCTACTCAATCACATTGATATCTATAGATGGGCATCTCCATAGACCGTTGATACACCTAGTCAATGTGAGACTATCTTCCTTCTTTTTGTCTTCTCCACAACCACCATTCTATTCCACCCATAGTGCTATATCCATGGCTCACGCTCGTGTATTGCGTGAAAGTTGAAAGGTTTCAAAAAATTGAGTACGAAAACAAGTGATTGGCTGAAATCGGGGTTGTGCATGATATGAATATTTTGTGTGATGAAGAGGGAGCATAGCCAGACTATATGATTTTGTAGGGATAACTTTCTTTGGCCATGTTATTTTGAGAAGACATGATTGCTTTGTTAGTATGCTTGAAGTATTATTATTTCTTATGTCAATATATACTTTTGTCGTGAATCTTTCGGATCTGAATATTCATACCACAATAAAGAGAATTACATTGAAAATTATGTTAGTTAGCATTCCACATCAAAAATTCGGTTTTTATCATTTACCTACTCGAGGATGAGCATGAATTAAGCTTGGGGATGCTTGATACGTTTCCAACGTATCTATAATTTTTTATTGTTCCATGTTATTATATATGATGTTTTGGATGTTTAATGGGCTTTATTGTACACTTTTATATTATTTTTGGGACTAACCTATTAACCCAAAGGCCCAGTCCAGATTGCTGTTTTTTTTGCCTATTTCAGGGTTTCACAGAAAAGGAATATCAAACGGAGTCCAAACGGAATGAAACCTTCGGGAGAGTTATTTTTGGAACGATATCTTCACGAGAGACTTGAGCACCAACACAGAGGACATACGGGGTGTCCACGAGGGTGGGGGGCGCGCCCCCTTGCCTCGTGGGCCCCATGTTGCTCCACCGACGTACTCCTTCCTCGTGTATATACCCATGTACCCTGAAAACATCGAAGCAGCAGTGAAAACCCTAATTCCACTACCGCAACCTTCTGTTCCCGTGAGATCCCATCTTGGGGCATGTTCCGGAGCTCTGCCGGAGGGGGGGGGGGGTCTTCCACAGAGTGCTTCTACATTAACACCATCGCCTCACCATGAGTTGTGAGTAGTTTACCACAGACCTTCGGGTCCATAGTTAGTATCTAGATGGATTCTTCTCTCTTCTTGGATATCAATACCAAGTTCACCTTGGTCCTCGAGGAGATGATGTAGGGTGGAACCCTACGTGGCCGATCTTTTAGGAAAAGGAGGGATCCCAAGGAAGAACACGAGGGGCACGAGGAAAAACTCAAGAGGGACAAGGAGGAAACCACTCAAATCAACAAGTTTAGGTCACAGAATGCTAGATCCGGGTACACAAAGTGCGATACACGATACACGATCAACTAAGGACGATACAAGTGGCAGTAGTCATCCCCGTGAGGAGGTATTGATTTTCTTCTCCGTAAAGGAGGTCTTGAATCTGGTGGATCTTCTCCGAGGAGGCCGCGGTCTCGTAGGAGAGGAACCACTAAGGTTTTGGATGAGCTAACACAAAGCTGACCCTAGATAGTATGGGTGGAGTGACATATATAGGCTAGGAGGGGCAAAGGGGACATGAGCTTCGGCCCAATAGTCATGCACGCAGGCACTGTCCGGATGATCCGGACGTTGGTCCGGATGATCCGGGCTTCGGGGGTCCGGATGATCCGGGGTGGCGTCCGGATGATCCGGACATGTCTTTCTACAGCGGGGAGGTCCGGATGTCCGGGTCTTGGTCCAGACGTCCGGGTGCGTCCGGATGATCCGGGCCGGGGTCCGGATGATCCAACTTTGGCGTGGACCTTCGGGTGTCGGGGGCGCGCATTATCCGGATCGTCCGAATGTTGGTCCGGATCATCCGGGCTCTGTCCGGTTCATCCGGGTCTTCGTCCGGATCATCCGGGCTGTCTGAGTCTTGGCTGTTTTCTCCTCCTTCTTCCTTCTTCGATTCTTCTTGTCCCTTGACTTCTCCATGGTTGGTCCCGAGGTACCTGAGTATGCATAGAACTTCGGATGAGGGTAGCAGCCATGTCTCGTGTGAATCGAAACGACGTAGAGAGAGGAGTGAAGTGACCTCGGTCTCAAGAGCTCGTGCTCGAGCGTGTGTCATGGGTCCACTTGGTACTTGGTGAGGCGATAGTAGGTCCATGGAGATGACCTTGGGATGCTCCTCATCATCTTCCCTCCCTTGGGAAAGATCCGACCTCGAATCGAAATCTTCATCACCATGGAAAGTGGAGAGATCCTTGACGTTGAAGACATCGCTCACGTTGTACTTGTCGCGTGGAATGTCGATCTTGTAGGCGTTGTTGTTGTAGCGTGCTAGTACCTTGAAGGGTTCGTCGGCCCGAGGTAGTAGTTTGGACTTGCGCTCGTTGGGGAAACGGTCCTTCCGAAGATGTAGAACCAATGATGAACGAATGATGAACAAGAATTTAAAAGTAAACTTGGAGAAGGCATATGACTGATGGAAATCATTCTTACGTCACACTTGAAAAGAATTTCAGAATACTCCGGAAAAAGAAGAGTCAGGTAAGATCCTGGAAAAAGACCTGTGGGTTAGGGCCCACTCAAAAGAAATCACCGTTGAAAAAGATTGCTTAAGAGATATTGCACCGGTTGAATTAACTGGCTTGAGCAAGATAACAATCCTCAAAATAATTGAACGGATTAAGAATGGAATTATGAATATTCAGCACTCCGGATATGAATAACAAGAGGAGAATGATTAATTGGTGCACCGGAATAAGAAAGCATTGTGAAATGAGGAAAAGGATAAGATCAACACCGAAATCTTGAATTACATCCACCGGCAGAATTTAGAGAACAAAAGAATGATGAACTTGGAATTTCCTAAGCATCTTCACGAGAAATCACCGGATAAGAACATTGAAGGAAAAGAATGAAGAAATATCACATGAATAAAATGGATACTTCATTAGAGAATTTCTGACTCCAAGAAGAAGAAGGGTGGGAGGGTGGGGAAAAAAACAAAGACAATTTGGGATGAATGAAACAGACAAATCGTCAGATTTCTCAACGGCGTCCGTACGGAATAACTTGAAGAGAAGGCACACCGG
>LR738714.1:548654693-548667224 GCA_902687465.1 Secale cereale
GTATGGAATCAACATTTGACATCGAAGCAACTCGAATACCAGAATCAAAACGAAACAAAGGATAGATATGTTTATGAAGAAGATTATGTTGCAACACATCTATCCGAACAGAGAATTGAACGAATGAATTCCGCAGGTACATCAGCTTGACGAGAAGCCACTTGGGAGAACAAAAGGGAAATAAAAAGGAACAAGGAACAGATAGAACAAATACAAGATAGAAGCTTCGTTCGACATCTTCGTGCTGAAAGCTTATGGAACGTGTTACAAAAGGGTTTTGCAATCCCCGGATCAGCATAGCCAAGGACCCTTTAAGATGCAACTCCCGATCGGAACAAGCCCATAAAACCACTTCACTCAATGTAGAACCCCAAACTTCATATCATGCACTCGTTGGAAGAATGCCTAGAACTGCTAGATGAACCCACCTATTAATTTCCGAAAGTTTCCAGTTATGCAATCAGGTGTTGGGGATACAGGGGAAGCATCGCGCACTCAGCTCTAATCCTACATCCAGCTGTATCCATCCTTCAACACATAACCAGTTGTTCTCGGAAACCGTTTACCTCGGACCTTCGAAACGCATCTACTATACAAGCTATGGCAATACTCCCGAACTACCTCCCCAGTACTGGGTGATGTCGGGGTTATCTTGCCACTAACCGCATAGGAGAGTTTTCGATGTCGGTCGTCTTAAGTATTCTAGTACTGCCGCGATGGATTTGTGACGACAACACCTCGGAGCTCAACTACCCGGGACACTGCCACAACCCCTAATGACAGGAGGCGTCGAGAACAATGTTCTCGTCACAAAGACATCGAAACAATCCAAACAATACTCGCGAGATCCTAAAAAAAATTGGTGAATTTTTTTGAAAGTAGAAGAGGCAAGAGTAGTCGTCAGGAGTCCTCACCAGAATGAAAAGAGATGAGGAGCAAAAGAAATCCTACTCTCCGTTATATATATAGGACTCAAAACATTTTCAAGTGTGTGCCTAGACTCAACCGTCAACGATTCGATCAATCAGTGGGGGCTTCTAGGTCGGAGAAGGCTCTGAATACCAACTTCTAATGCCCAGGATGGGACTATACCTCCTACGTGTCGAGGCACGACTTAAAGGTATAAGCCCATCCTAGAATGATCTCAAGTTTGGTATCCTTGCACGACTCATGTAAAAGAGGGATTAAAATGCAAAAGAAGATAGTTGGCTTACACTCGCCACTTCACACAATACATTACATAAGCAAGACATCATTCAAAACATCACAGCCCATCTAAGGGTAATATCCAAAAGACAAGATACCAAAACAACATAAAGCCACAAGTCAGGATCGAATCCTAGTAGAAACCACTACTGATCGTCGGAAACGTCACAAGCATACGACCAAACTCTTCATCGAGCTCCCAGTGAAGAACTTGAACCAGC
Source organism: Secale cereale (assembly GCA_902687465.1). Classification (NCBI taxonomy): domain Eukaryota; kingdom Viridiplantae; phylum Streptophyta; class Magnoliopsida; order Poales; family Poaceae; genus Secale; species Secale cereale. Next base: position 548,656,121 of record LR738714.1, read on the forward strand.
TCCTGCTTCATTCTCGGCTGAACCTGCATCTGGTGTTCTAGTATCTGTGAGCCACGAGGACTCAGCAATCCCATAACCATGGGTAACAAGACTAGCAAAGCTTTATGGGTAGGAAGAGGAAAAGTGGTGAGGTTGCAGCAGCGGCTAAGCATAATATGGTGGCTAACTTACGAGTACCAGAATAAGAAAAGCATCTACGCAAATGGTCGCAAAAGTAGTGATCGCTAAAGATCCTGAACTACATACGAGTCAAACATAACCCCACCGTGTTCTCTTCTCAAAGTGAAAAGAGACAGTCACGGTTACTCACACAATTGTGTGTTTTACTTCGGATCCTCTGTCAAGTTTTCTACAACCGGACATTAACAAATTCCAATCTGCCACATAACCGCGGGCATGGCTTTCGAAAGATCATAACCCTGTAGGGGTGTTCCAACTTAGCCCATCACAAGCTCTCACGATTAGCTGAAGTGATAAATATAATATCATCACTCCTTATCTTAGGGAAATCCGATCAGGCTCGGCATCCCGGTAGCACAAGACATTTCGACAATGGTAAAACAAGTCCAGCAAGACCTCCCGGTGTGTCGACACCCTGATAGTAGCCGCGTGAATCTCGTCTCAGGACACAACCGGATGGGTGAAGCTACGGGAGCCAATCCTCGAGTTTCCCCGTGGTGGCCCCGCAGGCTCCCCGTTTGGGACCAACACCATCAGCACTAGCCCCCCTGCTATGTAGAAAGAATCCTCGGGTAGCGCTAACTCCCTATGCAAATTAATTAATTAATTAAGTTGTTATTATGAGCAAATTAAAACCAATGTTGGGCCTTGCTGGAGGAGTTTTATTCAAAGTCGAACTGTCAAGGGGTCCCCATCCACCCATCGTGTAAGGAACGCAAAATCAAGGAACATAATGCCGGTTTATCGGCGCCTAAGGTGGCATGAGTGGAACAAAACACCGAGCAAAAGGCCAAGCCTTCCACCCATGCCCAGTATATAGGTGTATTATTATAATAATAATAGATATTGTGATATAACAACAACAAGTTCCCTCCTGGAACGAACTTCATCTTCACCTGAACTAACAACGCTATAAGAGGGGCTGAGCAAGCGGGTAACATAGCCAAACAGTGGTTTTGCTAGGAAGGTTTCAAAGGTTAGAGGTTTCATGGTAACAAGGAGAGGCTGACATAAAAGATGGGTAGCGCGACATGTAACGATAGCATCAAGACAACTAAGCATGGCAATGGTAGTAAAGGTATCCAAGGGTATGATCATCTTGCCTGGGAATTCCGCAAGTGAGAAGAACGGATCCATGAAGTAGACGGAGCAACAGTCGAGCGAAAACCTCACAACTCCGGAACGAAACCGAAGCTAACAAGAGAAGCAACCGGAAAGAAGCAAACAACACGGTAAACACACAATCATAAGCATGGCATACGATGCACATCCAAGTATGATGCATGTCCGGTTTAATTATGCATGGCAAAGTGCACAAACAAAACTACAAGTTAAGTGTAGCTCAATATGCAATGAGTTGCATATTAACGAAACACCACATTATAATTATTTAATTGACTCTCGTTATTTACAAGACAAGGTTAAATGTTTTTAACATGGCAAGAGGTGAAGCATAATAAAACTACACTATTTAGGCATTTTAAATGAGGCCGGAAAATAACAACAACATATTCCGGAAAATCCCCATGAGCATGTTTAGCAATTATTAAAGCAACAACAATTAAACATACAAAGGTTGTTAACATGATGCGGATGACATGATCAAGTTTATGCAATTTTTATTAAAAGTTAACAAGAAGAAGACATGAAGTATTGTCACCGCGGTGGAAGGAAAGGGTGCCACGGCAACGATCCGAAAATGATGCAACGGCAACATCTCGGTTCCGGTAACTCATTGAGAGACCGGTGCAAAAGCAAAGGTGGAGTGAACGTGCGGAACAAGATGAAAGGTGGGTGATCCCGTCACCGGGTTCCCACGAGTCGGCGACGAGGCAACCGAGGAGCTCGACAAAAGACGAGTCGGGCACGGTGCACACAAGGGATACATCATACAACACAACAAGCATACGTTATCGTGTCATCGTCTCGGGTTATACCTTCGGAACAAGCGTTTCGGGGCGGTTCGAGATCGTAGAGGGACGTAGAGGAAGTAGTTGTACACGGCCGTAGAGGAAGTAGTCGTTCCGATATCGTGTCGTGGTACTCGATGTATCGCCGTGTAGTTGTTCCGGTTCGTAGTCGTTCAAGTCGTCGGTAGAGGTACTTGCGGTCTCGAGGACGGTAGTGGTACTTGTTCATGAAGTCGTTCTCGTTCGTAGTTGTTCATGTCATCGATGTCGGGGTACTTGACGATTCCGAAGACCGCGGTCGTCGGGGTACTTGGTCGTGGTACTTGGCGTCGATCTCGTACACGGTTCGTAGACGTTCTCATTACGTAGATGTACTCACTGCTCCATGGTTATTTGCTGGACAAAAACAAAACGCGAAGCCGAAAGAAGAAGCACAGCAGCAGCAAGGCTAGGCGCGCCGGTGGAGGGACTGCAAGCCCTGGCGATGGAGGTGCTGCTCGTGCACTGGACGAGGCCGGGCCTGGCGAACGGGGCAGCTCCCCTGGATGAGGAGGCGGGGTCTCGGCGAGCGGAGGACGGCTGCTCCCGAGGTCTGCAGGGAGCTGCGGAGGACGAGGCCAGCTCGGGGAGGCGGCCGGTGCCCTGGAGATGGAGGGAGCCACGGCTGGAGGCCCTCGTGGCCGCGGGCCAGAGGCGAGGAGGCAGCACGGAGGGCACGGCGCTGGCGCTGAGGACGGGCGAAGCCAGAGGAGAGGGCGCTCGGGGCCTTGGCCTGCGGAGCTTGGCGAGCAGGGGCGGACCGGCGCTGGAGACGGAGCTGGAGGCGCATCCATGGCGCGAAGTAGGAGATCGGAGGGAGGAACAGGCCATGGCGACTGCGGCATGGCGCCTGGACTGGCGATGCGGCGGCTCGCGCGGCAGAGCCGCGGCGCTGGAGGGGCGCGGGGAAGAGCCATGGAGCTGGAGGGGTGGAGATCGAAGGGACTCGGGGGATCGGGCTGCTCGGGGAGAGCGGGTCGCTGGGAGAGCGAGCGAGGGGGTGAAGAGGATCGAGGGAAAAGGGTCGAGGAAACGAGGCCTCTGGCGGCGGAGGGTGCGGGAGAGGGAGTGACCGAGGGGAAAGCTCGGGCTAGGGTTTAGGGAATTAAGTGGGCCTGAAGGCTGATAGGCCTTGAGGCCTGGGCCTGGGAAGGGAAGGCAGGGATGGCCTAGAAGGTTGGCTGGTCTTCACTCCCTTATCTGGTTTTTGGCAGAAACCAAAATAAGAGAAGAGAATAAAAATGAGGAGGGGGTTAGGGCAAAAATTAGCACATGGGAGTATTTTTCTCGGGCATCATAAAATGAGCATGGTCCGAGAAAATAGAAAAGGCAAGATCGAGATATAATTCAAACATATTTGAATTTAATTCAAATGGGTTTGAACTAAGACTTGATTATAGAAGTGTCCAAAAATGTTCGAATTTTCGGAGGAACCTCGAAACAACGGAGAAGAATTATTGGCAAGGTTTTTGAAGGAGAAACTCGAAGTGAAAAAGACATGGGGAAATAATATGCAAGTGTGTTGGGTTAATTCCAACGAATGGAATATTTATTAGAGCTCCCTAAAAATATTGAGAGGCTTTTATATGTTTTAAAGAGAAGACATTCTTCCCTCGATTTAAATGGACCGAAGGTCCACACAATTTATTTAAGTTGAGATGCAAAATTAAAGACATGATGGCATGATGATATGATGCAATGCAAAAATAAATAACGCAAGCACAAAAGAAACACATGGGAAAACCCGAAACATCTGGAATCTTCTGGAATCTTCTGGGACGTCGGTCTTCGGGCGTCACAACTCTCCCATACTAACAGAGGATCTCGACCCGAGATCCTAGAGATGGCACCGGATAAAAAAAACGGAAGAGGAAGAGGTAAAGCAAAGTTGCTTCTTTGACACACGAGTGAAACCACGAACCTTGAGAGGTTGAACAATCTTGAAAGAAAGAATGCAACGGAGATGAACGAATATGAAAACTCTGTTAGAAAAGAGGAACAAGGAACATTATGAGAACCTTGTAGGTTGAACGACGTGAAACAAGAGCTTACGAACGAAAAGAATAAGAAACCGCAATGGTATAGCTAAGGAAAAGAATGACATAATTTGGACAGCACTCTGTCTGAAAATGGAAGGAATTAACAAGAACTTGAGGAGAAGGGGTGATACTTGATGAAATCAACAACACATTGCCTCTGAAACAATTGAAACAAAGGCACCTGGGGTAAGAAGGATTTCAGACGGCACTCCGGTTGATAAGTGAGGCAAACTTGATAAGATGAGAGAACTAGAATGAAGAATACAACACTCCAGTTAGATAGATAAACAAAGAAAAGAACATGATCTTGACAAAACGAGATAATGGTCAAAGAGAGCAACATCACAATGCCTCCGGAACGAAAGAATAGAATATAGATCAACGAAAGAAATGAGTGGGGAAGAAATATGGCAACTTCTCCCAAAAATGAATATGAAAAACATCCTTACGAAGAAGGGTTGAATGGAGTTGATGGAAAAATCAACAACGAAACGAATAAGCTTGATGTGGGCTTATGGAATACATCTCAAAATTAAGATGTGACAACCAGCCACTAACAGAAACAAATTGCTTGGATTGAGATCAACAAGGAGACGAAAAACTTATTTCACCGGAAGGATAAATGAAGAACTTGGGTCATTATAAGCACCATAATAGCAACAATCCTTAGGGAAAGCTTTTAGGTGAAATACAATCCAAGATTACTCCAACGAATAAATTGAAGGGTTGGAAAAAATCTCCTCAACAAAGAAAATGAATGGTTTAAATATCCCATTCCTGACAACTTGTGAATCATGAAACATGAAGGAATTGTCAACAATGGCATAACACCATCTGAAAAGATAAGGTAGAAAGAATTGCACTTGGAAAGTGTCGGGGGAAACTGTCCACCACGAGCACCTATGGGACCGGAGCCTCTTGTTCGTGCGGTAAGGGAGCGGAGGGAGCACGAAGAGCAGATCGTGGTGAGCACGCGGGCAGTTTACCCAGGTTCGGGCCGCGATGGACGCGTAAAACCCTACTCCTGCTTAGTTTGTTATTGAGTGTTGGAGCTCGGGAGCTTGAAGAACTAGCTACACCGCGCGAATGAGTGATCTAGGTTCCGAACCCCCTCCACGTTGTGCATGGGCCTCCTTTTATAGCTCAAGGGGTCACCAACAGGTGTCAACGTAGGAGAAAGGGTAAAAACGTAATAGAGGTGGTAGTTGTAACAGTGCGGGAATAGTGGAGCTAAAGTGGATGAACAGTGGTCATCACCTACTTTGACAGTGGGGGACAAGAGCATTTAATGCCCATCGCCGTCGACCCCAAAAGCGCCCGCCCTTGCGTCTCCGTTTGCCACGGCGATGGCTTTACCACCGTGGAGTGCCACCGTGTCCCCCAGGCTGCACAGCCATCCGCCACACGTCCCTGGAGTAGCCCCAGGGCGACGCGTGGTTCGATGAGCTGGAGCGCGGGCACACAGCGCAACTCTCCCCGGCAAGCACCTTGCCGGGGTCTTGACCTTGCCGGGCCCGGGATCTTGCCGGGTTCTGAAGCTTGTTACCCCCCCGGGCCCTGCTGGGGCGCATGTCGCGCCGAGGCATGTCTTCGGTAATGTAATCTTCTGGCCTTCCTGGCAAGCTCCTCTTGCCAGGGTCTTGTGCTAGTGAGGTAATCTTGAGCCTGGGACGGCCTTCCCGGCAAGCTCCACTTGCCGGGGTCCCGATCTTCTGTCTTGTATACTTTGTTTTTGAATGGTTTTATATGGAGCAGGAAGGTCTCCGGCAAGCACGTGGTAGGCCCTGCCGCGGGAAGCTGCTACTGCCCGTGCACAAGTTGGGGTACTGAGGTACCCCTACCTTAGTACACGACAGGAGCCCTCGGGCCTGGGCCACACACGGTGCCGAGCGCTGTTGGGCCAGGCCCAAAACAGTGCACGGGCACGCGCGGCCCACGGCGCGCCGAATCCACTTCCGCATCCACCGCGTCCCTCCGCAACGGCACGCGTCGATTGCGGCGTCGTGGGATGGGACGTGGCCACGTTCTTTTAATGGAAAGAGCGAAACGCCCCCACTTCCCCATAAAAGCAGAGGAAGCAGGAGCGGTTCCCCTCCTACGCCTTCATTGCTTCTTCTTCCATCTCCAGAGATCCCCCTTTGCGCTCCGCCTCCACACCTCCTCCGCCGCCTTCCGCACCCGCGGCGCCGCCGGACCCTTCGTCCCCCCCCCCCTTCCCTCGCCGCCTCCGCCATGGCCCCGAAGACCGAGAAGGCGAAGGCGGAGAAGACTAAGAAGGAGAAATCCGAGCAGGCGGCGAGGCTTACTCTGCTGCGGAAGCGGAACGTCGTCTTCGCGCCAAGGCTCAGCGCGCGGGAGCTCTGGAACAAGTATTACTTGTTCTGGGACAAGGAGACCAAGGCGCACCCTCGGACCAGAGCCTATCCCGCCGCCGCCAAGAACAATTACGCCGGCGGGTACTTCTTCTTCGCAGCTTTCTTCCATTGCGGCCTTTGTCCTCCTTTTTCCGACTTTTTCTGCGATATCATGCACACCTACGGCCTCCATCTTCTAGACTTCACCCCCAACGCCATCCTCACGATGGCGGTTTTCGCACATCTGTGCGAAAACTATATTGGGATATATCCAAATGTAGCGCTGTTTAGGCACTTCTTCACCCCTAGAGCAGAGGCCGGCGCTCCCCTCTCCGGAGGAATCTCTTGGGTCTTTCGCCTGAACAAGAAAGAGTCCTACTTGCCGGGGGAGCTCCGCGGCAAGTGGGAGGAGTGGCGCGCGGACTGGTGCTGGATAGTTGAGGACGAGCCGCAACCTTTTACTGCACCGTGCACAACAGCCATCGTGCGCGGCAGGGACTGGAGTGAGTTGGACTCGGACCACATGAAGCTCAACGTCGCCCTCATCAGAATTCTTCGTCTCCGGGTAGCAAAGTTGTCCGTCGGAGAAGTAGGCACAGATTTCCTCCGCCGCCGCATTGCCCCTCTACAGGATAGGAAGAGGCCAGCATGGGAGTACGGCAACGCGGCGGACATAATGAGGCTGCGCCCAGGGCTAAACTTCAACTTCACGGCGCTGGAGCTGAAGGGGATGGTCCGGGAACTCTTTAAGCACGACCCGGCCCACCCAGAGTGGTTTAGAGCTCCCCGGGGAGTGGTGCCCCTCTACAACAGCACGGCCCGGGATCCTCTTCGCGCCATGATGCCCGCATGCGACTCGCATGGCGTGGACCGCACATGGATACCGCCCAAGGCATCAGACATCATGAGCTTCTTCGACAACCTGGTGGAGGTGCCGAAGAACAAGGATGAGATCAAGGGGCTCACCCGGGACACCACCGACCAGGAGATTGCTTATATAGCTTCTCGGGTTGAAGAGGCCGCTGCAGCCGCAGCGGCAGGAGAGTTTGGCTTTACAGTCGAGGAGGCAGAGGCTGCGGATGCGTCCTGCCAAGCAGAGGAGGCGGAGATCCGCAGGTTGCTGCAGCTTCCTCCCGACGAGCTTGCCGGGGTCCCTTCTTTGAGGCACTCCGGGATCCCCGGAATCGTGACCGAGGCCGCGGCGAGAGGCGGCGCTGCCGGAGGAAACAGAGGCGCCGCAGGGAGCGGAGGCGCTGGAGGGGGCGGAGGCGCCGGAGGGAGAGCGGCCGCAGTGCAGGGCGCTGGGCCTAGCAAGCCAGCCGAGGAGGAGGAGGAGGAGGAGGACGTCGGGGCCGACGAGGACTCCGACGGGTCTCTGGGGCTCTATGCCGACGACCTCTCCTCGTCATCGGAGACCTCCCCGCCTCGGGCAAGTCCCAGGCGATCTCCGCTGAAACGTCTCCGCAAGGAGACGACGGGGACGAGGGCGCAGGCGCCCCGACAACAACCAACTCGCCGGGCGGCGCGAGCTACCCGGGGGAGCCAAGCTGCGACGGGGGCGCCCGGCGCACCAACCACGGCGGGGGCGACCCGCACACAGGCCACGGTGGGGGCGACCCGCACACAGGCCACGGCGGAGGCGCCCCGCACGTCAGCGCCAAGCGGAAGAGGGTCTTCACAGAGCGGAGCGGCTGCTCCGCCCGCTCCCCGGGCCTCGGCGTCCACAGGGGCGGGGTCTTCGCAGCCCCCAGCCCCGGGGACCGCCAAGCGCCCGAGGGAGCCTTCGCCTCCTGCTCCTCGCGCGGACGCGCCTCAGGTGGCGTTCGACTTCTCTGCTCTGAGCGACGACGACGGCGACGAGGAACAGGAGTAAGAATTTAAGGTTTTTGCATCTTCCTTAGCTTTGTCTTGATTCTTCTTTTGTTGATTCTGATCTTGCTTCTTGCTTTTGATTTCAGGACCCTGGCCCATCGAGCGGCGAAGAAGGCCAAGGTTCCCGTCGTCGAGGTCGAGGACGACTCGACCGTCGCGGCGACAGGGGACGCCCCGGCGACGAGCTTGCCGGACCCGAGTGCTGCTCCGAGGAGCAGCCCCCAGCGCAGCCCCCAGCGTAAGTCTGGGCTCGATCTTTCCATTTGTCGGGCGCGCTTGGGGATTTTGTCTTGTGCTAATATCTTGATTCTTTTGTCTTATCTTGATTGTCTTGTGCAGAGGTGGAGCCGCAACCACAGGAGCATGCGGAGGTCGCTCCCGAGGAGCCGCAGGCCCAGCCGTCCCCGCCAAGGGCGAGCTCTCCGGCGAGGGAGAGCACTCTGCCAAGGGTGGGTACTCCGCCAAGGGCGAGTACTCCGCCAAGGGCGAGCAGCCCGGCGAGGGCGGCCACCCCGCCAAGGCAGAGCTCCGCGGCGAGGGAGCCCGCCGTCGACGACGTCCGTCAAGGTAAGTTTTGTAATTTTGTCTTCTCGGATTCGTCTCTTTTTGGATATTTGCTTGAACTTCTTCTTCTTTTTCTTCTTCTTCTAGATCCTCCTCCCCCCGAGCAGATGGAGACGGAAACCATCGTCGTGGAGGAGGACGCGCAGGGCGACGGCGGCAACGCCCCTGTCGTTGAGGACACGGCGGGAGCCACCGAGCCGTCTGCGGAGGAGACTGCTCCGGCCGCGGACGCGGCGGCCGGGGAGGGGGACGGCGACCGCACTGCCGGCCTGGAGGCGGCAGGATCATCGAGTGCTGCGCCGGCCGCCGGCCCCTCCACCGAGAAGGAGCAGTCCGCCTACTATCTTGAGGCTCCCAACGGCGTCTTCATCCAAGTGCCGTGGGGATCCTCGTCACGAGCCCCCGCGGAGGGAGAGGCCTTTGATGGAGAGGTTCTCGCCTCCGCGGGACTGAAGATCGTCGAGGCGCCCGGCGGAAGCGACGGGCCCGAGGAGGAGAAGCTGCTTCATCAGCTCCTGGCCCTTTACCGGGCCAGGCAGGCGAAGCTCGCGTCTCGGGAGGCCCTTGCCGCCAAGGCCGCCGCTGACATGGAGAAGCGCGCGGCAGAGCTCCGCGCCGCCAACCAGGCGGCCCTCCGCGACGTGGCGGAGGAGCGCGAGAGGCTCGCTGGGGAGTACCAGGAATGGCTCTTGGAGAAGGCCGAAGCCGAGGAGCAGCAGCGACTCGCCGGAGAAGAACTGTCCCGGCGAGAAGGAGAGCTCACCCAACGGAAGGTCAACCTCGACTCTCACAAGGAAGACCTCACCGCCCAGGAGTAGGCCCTTGGCGGAGAGCTTAAGGAGGCGAAGGCCGCCGCGGACGCCGCGGAGACCGCCAAGAAGGAGCTCGAGGCCAAGGTCGCGCAGCTGGAGGAGTACTTGAAGGCGAGCTCGGAGAGGGTCACCGCGCTCAACATAGAGCGCGAGAAGGATGCGCACACCAACTCTGAACTCCAGGTGCGCCTCTCCAAGCAAGGCGACGAGCTGAAGGCCGCCAAGGATTCCATTGCAGATCTGGAGCTGAAGGTTTCCACGCTGAAAGACTCGCTCGACGTCGTCCGGGACCGGGAAACCAAGCTGAAAGAAGAGCTCCGCAAGGAGCGAGGCTTGGTGGAGAGCGCCACCACTGCGGCTGAGAACTTCCGCCGGACCGTCGAGGTATGGACCGACGACTTGGTGGCCTCTGCATCCAACATTGATCAGGAGCTGCTGGCGCTGAAGGTCGAGCATCTTATTTACTCTCCGGATCAAAACCTCCCTCACAGCGCCAAGCTCAGCCTCTTCTTCAGAGGGATCGCGCCAGCGCTTGCAAATCTTCGGAAAAAGCTCCCCGCGCAACTAGCCGAGGAGTCGCGCCAGCTATGTGCGGGAACTTTGGAGCGCGTCTTGACGAAGATAGTATACCGCAATCCCGGTATAAACCTCGCCAACGTTCTCCGCAGCTTGCCGGCCGACGCGGATATGGAGGCGCTGAAGGCGCAGGTCGCCCACATTATCGCCAAAGTGAACAAAATCTCCAGGATCGAGGGCGACCGCGTAGACTAGGCCTCCTTTTCTTTTATCTCTTTTGTTGCTGCATAGTATGCCATGAACTTATTAGTCATTGCGACAAGTTATCCCTTGTAAGATATTTATCTTATTTGATCAATTAATGCAGTGTTATCTCCCTTGTTTTAGTCCTTTACTTTGTATGCTTTTCACCCTGCGCTTCCAGGGAGCTTGCCGGCAAGGGGCCCTTGCCGCGAGTGCTGAGTACTGGACTCCGAGCAGTCTGCTGGCTAAGACCTTACCGGCAAGCAACCTTGCCGTGGCTAGTCGCAACGCACTTAGCTTGCTGAGCGAACTCGAAAACGAAGTAAGGGCGCGACACTTGTCGCATCTCACTTAAATCGTTGAGCGTACTCGAAAACAAGATAAGGGTGCGGCTAGATGCGGGTAGGTTCTTCTGCGCACAGGTTTTCCATACAAAGTGTGGTTGTTCAAGGAAGACAACTAAAAACTTAAAAATTTGAACTGGTCAAATTCTAATAACTTAGCTTTTATATATTGCTTGCTTCCCGGTAAGGCTTCTCTTTCTTGAACAGCACTTGGTTCATCTTCCATCTCCT
>LR738714.1:548667507-548685268 GCA_902687465.1 Secale cereale
CAAACTTGTGCGCGAGGAACATTCCTTCTGTTTAAGAGGCAAGGAAAAAGAAGAGGGAAACAAGTATATGGCCTTTCGGCTTGCTAATGCTTACCGGATGCGTGTGTTGCACAAGAAATGCCAAATAACTCATGCAAATAGCGAAGAAAAGCATGGAAAAGGCAAATAGCGCAAAACACAAAAGCTTTACTGATGCACGGGGTCTGCGCACGGCTTTGTACAAAGTGTTACATGCAACAGCGGCAAGGCTTGTACAAAAGGTGGTTGCCGGAGCGGGTCACGGCAACCGCGCCTTATGGATGAAACTTGCGAAGATGCTCTATGTTCCAGGAGTTGCTCACCGGTAAGCCTTCTTCGGTCTCAAGGCGGACAGCTCCGGGCCTTGTGACTTGTCTCACCCGATAAGGGCCTTCCCACTTCGGCGTCAACTTGTTGGAATTCTTGGCGGATTGAACACGCCGAAGAACAAGGTCGCCTTCCTCGAGACTCCTGGCCTTAACCTTGCGGCTATGATAGCGGCGCAAGGCTTGCTGGTATCGAGCAGCTCGTACAGCAGCCTGGAGACGTTCCTCCTCGAGGAGCAATGCATCATCTTGTCGCAGTTGCTCTTGCTCGAGCTCATCATAAGCGAGCACTCGAGGAGATCCGTATACGAGTTCCGTGGGGAGAACTGCCTCTGCTCCATAGACTAGAGCAAAGGGTGTCTGTCCGGTGGCTCGACTTGGTGTCATCCTGATTGACCAAAGAGCCGCCGGTAGCTCCTCTATCCAGTTTCTTCCGCACTTACGCAGCCTGTCAAAGGTCCTTGTCTTGAGTCCGCGCAGCACTTCAGCATTGGCCCTCTCCGCTTGACCGTTGCTCCTCGGGTGGGCAACAGAAGCGAAACAGACCTTGGCGCCAAGGTCTTGGACGTATTGCATGAAGGTGCGACTAGTAAATTGTGTACCGTTGTCGGTGATGATCCTGTTAGGGATTCCGAAACGACAAACAATTGACCTGAAGAACCTGACCGCTGACTGTGCTGTCACCTTCCTCACTGGTTCCACTTCTGGCCACTTTGTGAACTTGTCGATTGCGACGTACAAGTACTCAAAGCCCCCGACAGCACGAGGGAAAGGGCCGAGGATATCGAGCCCCCAGACTGAGAAGGGCCAGGACAAAGGGATTGTTTGGAGAGCTTGAGCTGGCTGATGAATTTGCTTTGCATGGAACTGGCACGCTTCACACTCGGTTACTAGTGCAGCTGCATCTTGGAGGGCTTCTTGCCAAAAGAACCCTTGCCGGAAAGCTTTCCCGGCAAGCGCCCTTGCGCCAATATGGTGGCCGCATATGCCTCCGTGTATTTCTGCCAACAGCTTCTGTCCATCTTCCCTGGAGATGCACTTCAACCTGACACCATTGAGTCTTCTTCTGTATAGCTCGTTATCCACGAACTGGTACATACTTGACTGCCTGGTTATCTTCTCTATCTCTTGAGGGTCGTCGGGAAGTTCTCCAGTTTGCATAAAACGGACGATCTGCTGCGCCCATGCCGGAGCCCGAGCCTCGGCGGCAAGGACTAAAGGCATGAGGGCCGCTGCGGGAACCTCAGCTTCTACGGCAAGAACCTCTGGTTCTGCCGGAGCGGATGGTCCCCCGGCAAGCTCGCCGGGGCGAGGCTTGTCGGGAACGCTTGCTTCAACTGTACAGATCCGAGGATCTGCAGGAGCAATCTGTTCCTCAGCGTTCTGACCATTGATCTTGGGGACCTTGACGGTGGCCTCGGGGAGATCCGCCGGCAAGTAATCGCCGGAGACCAACTTTCTCTTCTTGGACTGCCCAATTGATGGTGTAACGGATGGTTGAGTTAGCTTGAGCAAGAAGGTCCCTGGTTCCACAGGTAACTTCATCGCAGCGCACTTTGAAAGGCCATCTGCAATGTCATTCTGAGCTCTCGGTACGTGCTCCATTTGCAGACCTTCAAAGTGCTCTTCAAGCTTTCTCACTTCGTCTACATAAGCTTCCATCAAAGGGCTCTGGTAACTCTTGTTAACTTGTCGGACCACTAACTGAGAATCTCCCCGCACAATCAGCTTCCTGATCCCAAGTTCGGCCGCAATCCTGAGGCCGGCAAGCAAGCCTTCATACTCAGCAGTGTTGTTTGTCGCTTGCTCCCTGGGAAAGTGCATCTGGATAACATACTTGAGGTGCTCTCCGGTGGGCGCGATGAGTACCACGCCGGCACCGGCGCCTTGCAGCGAGAAGGCACCATCAAAGTACATCAACCATTCACTTGTCGCTTCCTGTACGGGTACACTTGTCTCCGGAACTTCTTCATCGGGCGTCGGGGTCCATTCAGCTATAAATTCTGCCAAAGCTCGGCTCTGTATGGTTGAAGTACTTTCAAACTTGAGTCCAAAGCTCGACAGTTCCAGTGCCCACTCAACGATCCTGCCTGTTGCTTCCGGGTTGTGCAATATCCTCTTCAGCGGAAAGCGAGTGACCACTGTTATCTCATGTGCCTGGAAGTAATGGCGCAGATTTCTCGAGGCCATGAGGAGGCCGAAAAGCAACTTCTGCACTCCGGAGTATCTTGATCTAGCCCCCTGCAAGAGGGAACTTACAAAATACACCGGGCGCTGCACCATCTTTCTTCGCACTTCTCCTTGATCCTGCGCAGAGTTTTCCTTGTCGGGGCCAGAGCTTGTCAGAGGAGCCTCCTGCTTGTCGCTGGATTCGCTTGCCGGTGGTGCTGATTCCTCGTCGGCCTCTCTCTCTGCTACTAACGCAGCACTAACCACCTGGTTGGTTGCCGCTAGGTACAGCAGCAACTTTTCCTGTGGTCTAGGTGCGACAAGTATTGGAGTAGAGGATAGGTACCGTTTCAAGTCTTGCAGCGCTGCCTCCGCTTCTGGAGTCCATTTCATTGGACCTGCCCTCTTCAAGATCTTAAAGAAGGGCAGGGCGCGTTCTGCAGACTTCGAAATGAACCTACTGAGGGCAGCCACACAACCCGCAAGCCTCCTGACATCCTTGACGCGCTTCGGGGCCTCGATTCGCTCGATGGCTTTTATCTTGTCGGGGTTAGCTTCAATCCCCCTCTGTGACACAAAGAACCCGAGAAGCTTGCCGGAGGGGACTCCAAAGACGCACTTCTCGGGGTTCAACTTAAGCTGGATCTTGCGCAGATTCTCAAACGTCTCTTCCAAATCTTGAATCAGTGTATCCTTGCTCTTGCTCTTCACCACGATGTCATCCATGTAAGCCTCTACATTTCTGTGGATCTGTGGTTCAAAAGCTGTGTATACTACCCTTGCAAAGGTTGAGCCTGCATTCTTCAGTCCAAAAGGCATGCGAATAAAGCAATAGGTGCCACATGGAGTGATAAATGCAGTCTTCTCTTCATCTTCCTTGGCCATGAAAATCTGGTGGTAGCCTGAATATGCATCAAGGAAAGAGAGCAGCTCACATCCGGCAGTGGAGTCAACAATCTGGTCAATGCGCGGCAAGGGAAATGGATCCTTGGGACATGCTTTATTCACGTCAGTGAAGTCTATACACAGTCTCCACTTCCCATTGGCTTTGCGCACGACGACTGGGTTTGCCAACCACGTCGGATGGATCACGCCTCTAACTAGGCCCGCTGCTTCTAGTTTCTTGATTTCTTCGGCAATGAATTCTTGGCGCTCCACGGCTTGCTTTCTGACCTTTTTCTTGACGGGACGCGCATGAGGACAAACAGCAAGCTTGTGCTCAATCACCCTCCTGGGAACACCGGGGATGTCAGATGGTTGCCAAGCAAACACATCGACATTCGCCCGCAGGAAGGCAACGAGCGCGCTTTCCTATTTGCTGTCGAGTGTGGCACTGATGGTGAAGGTACCACCAGTGCCGTCCTCCTTGGCGGACACCTTCTTGGTTGCCGGAGGAGCGGCCATCCCCTTCTTATGTCGGGGGAAACTGTCCACCACGAGCACCTATGGGACCGGAGCCCCTTGTTCGTGCGGTAAGGGAGCGGAGGGAGCACGAAGAGCAGATCGTGGTGAGCACGCGGGCAGTTTACCCAGGTTCGGGCCGCGATGGACGCGTAAAACCCTACTCCTGCTTAGTTTGTTATTGAGTGTTGGAGCTCGGGATCTTGAAGAACTAGCTACACCGCGCGAATGAGTGATCTAGGTTCCGAACCCCCTCCACGTTGTGCATGGGCCTCCTTTTATAGCTCAAGGGGTCACCGACAGGTGTCAACGTAGGAGAAAGGGTAAAAACGTAATAGAGGTGGTAGTTGTAATAGTGCGGGAATAGTGGAGCTACAGTGGATGAACAGTGGTCATCACCTACTTTGACAGTGGGGGACAAGAGCATTTAATGCCCGTCGCCGTCCACCCCAAAAGCGCCCGCCCTTGCGTCTCCGTTTGCCACGGCGATGGCTTTACCACCGTGGAGTGCCACCGTGTCCCCCAGGCTGCACAGCCATCCGCCACGCGTCCCTGGAGTAGCCCCAGGGCGACGCGTGGTTCGATGAGCTGGAGCGCGGGCACACAGCGCAACTCTCCCCGGCAAGCACCTTGCCGGGGTCTTGACCTTGCCGGGCCCGGGAGCTTGCCGGGTTCTGAAGCTTGTTGCCCCCCCTGGCCCTGCTGGGGCGCATGTCGCGCCGAGGCATGTCTTCGGTAATGTAATCTTCTGGCCTTCCTGGCAAGCTCCTCTTGCCAGGGTCTTGTGCTAGTGAGGTAATCTTGAGCCTGGGACGGCCTTCCCGGCAAGCTCCACTTGCCGGGGTCCCGATCTTCTGTCATGTATACTTTGTTTTTGAATGGTTTTATATGGAGCAGGAAGGTCTCCGGCAAGCACGTGGTAGGCCCTGCCGCGGGAAGCTGCTACTGCCCGTGCACAAGTTGGGGTACTGAGGTACCCCTACCTTAGTACACCGACAGAAAGCATGATGAAGAATGCTTGAGCTCCACAAGAATCTTGATGAAGACTTCAAGGATGAGTTAAAACATGATGAACCACCATGAAGAACTCCGGTAATGAAAGCATGAGAAGTGAAAAATGAAAAGAATAAGATTTAAGGCCTGCGATGAATTAGTTGGAGCTTTGGAATGATAATTGAAATAACATGGAACTCCGGAAAAACAAGATGAACAGCTTAGAACCGAGAATATGATATGATGAACAAGGTCCGGAAAACAGATATTAACCTCTTGGAAGAAACTAGAATAAGATTTATGTTATGCATCTCCTTCACCAATTTAAATTGATGACAACCAAAGGATTTGGCATACTACTTATTCTCGTTGGAAAGGATTAACAGAGATCTCGCACAAGCTTGGGTAAATCTTCAACGAACCACCGGTAGGATTACGAAAAGAACAAATGAGTTAATACGATAACAACGGAAGAGTAAACTTGAATGAACCACCATAAGAATATGGAGACGAACGAAGAGGCATCAATGAAGAATATTTGGAGGGCGAAGTTGAAAACTGAGAACGAAGAAATCTTCTGGAATGATGGCCTTCGGAGGATCACAAAGAAAAGAATTCATGTAATGCTTCGGATGTGTATAAAAGAATTCCTCACAATCTGAACAATAATGAGGATGGCATGAAGCTAGAACCACGAATCTTCAAGAAGAAGGGCCAAGATTTAAGAGAAACACTTCTCCGGTCTTCAAATCTGAGAAGACGATGAGAAATGCCATAAGAATTGTTGAGCACTCCGGAATGAAGAATTAAAAGGTTGAACCAATGATGAACAAGAATTTGAAAGTAAACTTGGAGAAGGCATATGACTGATGGAAATCATTCTTACGTCACACTTGAAAAGAATTTCAGAATACTCCGGAAAAAGAAGAGTCAGTTAAGATCCTGGAAAAAGACTTGTGGGTTAGGGCCCACTCAAAAGAAATAACTGTTGAAAAAGATTGCTTAAGAGATATTGCACCGGTTGAATTAACTCGCTTGAGCAAGATAACAATCATCAAAATAATTGAACGGATTAAGAATGGAATTATGAATATTCAGCACTCCGGATATGAATAACAAGAGGAGAATGATTAATTGGTGCACCGGAATAAGAAAGCATTGTGAAATGAGGAAAAGGATAAGATCAACACCGAAATCTTGAATTACATCCACCGGCAGAATTTAGAGAACAAAAGAATGATGAACTTGGAATTTCCTGAGCATCTTCACGAGAAATCACCGGATAAGAACATTGAAGGAAAAGAATGAAGAAATATCACATGAATAAAATGGATACTTCATTAGAGAATTTCTGACTCCAAGAAGAAGAAGGGTGGGAGGGTGGGGAAAAAAACAAAGACAATTTGGGATGAATGAAATAGACAAATCGTCAGATTTCTCAACGACGTCCGTACGGAATAACTTGAAGAGAAGGCACACCGGTTGAAAAAGGATTTAACATGACCATCTCGATGGTCAAGAAGAATTAGCACACCCATAGAAATATGAGAACACCGATTGGAAATGTATGGAATCAACATTTGACATCGAAGCAACTCGAATACCAGAATCAAAACGAAACAAAGGATAGATATGTTTATGAAGAAGATTATGTTGCAACACATCTATCCGAACAGAGAATTGAACGAATGAATTCCGCAGGTACATCAGCTTGACGAGAAGCCACTTGGGAGAACAAAAGGGAAATAAAAAGGAACAAGGAACAGATAGAACAAATACAAGATAGAAGCTTCGTTCGACATCTTCGTGCTGAAAGCTTATGGAACGTGTTACAAAAGGGTTTTGCAATCCCCGGATCAGCATAGCCAAGGACCCTTTAAGATGCAACTCCCGATCGGAACAAGCCCATAAAACCACTTCACTCAATGTAGAACCCCGAACTTCATATCATGCACTCGTTGGAAGAATGCCTAGAACTACTAGATGAACCCACCTATTAATTTCCGAAAGTTTCCAGTTATGCAATCAGGTGTTGGGGATACAGGGGAAGCATCGCGCACTCAACTCTAATCCTACATCCAGCTGTATCCATCCTTCAACACATAACCAGTTGTTCTCGGAAACCGTTTACCTCGGACCTTCGAAACGCATCTACTATACAAGCTATGGCAATACTCCCGAACTACCTCCCCAGTACTGGGTGATGTCGGGGTTATCTTGCCACTAACCGCATAGGAGAGTTTGCGATGTCGGCCGTCTTAAGTATTCTAGTACTGCCGCGATGGATTTGTGACGACAACACCTCGGAGCTCAACTCCCCGGGACACTGCCACAACCCCTAATGACAGGAGGCGTCGAGAACAATGTTCTCGTCACAAAGACATCGAAACAATCCAAACAATACTCGCGAGATCCTAAAAAAAATTGGTGAATTTTTTTGAAAGTAGAAGAGGCAAGAGTAGTCGTCAGGAGTCCTCACCAGAATGAAAAGAGATGAGGAGGAAAAGAAATCCTACTCTTCGTTATATATATAGGACTCAAAACATTTTCAAGTGTGTGCCTAGACTCAACTGTCAACGATTCGATCAATCAATGGGGGCTTCTAGGTCGGAGAAGGCTCTGAATACCAGCTTCTAATGCCCAGGATGGGACTATACCTCCTACGTGTCGAGGCACGACTTAAAGGTATAAGCCCATCCTAGAATGATCTCAATTTTGGTATCCTTGCACGACTCATGTAAAAGAGGGATTAAAATGCAAAAGAAGATAGTTGGCTTACACTCGCCACTTCACACAATACATTACATAAGCAAGACATCATTCAAAACATCACAGCCCATCTAAGGGTAAGATCCAAAAGACAAGATACCAAAACAACATAAAGCCACAGGTCAGGATCGAATCCTAGTAGAAACCACTACTGATTGTCGGAAACGTCACAAGCATACGGCCAAACTCTTCATTGAGCTCCCAGTGAAGAACTTGAACCAGCTCCTGCTTCATTCTCGGCTGAACCTGCATCTGGTGTTGTAGTATCTGTGAGCCACGAGGACTCAGCAATCCCATAACCATGGGTAACAAGACTAGCAAAGCTTTATGTGTAGGAAGAGGAAAAGTGGTGAGGTTGCAGCAGCGGCTAAGCATAATATGGTGGCTAACTTACGAGTACCAGAATAAGAAGAGCATCTACGCAAACGGTCGCAAAAGTAGTGATCGCTAAAGATCCTGAAGTACATACGAGTCAAACATAACCCCACCGTGTTCTCTTCTCAAAGTGAAAAGAGACAGTCACGGTTACTCACACAGTTGTGTGTTTTACTTCGGATCCTCTGTCAAGTTTTCTAAGACCGGACATTAACAAATTCCAATCTGCCACATAACCGCGGGCACGGCTTTCGAAAGATCATAACCCTGCAGGGGTGTTCCAACTTAGCCCATCACAAGCTCTCACGATTAGCTGAAGTGATAAATATAATATCATCACTCCTTATCTTAGGGAAATCTGATCAGCCTTGGCATCCCGGTAGCACAAGACATTTCGACAATGGTAAAACAAGTCCAGCAAGACTTCCCGGTGTGTCGAAAACCTTATAGTAGCCACGTGTATCTCGTCTCAGGACACAACCGGATGGGTGAAGCTACGGGAGCCAATCCTCGAGTTTCCCCGTGGTGGCCCCGCAGGCTCCTCGTTTGGGACCAACACCATCAGCACTGGCCCCCCCTGCTATGTAGAAAGAATCCTCGGGTAGCGCTAACTCCCTATGCAAATTAATTAATTAATTAAGTTGTTATTATGAGAAAATTAAAACCAATGTTGGGCCTTGATGGAGGAGTTTTATTCAAAGTCGAACTGTCAAGGGGTCCCCATCCACCCATCGTGTAAGGAACGCAAAATCAAGGAACATAATGCCGGTTTATCGGCGCCTAAGGTGGCATGAGTGGAACAAAACACCGAGCAAAAGGCCAAGCCTTCCACCCATGCCCAGTATATAGGTGTGTTATTATAATAATAAAAGATATTGTGATATAACAACAACAAGTTCCCTCCTGGAACGAACTTCATCTTCACCTGCAACTAACAACGCTATAAGAGGGGCTGAGCAAGCGGGTAACATAGCCGAATAGTGGTTTTGCTAGGAAGGTTTCAAAAGTTAGAGGCTTCATGGCAACAAGGAGAGGCTGACATAAAAGATGGGTAGCGCGACATGTAATGATAGCATCGAGACAACTAAGCATGGCAATGGTAGTAAAGGTATCCAAGGGTATGATCATCTTGCCTGGGAATTCCGCAAGGGAGAAGAACGGATCCATGAAGTAGATGGAGCAACAGTCGAGCGAAAACCTCACAACTCCGGAACGAAACCGAAGCTAACAAGAGAAGCAACCGGAAAGAAGCAAACAACACGGTAAACACACAATCATAAGCATGGCATACGATGCACATCCAAGTATGATGCATGTCCGGTTTAATTATGCATGGCAAAGTGCACAAACAAAACTACAAGTTAAGTGGAGCTCAATATGCAACGAGTTGCATATTGACGAAACACCACATTATAATTATTTAATTGACTCTCGTTATTTACAAGACAAGGTTAAATGTTTTTAACATGGCAAGAGGTGAAGCATAATAAAACTACACTATTTAGGCATTTTAAATGAGGCCGGAAAATAACAACAACATATTCCGGAAAATCCCCATGAGCATGTTTAGCAATTATTAAAGCAACAACAATTAAACATACAAAGGTTGTTAACATGATGCGGATGACATGATCAAGTTTATGCAATTTTTATTAAAAGTTAACAAGAAGAAGACATGAAGTATTGTCACCACGGTGGAAGGAAAGGGTGCCACGGCAACGATCCGAAAATGATGCAACGGCAACATCTCGGTTCCGGTAACTCATTGAGAGACCGGTGCAAAAGCAAAGGTGGAGTGAACGTGCGGAACAAGATGAAATGTGGGTGATCCCGTCACCGGGTTCCCACGAGTCGGCGACGAGGCAACCGAGGAGCTCGACAAAAGACGATTCGGGCACGGTGCACACAAGGGATACATCATACAACACAACAAGAATACGTTTTCGGGTCATCGTCTCGGGTTATACCTTCGGAACAAGCGTTTTGGGGGCGGTTCGAGATCGTAGAGGGACGTAGAGGAAGTAGTGGTACACGGCCGTAGAGGAAGTAGTCGTTCCGATATCGTGTCGTGGTACTCGACGTATCGCCGTGTAGTTGTTCCCGTTCTAGTCGTTCAAGTCGTCGGTAGAGGTACTTGCGGTCGACGACGGTAGTGGTACTTGTTCATGAAGTCGTTCTCGTTCGTAGTTGTTCATGTCATCGATGTCGGGGTACTTGACGATTCCGAAGACCGCGGTCGTCGGGGTACTTGGTCGTGGTACTTGGCGTCGGTCTCGTACACGGTTCGTAGACGTTCTCGTTACGTAGATGTACTCGCTACTCCATGGTTATTTGCTGGACAAAAACAAAACGCAAAGCCGAAAGAAGAAGCACAGTAGCAGCAAGGCTAGGCGCGCCGGTGGAGGTACTGCAAGCCCTGGCGACGGAGGTGCTGCTCGTGCACTGGACGAGGCCGGGCCTGGCGAACGGGGCAGCTCCCCTAGACGAGGAGGCGGGGTCTCGGCGAGCGGAGGACGGCTACTACCGAGGTCAGTAGGGAGCTGCGGAGGACGAGGCCAGCTTGGGGAGGCGGCCGGTGCCCTGGAGATGGAGGGAGCCACGGCTGGAGGCGCTCGTGGCCGCGGGCCAGAGGCGAGGAGGCAGCACGGAGGGCACGGCGCTGGCGCTGAGGACGGCCGAAGCCAGAGGAGAGGGCGCTCGGGGCCTTGGCCTGCGGAGCTTGGCGAGCAGGGGCGGACCGGCGGTGGAGACGGAGCTGGAGGCGCATCCATGGCGCGAAGGAGGAGATCGGAGGGAGGAAGAGGCCATGGCGACTGCGGCATGGCGCCTGGACTGGCGATGCGGCAGCTCGCGGGGCAGAGCCGCGGCGCTGGAGGGGCACGGGGAAGAGCCATGGCGCTGGAGGTGTGGAGATCGAAGGGACTTGGGGGATCGGGCTGCTCGGGGAGAGCGGGTCGCTGGGAGAGCGAGCGAGGGGGGTAGAGGATCGAGGGAAAAGGGTCGAGGAAACGAGGCCTCTGGCGGCGGAGGGTGCGGGAGAGGGAGTGACCGAGGGGAAAGCTCGGGCTAGGGTTTAGGGAATTAAGCGGGCCTGAAGGCTGATGGGCCTTGAGGCCTGGGCCTGGGAAGGGAAGGTAGGGACGGCCTAGAAGGTTGGCTGGTCTTCACTCCCTTATCTGGTTTTTAGCAGAAACCAAAATAAGAGAAGAGAATAAAAATGAGGAGGGGGTTAGGGCAAAAATTAGCACATGGGAGTATTTTTCTCGGGCATCATAAAATGAGCACGGTCCGAGAAAATAGAAAAGGCAAGATCGAGATATAATTCAAACATATTTGAATTTAATTCAAATGGGTTTGAACTAAGACTTGATTATTGAAGTATCCAAAAATGTTCGAATTTTCGGAGGAACCTCGAAACAACGGAGAAGAATTATTGGCAAGGTTTTTAAAGGAGACACTCGAAGTGAAAAAGACATGGGGAAATAATATGCAAGTGTGTTGGGTTAATTCCAACGAATGGAATATTTTTTATAGCTCCCTAAAAATATTGAGAGGCTTTTATATGTTTTAAAGAGAAGACATTCTTCCCTCGATTTAAATGGACCGAAGGTCCACACAATTTATTTAAGTTGAGATGCAAAATTAAAGACATGATGGCTTGATGATATGATGCAATGCAAAAATAAATAACGCAAGCACAAAAGAAACACACGGGAAAACCCGGAACATCTGGAATCTTCTGGAATCTTCTGGAATCTTCTGGGACGTCGGTCTTCGGGCGTCATAGTAGAGGTAGGATATCCAAAGGGGACAATGGTTTGAAGCCGTAGACGACCTCGAAAGGGGACTTGCCGGTAGTCGAACGTCTTGCGCGGTTGTAGGCGTACTCGGCGATGGGCAAGCATTGCTCCCATTCCTTGATGTTCTTTTTTATCAACACGCGAAAAAGCGTCAAAGTGTGCGGTTCTTCACCACCGTTTGGCTGTCGGTTTGTGGATGATATGCCGAAGAGAAGAGGAGCTTGATGCCGAGTTTGGCGCATAGAGTCTTCCAAAACTACCTCAAGAACTTGACGTCCCGGTCCGACACGATCGTCTTGGGCACTCCATGTAGACGAATGATTTCCCTACAAAAGAGATTTGCCACATGTGAAGCATCGTCGATCTTGTTACAAGGAATCAAATGAGCCATTTTAGATAATCTAGCGACGACAACAAACACGGAATCTTTTCCATTTTGAGTCCTAGGCAATCCAAGTATAAAGTCCATGCTTATGTCTTCCCATGGATGGTATGGAATAGGGAGTGGCATGTAAAGACCATGAGATTGAGCTTTTGACTTAGCTTTGCGACATGTAGAGCATCGGTTGGTGAGGCGTGAGACGTCACGTAGCATCTTTGGCCAGAAGTAGTTCTTGGAGAGCGTAGCAAATGTCTTGTCGCGTCCAAAGTGACCCATGAGTCCTCCTCCATGAGATTCCTGCAAAAGGAGAAAACGAAGCGAAGACTCGGGAATGCAAAGTTTGTTAGCTCTCATAAGATATCCTTCTTGGATGTAGTAATGTTCCCAAGAAGTGTTCGTCAAACACTTAGCATAAGGATTTGCAAAGAAAGGATCATGCTCATATAAGTCTTTAATGTGCTCAAAGCCAATAACATTCAAATCAAGTTTTGTGACAAGCATGCATTTGCGGGAAAGCGCATCCGCCACAACATTTTCTTTGCCTTTGATGTACTTGATGACGTAGGGAAAATACTCGATGAACTCACTCCACTTAGCATGATTCTTGTTCAACTTAGTTTTACCCTTGAGATACTTGAGTGTCTCATGGTCCGTATGAAGAATGAATTCATGAGGTCTAAAGTAATGTTCCCAAACGCGCAAAACTCTCAGCAAGGCATATAACTCGTTATCATAGATGGGGTAGTTAAGTTGCGCTCCGGATAGCTTCTCGCTAAAGTACGCAATTGGGCGCTTTTCTTGCATGAGCACGCCACCTATTCCGGTACCACTAGCGTCACAATGAATCTCGAAAGGTTTATCAAAGTTTGGTAGGGCAAGAAGTGGTGCGTGGGTGAGCAAGTCTTTGAGCTTAATGAACGTGGTGTCTTGCGAAGGTCCCCAAACAAAGGGTGCGTTCTTCTTGCTCAAGGCGTGAAGGGGCATAGCAATTGTGCTAAAGTCCTTCACAAAACGTCGATAGAAATCGGCTAAACCAAGAAAGCTACGCACTTTTTGAAGGTTCGTTGGTTGAGGCCAAGTTATAATTGCTTCAATTTTAGTTTCATCAACGTGAACACCTTGGGAGGAAACGACAAATCCTAAGAAAACGACCTTGTCAACGCCAAAAGTGCATTTTTCATGTTAGCATATAAGCGCTCTTTCCGAAGGGTTTGTAAAACCATACGGATGTGTGTCACATGGTCCTCAAGCGACTTGCTAAAAATGATGATGTCATCAAAATAAACCACGACAAAGACGGATATGTAGGGTCGTAGAACAAAATGCATGAGACGCATAAATGAACCGGGCGCTTCCGATAAACCCATTGGCATGACAAGCCACTCATATAACCCAAACTTGGTTTTGAAAGCCGTTTTCCACTCATCACCCTCTTGAATGCGAATTTGGTAGTAACCACTTTTAAGATCAATTTTCGAAAAGATGGTGGCACCGCATAATTCATCAAGCATGTCGTCTAAGCGTGGGATAGGGTGACTGTATCTAACAGTGATAGCATTTATCGGGCGACAATCAGAGCACATGCGAAAATTTCCATCTTTCTTAGGCACGAGAATAACCGGAACGGCACAAGGGCTCAAGCTTTCACGTACATGACCTTTGTCAATGAGTTGTTGTACTTGCCGTTGTATCTCCTTGGTTTCCTCGGGGTTGACGCGGTAAGGAGCCTTGTTCGGAAGTGGTGCGCCGGGTATGAGGTCGATGCGGTGTTCGATTCCGCGAAGTGGAGGTAGACCCGGAGGTAGCTCATCGGGGAAGACGTCCAAGAATTCCTCCTACAATTGAGACAACAATAAAGGTGGAGGTGGTGAAGTGTTAGTAGGTTTGGCTTCCCCTTTGCATAAAAGCACAAGGTGAAAGACACTCGAGGGGTTCTCACACACTTCTCTCATCTCACTTTTGGTGGCGAATAGCACTAGTTGTTTCTTGTCACTCATTGTGGAGTCGCTCATATTTGGCTTGTGGCTCTCACTCTCCTTTTGGTGGCTCACTCTCTCACCACTCTCTCCATGATGGTTGGTAGGTATGTGTTTGTCTTCGGCTACTTGACTTGGTAACATTGGGCGTAGCATGAACTCCTTTCCTTTCATCTTGAAGCTATAGTGGTTGGTCCATCCATTGTGTGTGACTCCACGATCATATTGCCATGGTCGTCCAAGAAGAGGGTGGCACACGGACATAGGGACCACATCACACTCAAGTGTGTCCTCGTAGGCGTCTATCTTAAAGGAAACTTGCACGGTATGCTCGACTCGAAGAGTGCCGGTGTCACTAAGACATTGGACCTTGTAGGGATGACGGTGCTTCGACTTCACCAAGTTTAGCTTGTCGCATAGCTCTTTGCTTGCCAAGTTATGACAACTTCCTCCATCGATGATAACCTTGACGGAGCGTCCATTGATGCCGGCCTTGGTATGGAAAATATGACATCGTTGGTCGTCATCTTGTTGATGTTGGAGTGTCAAGACCTTGGAGACAACGAGATTGGGACTCGAGTCATTGTCGCAAACCACTTGATGATCTTCATCTTCATTCACTTGGCGATGCATAGCTACATGTTCGAGGGCTTCCATTTCATCATCGCTCATTGAGTCATAAGA
This sequence comes from Secale cereale, assembly GCA_902687465.1. Lineage (NCBI taxonomy): Eukaryota > Viridiplantae > Streptophyta > Magnoliopsida > Poales > Poaceae > Secale > Secale cereale. The sequence goes on from LR738714.1 coordinate 548,682,401, forward strand.
TCCGTCATCATTGATGATCATGGTACGAATGGTCTTGCACTTAAATGACTTGTGGCCTCGCCCTTGGCATTTGAAACATTTGATGGAACTCGTCTTGGAGTTGTCCTCGGTTGGAGTTGTAGATGATGAGGCTCTTGGCTTGACGTTGCTCATAGAAGGTGGCCGACTTGATGTAGTCGCATTCTTATAGCTTGACTTGTCACCAAAGTTTGTAGATGGCTTGGTAGAGGTAGGAGGAGTTGAGGTCGTTGAAGCTTGGTTGTAGGAGCCGCAGTTCTTGGAGGTGAACTTGGAGTACTTGTAGTCCTCTTGAACTTGTCGCTCCGCTTTGATGGCTTGGTGTACTAGCTCGAGGAGATTGGTGTATGGTTGAAAGTCCGCAATCTTCTTGATAGAATAGTTGAGTCCATTCAAGAATCTCACCATCATTTGTTCTTCATCTTCCATGATGTTTGCTCATATCATGGTAATCTCCATTTCCTTGTAGTACTCTTCAACGGACTTGGTACCTTGCTTGAGGAGTTGTAGCTTCTTGAACAAGTCACGGTTGTAGTGTGTTGACACGAAGCGTGCTCTCATGACTTCCTTCATTTGAGCCCAAGTAGTGATAAGAGGTTCTCCTTTTGCTTCTATTCTCTCAATGATTTGCTCCCACCAAATGAGCACATAGTCATGTAACTCAAGGGAGGCCATTGCAATTTTCTTTTCTTCATCAAAGTTGTGTAGGCGGATGATCTTGTCGACCTTCAATGCCCATGAGAGGTAGTCTTCGGGATCAATGCTTCCGGAAAACTTTGGCATGGTGAACTTAAGCTTGCCATAGCGATGCTCTTCATTGTTTGCTTGCCTATTGGGAGGACGTTCTTGATTTGGACGGTTGTCAATCTCATGTCGCTCTTGGTGGAGTAGGTGTTCATTGTCATGGTTTTCTTGCCGAGCTTGCGGTTCTTGTTGAGGTTTTTGCTCTTGTCGCGCTTGAGGAGGAACTTCTTGTTGAATTCGTGCTTGGTGGCACCTCTCTTGCATCTCATCGCGAAGGAAATCCTCTTGTGGACGAGTGTGTCGATTGCGAGTTGCCACATTGCGATGTGAATCACGTAATGCTCCTTGCGCCTCAAGAGCTTGAGCTTCTCGGCGGTGTTGTGCTTGACAATGAGCTTTGGCATCTTGTTCTTCTTGGTGTTGACGTGCTCTCTCTTGTTGTTGTTGGCGTAGTCTTTGCCGTTCTTGTGCTTGCTCAAGTGTAGCTTGGTTTTGACGATGTCGACTTTCTTATTCGCCAAGTAGCTCTTGGGAGCTCTTGTAATGAAGTGGATTCCGGTTGTCATGTGGAGCTTGACGTGCGGCTTGACGAAGAGTTTTGGGTGTAGGGGTACTTGAGCCGTTTGTGGAGTCGGGGTGGCGACTTGAGCGGCTTCGTCTTTGAGAAGATGTGGAAGAAGAGCGTCAGTTGACTATCAAAGTCCGTAGCGCATCAAATTTAGTAGCCATGTTGGTGTTGATGATGTCGAATTGCTCTCTTGTTCTTGCTTCAAGTTGACGTGCGTCGGCGGCGACTTGCTCAATGTGTTCGCGCATAGCTTCACTTTCTTGATGTAGAGCTCGTTGGACACCGAAGAGATGTAGTTTGGTGACGTAGTTGTTCGATTCTTCAGGATCATCGAAGAGTGGGTTCGTAGATGTACTTGGCCTATCCATCGTCACAAGCAAATAAGTGAGTGAGAGAAAGGAGAAGACGATACCAAATATACCTTGACCGAAGTTGACAATGGATCAATGATCACTCAATAATGTAACCCGGAAATAGCACTATTGGTACCAAGTCTTGTCGATTCTCACACCTACACAAGTAAAGCTTTTAGAGTAGCTTGGTTCGGATGGTGGAAAAATTCAATGCAAAAAGTGAGTAAGATTCAATGATGTTGAAAATGATTCACAATTGGCTCATGCAACAAGTAGATCACAAGCAATAAGTAGCACACGCAACACACGCACGGATAGATAAATGTGGTTGTGCAACCAAAAGTGAGCGAAAATGTGGAAACCATGGAAAATGCTCGTGCTGCACAACGCTAGAGAGACGCTAACTGATTGCTTAAAAGGCGGATACACACATGTGCACGACCTATAAGAGCAATGTAACGACTTCCTATCACAAGTATGATATGAGTGTATGATGTGCCGATGCTTGAGCACACAATGATGTATTGCTATTTCATATGATCTCTTTTGATGCAAGGCGTTTGATGCTATTGTGCTTTTGCTTATAAGCTTTGGATGGCTCTTTTACTTAAAAGCTTGTGAGCTCTTTCTTTGGCCACTTATGCATGCTTCTCGGATCAAGATAGCTATTGTGTATGCGGAACACTCTTGTGTCACACAGAGATATGACGATGTAGTATGCAATGTCTATGACTATTACTAATGTGCACAAGTGTCGTGGCCCGGCAATGCTCAAATGGCTAGTCTCGGTGGGAAAGCTACGGAAAAAGGTCGATGAGGGTTTATCAATGCAATTGCAAGGTAGTAAACGAGGTGTCGTCGATGTTACCGTCCTTGTCAAGGTTGAGAGGTGGTCTTGTAGATGTCGTTCCGCTCCGAGATAGCCGAAACACAACCACAACTCAAACTATCCAAGACACAAAGAGGTAAGACCGTAGGGTTTTGGGTAGGCAATGATGGTGGTGGTGGTGGATATATCGAGGGTGTAGCGGCAGGGGTAGCTAGGGTTGTTGCGGTGGCGGAAAGGTGGCGAAGAAAAACTGCAAAATGTAGTTTCATCAGCGGAGGCCGGATGATCCGGGTGTCTGGCCGGATGATCCGGATCGGAGCCGGATGATCCGGGTGGGTCAAATCCAGTCGGGATGA
>LR738714.1:548685309-548697043 GCA_902687465.1 Secale cereale
CACAAGGGGCACGAGGAAAAACACAAGAGGAACAAGGAGAAAACCACTCAAATCAACAAGTTTTGGTCACACAAATGCTAGATCCGGGTACACAAAGTGCGATACAGGATCAACTAAGGACGATACAAGTGGCGGTAGTCATCCCCGTAAGGATGTCTTGATGTTCTTCTCCGTAAAGGAGGTCTTCAATCTGGTGGATCTTCTCCGAGGAGGCCGCGGTCTCGTAGGAGAGGAACCACTAAGGTTTTGGATGAGCTAACACAAAGCTGACCCTAGATAGTATGGGTGGAGTGACATATATAGGCTAGGAGGGGCGAAGGGGTACATGGGCTTCGGCCCAATAGTCATGCACGCACGCACTGTCCGGATGATCCGGGCTTCGGGGGTCCGGATGATCCGGACATGTCTTTCTGCAGCGGGGAGGTCCGGATGTCCGGGTCTTGGTCTGGACGTCCGGGTGCGTCCGGATGATCTGGGCCGGGGTCCGGATGATCCGTCTTCGGCATGGAGCTTCGGGTGTCGGGGGAGCGCATTACCCGAATCATCCAGACGTTGGTCCGGATCATCCGGGCTTTGTCTGAAACATCCGGGTCTTCGTCTGGATCATCCGGGCTGTCTGAGTCTTGGCTGTTTTCTCCTCCTTCTTCCTTCTTACCTTAACTTCTCCATGGTTGCTCCCGAGGTACCTGAGTATGCATAGAACTTCGGATGAGGGTAGCAGCCATGTGTGGTGTGAATCGAAACGACGTAGAGAGAGGAGTGAAGTGACCTCGGTCTCGAGAGCTCGTGCTCGAGCGCGTGTCATGGGTCCACTTGGTACTTGGTGAGGCGATAGTAGGTCCATGGAGATGACCATGGGATGCTTCGCATCAGGAGATCTATTCGATGTAATCTTTTTGCGGTGTGTTTGTCGAGATCCGATGAATTGTGGGTTTATGATCAAGATTATCTACGAGAAATATTTGGTTCTTTTCTGAATTCTTTTATGTATGATTATAATATCCTTGCAAGTCTCTTCGAATTATCGGTTTGGTTTGGCCTACTAGATCTATAGTTCTTGGAATGGGATAAGTGCTTGGCTTTGCGTTCAATCTTGCGGTGTCCTTTCCCAGTGACAGCAGGGGCAGCAAGGCACGTATAGTATTGTTGCCATCGAGGATAAAAAGATGGGGTTTATATCACATTGCTTGAGTTTATCCCTCTACATCATGTCATCTTGCTTACAGCATTACTCTGTTCTTATGAACTTAATACTCTAGATGCATGCTAGATAGCGGCGGATGTGTGGAGTAATAGTAGTAGATGTAGAATCGTTTCGGTCTACTTGTCACGGACGTGATGCCTATATATAATGATCATGCCTAGATATTCTCATAATTATTCGCTTTTCTATCAATTTCTCGACAGTAATTCGTTCACCCACCGTAGAAATCTCCTATCATGAGAGAAGCCACTAGTGAAACCTATGCCCCCCGGGTCTATTCTCAACATATCAATGTACAATCTACTTTACTTTCCTGTTTTTACTTTCTGTGCTTATATCCAAAAATACGAAAAATATCAAACTATCCTATCTATCAGATCTCACTTTCGTAAGTAACCGTAAAGGGATTGACAACCCCTTATCGCGTTGGCTGCGAAGTTCTTATTTGTTTGTGCAGGTGTGAGGGACTCACGCGTGGTCTTCAACTGGATTGATACCTTGGTTCTCAAAAACTGAGGGAAATACTTACGCTACTGTGCTGCATCACCCTTTCCTCTTCGAGGGAATACAACGCAAGCTTGAGAAGTAGCAGTTACGACTTTGGTCTTCATTTGAAACAATGTGGAATAGTTTCGCAGCTCATGCCACCTGGAACACCACAGCGTAATGTTGTGTCTGAACATCGTAACCGTACTCTATTGGATATGGTGTGTTCTATGATGTCTCTTATCGATTTTCCTCTATCATTTTGGGGTTACGCATTAGAGATAGCCGCATTCACGTTAAATAGTGCATCGTCTAAATCTGTTGAGACGACACCATATGAACAATGGTTTGGCAAGAAACCAAAGTTTTCGTTTCTTAAAGTTTCGGGTTGTGATGCTTATATGAAAAAGCTTCAGCCTGATAAGCTCGAACACAAACCGAAGAAGTGCGTCTTCATTGGATACCCAAAAGAAACTGTTGGGTACACCTTCTACCACAGATCCTAAGGCAAGATCTTTGTTGCTAAGAATGGATCCTTTCTAGAGAAGGAGTTTCTCTCAAAATAAGTGAGTGGGGGGAAAGTAGAACTTGATGAGGTAATTGTACCTTCGCTCGAATTGGAAAGTAGATCATCAGACAAAACTATTCCCGTGATGCCTAACCAACTAGAGAAGAACATAATGATAATGATCATGAAACTTCATATCAAGTTACTACCGAACCTCGAAGGTCGACCAGAACACGTACCGCACCAGAATGGTATGGTAACCCTATCCTGGAAGTCATGTTGTTAGACAACGGCGAACCTTCGAACTATGAAGAAGCTATGATGGGACCAAATTCTAATAAATGGCTTGAGGTCATGAAATCTGAGATAGGATCCATGTAGGAGAACAAAGTGCAGACTTTGGTGGACTTGATCGATGATCGGCAAGCCATTGAGAATAAATGGATCTTCAAGAGGAAGACCGACACTGATGGTAATATCACTGTCTACAAATCTTGACTTGTTGCAAAAGGTTTTTGACAAGTTCACGGTGTTGACTATGATGAGACTTTCTCTCTCTTAGCGATGCTTAAGTCTGTCTGAATCATGTTAGCAATTGTCGTATTTTATGAAATCTGGCAAATGGATGTCAAAACTGCATTCCTTAATGGATTTCTTAAAGAAGAGTTGTATATGATGCAACCAGAAGGTTTTGTCAATCCTAGAGGTGCTAACAAAGTGCGCAAGCTCCAGCGATCCATCTATGGACTGGTGCAAGCATCTTGGAGTTGGAATATACACTTTGATGAGTTGATCAAAGCATATAGTTTTATACAGACTTGCGGTGAAGCCTGTATTTACAAGAAAGTGAGTGGGAGCACTACAGTCTTTTTGATAAGTATATGTGAATGACATATTCTTGATCGGAAACGATGTAGAATTTTCTGGAAAGCATAAAGGAGTGTTTGAAAGGATTTTTTTAATGAAAGACTGTAATGCCCAGGATGGAATTATACCTCCTACGTGTCGAGGCACGACTTAAAGGCATAAGTCCATCCTAGAATGATCTCAAGTTTGGTAATCTTTGCACAACTCATGTAAAAGAGGGATAGTAAACTGAAAATAGTTGGCTTACACTCGCCACGTCACAGAAATTACAGTACAAGTCTCAAACATCATACATTAAGATCACTACAACCCTCTAAGGGCAAAAGCCAAATGTCAAAGTACCAAACTCAGATAAATAAACCACAGGCGGATCGAAACCTAGTAAGAGACTCCACTACTGATCGTCCGGGTAGCGCACGTAGTAACGACTACGCTCCTCGTCGTACTCCCAATCCAGCTCGGTGCCATCACCTGGATAGCTCACAGCTGGACCTGCATCTGGTGTGTGAAGTAACTGTGAGCCACAGAGGACTCAGCAATCCCGCTCCCGGGTAACAGAACTATTTAAGCCTTTAGGTGAGGGAAAGGCTGAAGAAAAGAACAAGTCTGCAGCAGCAACTAGCATCTAGCTTACGCAAAAGAGAGCGAGAAGAGAAGGCATCGGCAAGAAGTGATCACGAAGTGATCCTAGCTACAAGCTCACAAACATAACCCCTCCGTGTTCAACTCCCGAATCCCTATTCGGAAATTGACAGTCACGGAACACACGCTGGTAGTGTATTAGTAACATTGTGTCAAGTTATCTACAACCGGAATTAACAAGCTCCCATCTGCCACATAACCGCGGGCACGGCTTTCGAAAGTTCAAACCCTGCAGGGGTGTTCCAACTTGACCCATTACAAGCCCACGATCCGCGGAGTCGCAACTCCAAAGTGGGAAGACCCGAGTATCCTCGGAATCCCGTGCTCAAGATATACCGAGCTAAGGTAAGGCTAATCCAGCAAATCCTCCCGGCGTGCCGACACCCTGATAGTAGCCGCGCGTATCTAGTCTCAGGCCACGACCGGATGAGCACAGCGTACAGTGGCCGAAATACCCAAGTTGCCAAGGGGGGCCCCGCACACGACTCTAGTTTGGACCAACACTCAATCGAGCACTGGCCCAGGGGGGTTGAATTAATTAAGCCTCGGGTTAATTACTCCCTCGGAAAGGTTTTAGTTGTGTTAGGCGAATAGTACCAATGTTGGGACTTGCTGGAAAAGACTTAGCACATAGCGGTTTATCGAGGGGGTCCCATACACCCCAACCGTGTTAGGAACGCATAATCAAGGAACATAAAACCGGCTTATACGGATCCTAACGGCATGAGTGGAACAAAACACCAAGCAAAAGGCTTAGCCTTCCACCCTTGCCAATATATAGGTGATTTCAATTAAAACATTTATATAGTGTGATATAACCCAACCAAACTTCAACATGGAGCAAGCATCTTCACTTCACCTGCAACTAGCAACGCTATAAGAAGGGCTGAGCGAAGCGTACTTAGCCAAGCAACGGTTTGCATAGGTAGGGTTGGTTAAACATGGCAATTGGTTACAAGTAGGAGGCTGACAAGAAGAACATGGGCATCGAGGCAAAACTATAGATCGAGACTACTAGCAATAGGCAAAGATAGTAATGTTATCGGGGTTCGGTCATCTTGCCTGAAGAGAAGTCGTTCGGATCGTAAGAAGGGTCCTCGGAATCCTCTTCTTAGAAGCCTCCATCTTAAGCTGAGCTGCTTCTTGTTTCAAAGCCATGTTATAGAACTTATCGAATTCGTCTGGCTCGAACAAAGTGAGAGCAAGCTGAAGTTCATCTTTGAGACCTCCACGGAACTGATAGATTTTACTCTTTGCATCAGGAATGTCTTGCTTTGCATAGCGAGCGAGGTTTTGGAACTTGACATTATACTGATAGACTGACATGGAGCCCTGCTTGAGGTTGCGGAATTGCTCACGCATACCCTCGATAACACTTGTAGGAATGTGATGCGAGCGGAAATCCTTGCAGAAATTCTCCCAAGAGATCACTTGACCCGGCCTTGAGTCTTTGTACTGCTGCCACCAGTCAGCTGCTTGATCTTTCAGTTGGAAGGCTGCAAACTTCACATAGTCATCTTCTTTCACGTTACTGCACTCAAAATGCTTCTTGATATCGGTTAGCCAATCTTCAGCATCAAGAGGGTCGACACAGTAACTGAAAGCTTTAGGATTGTTGGCCAAGAACTGGTTGAGGGTAGCATGGTGCTGCTGGAAGAAGTTGCCTTGGTTCCCTGGAACACCCTGATTAGCTTGATTAGCTTGCATAGCTTGCATTTGCTGCATCATCTGCATCATCAACTGAGTGTTCTGAGCTGTAGTCTGCATAATTGCTCTCCAAGCCTCAGGCGGAGGAGGAGGAGAAGGAGGACGTTCTGGAACCTCTTCACCCTCTGGGTTAGCATTCGGAACCCTTTTCGGAGCCATCCTGTAAGAGATGACCACGAATCAGCAATTGATTGACAAAAGGAATAAGCTGAATCAATGGAATGAATTGCAACAAGTCTTCACAATAATCATTCGAACAATAAGAACGAATGAATTCATCCGAACAAGAGGAACGAATGATATTCTCAGTTAATTGATAACATCAGTCTTCACGAGAAGCCACATAGGGATCAAAATGAAAATAAGAAAAAGCAACAAGGTACGGAAAGGAACAAACACAAGAGAGGAGTTTCGTTCTACATCTTAAAGCTGAAAGCATATGAACGCGTTACGAAAAGGTTTTGCAATCCTCGGATCAGCATAGCCAAGGACCCTTTAAGATGCAACTCCTGATAGTAACCTCGGTCATATAACCCCTTCACTCAATGTCGAACCCCGAACTCACTAACCTGCATTCGTTGGAAGAATGCCTACGATCTACTGGATAAAACCCACCTATAGTTTTCCGAAAGATTCCAGTTATGCAATCAGGTGTTGGGGATACACGGGAAGCACCGCGCAATCAACTCTAACCTACATCCAGGTGTATCCATCCTTCAACACATAACCAGTCTTTCTCGGAAACTGTGTACCTCGGACCTTCGAAAAGCATCCACTATAACAAGCTATGGCAATACTCCCGAACTACCTCCCTAGTACTGGGTGATGTCGGGGTTATCTTGCCACTGGCCGTATAGGGGAGATTTTCGATGTCGGTCGTCTTAAGTATTTAGTACTGTCGCGATATGCTTGTTACAATGATACCCCGAAGCTCAACTCCTCGGTAACAGGAGGCATCGGGAACAATATCCTTGTCACAAGAACATCGAAACAATCCCAGAATACTCGCGGGATTCCTAAAAAAAAATTTGTGCAAATTTTGAAGATAGGAGAGACAAGAGTAGACGTCAGGAGTCCTCACCAGAGAGAAAGGGGATGAGAAGCAAAGAAATCCTACTCTCCGATATAATATAGGACTCAAAAAGTTTTCAGTGTGTGCCTAGACTCAACCGTCAACGGTTCGATCAAACAGTGGGGGCTCCTAGGTCGGAGAAGGCTCTGAATACCAACTTGTAATGCCCAGGATGGAGTTATACCTCCTACGTGTCGAGGCACGACTTAAAGGCATAAGTCCATCCTAGAATGATCTCAAGTTTGGTAATCTTTGCACAACTCATGTAAAAGAGGGATAGTAAACTGAAAATAGTTGGCTTACAATCGCCACGTCACAGCATAACAGTACAAGTCTCAAACATCATACATTAAGAGCACTACAACCCTCTAAGGGCAAAAGCCAAATGTCAAAGTACCAAACTCAGATAAAAACAACCACAGGCGGATCGAATCCTAGTAAGAGTCTCCACTACTGATCGTCCGGGTACCGCACATAGTACCGACTACGCTCCTCGTCGTACTCCCAATCTAGCTCGGTGCCATCACCTGGATAGCTCACAGCTGGACCTGCATCTGGTGTGTGAAGTAACTGTGAGCCACAGAGGACTCAGCAATCCCGTTCCCGGGTAACAGAACTATTTAAGCCTTTAGGTGAGGGAAAAGGCTGAAGAAAGAACAAGTCTGCAGCAGCAACTAGCATCTAGCTTACGCAAGTGAGAGCGAGAAGAGAAGGCATCGGCGAGAGTGATCACTAAGTGATCCTAGCTACAAGCTCACAAACATAACCCCTCCGTGTTCAACTCCCGAATCCCGATTCGGAAATTGACAGTCACGGAACACACGCTGGTAGTGTATTAGCATCATTGTGTCAAGTTATCTACAACCGGAATTAACAAGCTCCCATCTGCCACATAACCGCGGGCACGGCTTTCGAAAGTTCAAACCCTGCAGGGGTGTTCCAACTTGACCCATTACAAGCCCACGATCCGCGGAGTCGCAACTCCAAAGTGGGAAGACCCGAGTATCCTCGGAATCCCGTGCTCAAGATATACCGAGCTAAGGTAAGGCTAATCCAGCAAATCCTCCCGGTGTGCCGACACCCTGATAGTAGCCGCGCGTATCTAGTCTCAGGCCACGACCGGATGAGCACAGCGTACAGTGGCCGAAATACCCAAGTTGCCAAGGGGGGCCCCGCACACGACTCTAGTTTGGACCAACACTCAAATCGAGCACTGGCCCAGGGGGGTTGAATTAATTAAGCCTCGGGTTAATTACTCCCTCGGAAAGGTTTTAGTTGTGTTAGGCGAATAGTACCAATGTTGGGACTTGCTGGAAAAGACTTAGCACTTAGCGGTTTATCGAGGGGGTCCCATACACCCCAACCGTGTTAGGAACGCATAATCAAGGAACATAAAACCGGCTTATACGGATCCTAACGGCATGAGTGGAACAAAACACCAAGCAAAAGGCTTGGCCTTCCACCCTTGCCAATATATAGGTGATTTCATTTTAAAGCATTTATATAGTGTGATATAACCCAACCAAACTTCAACATTGAGCAAGCATCTTCACTTCACCTGCAACTAGCAACGCTATAAGAAAGGCTGAGCGAAGCGTACTTAGCCAAGCAACGGTTTGCATAGGTAGGTTGGTTAAACATGGCAATTGGTTACAAGTAGGAGGCTGACAAGAAGAACATGGGCATCGAGGCAAAACTATAGATCGAGACTACTAGCAATAGGCAAAGATAGTAATGTTATCGGGGTTCGGTCATCTTGCCTGAAGAGAATTCGTTCGGATCGTAAGAAGGGTCCTCGTGCTCAACCTCGTTGGAACACTCGTGCTCAACTTCGTTCCCGGTCTCAGCTTCCGGCTCTAAACAAGACAAACACACCAAGCACCAATCAACACGATGCAATGCGCACTCGAAAAACATGAATGCATGATGGATGCACTAGGGATGCACACGGAGCACGTAAAACATCACTCGAGCAAAACACCTCAAAACAAGATAACAATCTGATATTATTAATCTACACAGAAAAACACCCAAGTTTGATATAAGATTCGCTGAAATCGGAGTTACGGGCTAAAAGTTATGCCCGAAACAAGATTTGAGCGAAAACTGAAAATTACAGCAACATGGCATCTTTGGAGCTCAAAATAATTAATCTACAGCACCCAAAAAGCATGGCAAGAACTTGAACACAAACTAGATATATAGTACAGCAACTAGGTCCAAAGTGCACCCCCAACGGAGTCACGGATCAATAGCAATGATCTTGGACATATTGAACTTTGAAATAAAATTCTGGCAGCAGAATTTTATTGAAACTTTAGAGCAAAAGATAAACATGCTACAGCCACTCAAATGGACATGTGAGGACATGGATGGAAACACAACAATATATACTTCAAGTAACAATCAAAAACCACCCCAAAACTATCATGCTTTGTCCTACAACATCACACGAACATGGCATCAGAACGTTACAGATTTCAGACTAAGTGAAAAATCACTAAGTCCCAAAACAGCAACATCATCTTAGCACACAAAAGAGCAAGTTTAAGTCACCTCGAAACTAAACATGGCAAAGGGTAAGCACCTCATCAAAATACATATGAAGGTGATCCCGAAACACACAAGCATGCTTCATAGAGGTGAACACAACGATTACAACGAGCTCAACAAGATGGCATTTCATAACAAGTGAAAACACAACATATGAACATGGCATCTTGCAACGATGATAACAAGGAAATAATAAATCTACCATGCAACCTATCACAAGCAACACGTAGTTCGTGGCAAGACGAACACGTGGACATGTCATTTGCATCGTTTGGACAAACGAGCTAAAAGATATCACATGTCAAAGGTGGCATGAAAATAACACATAACAGCAGTTTATATCATGATGCACTCTTGCAACAGCAAAACAAGTGCCAAGATGACATCTAACATGCATGACTACAACAGGTAAAACGTAGAGGACATCTCCACGAACATCTGGACATGCTACACGCGCAAAACGGAGCAGCAGGTAAAAAGTTAGGGCAGGTCAAAGTTTACATTTCAGATCAGGAAAACAGAGACTTAGGGTTAGGTCAACCTCAACGGATCAGATCTGGAACGGATGAACAGTAACGGGCCGGCCGGATCTGGCCCGGCGGAGGACTGGGCCGGCGGCGGCGAATCGGGACGGCGGCCCGCGGCTGGAAGGCGGTGGCCTGGCGGTGTACGGGCCGCGGGAGGCCCATGGCGCGCGGCTGGGATGGAGGAGGCCCGCTCGGGCGCAGCTGGCGCCTGGCTGACGCGGCCCGGCTCGGCGGCTGAAGGAGCGGGCCGGCCTGGGAGAGGCGACGCGGTCCCGGCCCGAGGCGCGATTGGGCGAACTGGGCGCCGGCCTGGGGGAGCGAGGGCGAGGCCTCGGGGATGAGCGGCCGACGGATCTGGTGACCTGGGCGCGGCTGGGCCCTGGGCCGCTGCGGAAGGCGAGCGGTGGAGCGCGCTGGATCGGAGGAAGGGTTGGCGGCGGAGCGAGATGGGCCTGGCGAAGGGCGTCGGGGAAGTGGTCCCCCGGGCCACCGAGCTGGTGGCTGCGGTCGATCGGAAGGAGATCGAAGATCCAGGCGAGGCCCAGCCTGTCGATCTCGCGGTGGAGCTGACGCCTCGAGGGTCAACGATCGGCGGGCGACCCGAAGGATCGAACTCCCTGCCCTTTCGGCGCTCAGAGCGCTGGCGATAGCATCGAGGCCGGCGAGATTTCTGCGGTGCTCGTTGAGGGAACAGCCAAGTGGCAGAATGGATCTGGAATTATTGGGAGAAGGAGGAGGAAGGAGATAGAGATGCCAAAATTAGACTAGGGTCTAATATATAACAGTATTTTAGGGTTAGGAGGGAGTTTAGGGGCGCTAGGAGCCCTCCGATCGCGATCCGACAGATCCGATCGCGGGGACAGTTTTAGAAGGCCTAGGAGGAGATAACAGACTGCGGTAGGGATGTTTCCGGGACACGAAGCGAAGGCACTTCGGACCCACACGGACAACGGATGGAAAAGTCAACGGAGTCCAAACGAGACGAGATTTGAGAGGCGGGTTGCACACAACAAAACAACAACACACAACACAACCTCGCGGCACACCGGTAACGAAAAAACGCCCGAACAACAAAGTAGGCCTACGGGACGTCACGGACACGTGAGGGAGCTCCGGAACGCGAAACGGACAACGGGAAGAAACACGACGAACCGGATGCAACCCACAACACAAATGCAATGCAATGCACATGTCTACATGATATGAATGAATGCCACACACTCACACAACAAAACGACGAAAGCCCGAAAGACAAAGAACCCGAAATGGAAATAGATGAAGCCGGAGATATATTATATACCCAAAAGGGAAAGTATTACATCCGGGGCATTACAAAGACCTCGGTGAAGATTCTTACATACTGGGCATCAAGATCTATCGAGATAGATCAAGACACTTGATAATTCTTTTGATGAGTACATACCTTGATAAGATTTTGAAGGAGTTCAAAATGAATTAGTCAAAGAAGGAGTTCTTCCCTGAGTTGTAAGATATGAAGTTGAGTAAGTCTCAAAGCCCAACCACGGCAGAAAAATATAGAAAGAATGAAAGTCATTCCCCATGCCTCAGCCATAGGTTAAATAAAGCATGCCATGTTGTGTACCAGACCTAATGGGTGCCTTCCACGTGTCTGGAAAAGGGGTACAAGAGTGAACCAGGAGTGGATCACAGGACAGTGGTCAAAATTATCTTTAGAGGAATAAGGAAATGTTTCTCGGTTATGGATGTGATAAAGAGTTCGTCGTAAAGGGTTACGCTGATGCAAGCTTTGACACTAATCCAGATGACCCAGAGTATCAGTCTGGATGCATATTGAACGTATGAGCAATTAGCTAGAGTAGCTCTATGCATAGCATTGTAGACATAGAAATTTTCAAAATACACATAGATCTGAATGTTGCACACCCGTTGACTAAAACTCTCTCACAAGCAAAACATGATCATACCTTAAGATTCTTTGAAGGTTAATCACATGGTGATGTGTACTAGATTATTGACTCTACTAAACTCTTTGGTTATTAATCACATGGCGATGTGAACTATGGGTGTTAATCATATGGCGGTGTGAACTAGATTATTGGCTCTAGTAAAACTCTTTGGGTGTTCATCACATGGTGATGTGAACTAGATTATTGGCTCTAGTGCAAGTGGGAGACTTAAGGAAATAT
>LR738714.1:548697144-548727910 GCA_902687465.1 Secale cereale
TGCTAAAATTGTATTGACTGGAAACCTAAATACATGTGTGAATACATAAACAAATACCATGTCCCTAGTAAGCCTCTACTAGAATAGCTCGTTAATCAAAGATGGTTAAGGTTTCCTAACCATAGACATGAGTTATCATTTGATAATGGGATCACATCATTATGAGAATGATGTACAAGACCCATCTGTTAGCTTAGCATATGATCGTAGAGTATATTGCTACTGCTTTCATGTATGTCAAATGCATATTCCTTTGACTATGAGATCATGCAACTCCTGGATATCGGAGGAATACCTTGTGTGCTATTGATACGTTTCCAACGTATCTATAATTTTTTATTGTTCCATGCTATTATATATTATGTTTTGGATGTTTAATGGGCTTTATTATACACTTTTATATTATTTTTGGGAATAACCTACTAACCCAAGGCCCAGTGCAAATTGTTTTTTTTTTGCCTATTTCGGTGTTTCGCAGAAAAGGAATATGAAACGGAGTCCAAACGGAATAAAACCTTCGGGAGAGTTATTTTTGGAACAATATCAACATGAAAGACTTGGAGTACACACCAGGAAGCGAAGGAGGTGTCCACGAGGGCAAGGGGCGCGCCCCCACCCTTGTGGGCCACCTATTGATCACCTGACGTGCCTCTTTAGCCTATATATACTCACATACCCTGGAAACATCGGGGAGACAGACGAAACCCTAATTCCATCACCGCAACCTTCTGTTCCCGTGAGATCCCATCTTGGGGCCTATTACGGAGCTCCGCCGGAGGAGGCATTGATCACGGAGGGCTTCTACATCAACACCATAGCCTCTCCGATGAGTTGTGAGTAGTTTACCACAGACCTTCGGGTCCATAGTTATTAGCTAGATGGATTCTTCTCTCTCTTTGGATCTCAATACAAAGTTCTCCTCGATATTCGAGGAGATCTATTCAATGAAATCTTTTTGCGGTGTGTTTGTTGAGATCCGATGAATTGTGGGTTTATGATCAAGATTATCTATGAACAATATTGGATTCTTTTCTGAAATATTTTATGCATGATTTAAATATCCTTGCAAGTCTCTTCGAATTATTGATTTGGTTTGGCCTATTAGATCTATAGTTCTTGCAATGGGAGAAGTGCTTGGCTTTGGGGTCAATCTTGTGGTGTCCTTTCCCAGTGACAGCAGGGGCAGCAAGGCACGCATTGTATTGTTTCCATCAAGGATAAAAAGATGGGGTTTATATCATATTTCTTGAGTTTATCCCTCTACATCATGTCATCTTGCTTAAGGCGTTACTCTGTTCTTATGAACTTAATACTCTAGATGCATGCTGGATAGTGGTCGATGTGTGGAGTAATAGTAGTAGATGCAGAATCGTTTCGGTCTACTTGTCATGGACGTGATTCCTATATACAATGATCATGCCTAGATATTCCCATAACTATGCGCTCTTCTATCAATTGCTCAATAGTAATGTGTTCACCCGCCGTAGAAATCTGCTATCATGAGAGAAGCCACTAGTGAAACCTATGGCTCCACAGTCTATTCTCATCATATTAATCTTCCATCAACTATTTACTTTACTTTGCATTATTTACTTTTTCTCTATACCAAAAATACCAAAAATATTATCTTATCATATCTCCCAGATCTCACTTTTGTAAGTGACCGAGAAGGGATTGACAACCCCTTTTATCGCGTTGGCTACAAGGTTCTTATTTGTTTGTATAGGTACGAGGGACTCGCGCGTGGTCTCCTACTGGATTGATATCTTGGTTCTCACAAACTGAGGGAAATACTTACGCTACTGTGTTGCATCACCCTTTCCTCTTTGAGGGAATACAACGCAAGCTCGAGTAGTAGGAAGAAGAATTTCTGGCGCCATTGGCGGGGAGATCTTCGCAAAAGTCATATACCAAGTACCTATCACAAACCCTTATCCCTCGCATTACATTATTTGCCTCTCGTTTTTCTCTCCCCCACTTCACCTTTGCCATTTTATTCGCCTTTTTTCCCATTCGCATCCCTCTTTTTTGCCTCGTGTGTGTTCGTCTTTTTGCGGTTTGTTGCTATCATGTCTGAGATGGTGTAGGATGTCGTTGAAAAGGGTAGTAACACTGAGGGCAACTTTACTTATGTTGATCCTCCAGATGAAACTACCAATTTACATACTAAGAAATTCCGGGTTGGTAGTGGTAATATTATTGGAAAAGGAGTTCTTCAAGACTTATTTACTTGTGCCGGTGCTTTACCCACTATGGGTGGATCTATTCTTCGTAGAACTATTAGTCTTGCGGATGCCATATCTATGCTTGTAGTTGAAATTGAATTGCAGTTTATCCATATGCATCCTTGCATTCAGAGAATTTTTCTGGAATTTTCCAATATTGAGCATTCTTCTATTAAGCGTGCAGCTATTATCTTTTTGGCTCATGAGTTCAGATTCATAATGAAAGAGGCCAAAGAAATCTTTACACATTATACGGTAGACGTTGGTCGTCCTCCCATAGAAGCTATCTTATTTAATCAAGAGGACATAATGCGTTTGCAATCTTTAGATCATGTTGATTTTAATAAAATAACCTTAGGAAAAAGGTTCCTACTGATATCTTAGTCGATAGAATCTTTGAATTGAATGATGATTTTGCTATTCAAAACAATGGGTTAGGTTTTTCTCTCGAGCGAAGGCTCATGACCTTTTGCCAAAAGAATGCTTATAATGATGAATTGTTTGTGCAATATGAAGGGCCAAAGGAGGAACCTATACTTCCTCAGCTTGATATGGGGGAATTTTGTCCTATTAAATTTAGCCACTTTGACTACTTTTTCTTGCCACAAAGAAAACTTGCTACTGAACGTATGGAGTATGAGATGAGTTTTTACGATCTAACTTATCATTATGGCAATACCTAGATCTATTCTTGTATTGTGCCTACCTAGGGGTGTTAAACGATAGCGCTTGTTGGGAGGCAACCCAATTTTATTTTATTTGCTTTTGCTTCTATTAAGGAATAAATATTGCATCTAGCTTCTATTTTAATTAGTGTTTGTGCCAAGTAGAACCTTTGGGAAGACTTGGGTGAAGTCTTTGCGATTGTGCTATAAAAACAGAAACTTTAGCACTCACGAGATTAGCTACCATTTTTTACTGGAGAGTTCTTCTTAGTTGATTCTTTTTACAGATGATCAATAGACAAATTCCTCACGTACACCAATTTATTTCAATTTGTTTATAGTTACAGAAGTATTCGAAAGTTACAGATTCCAACCGACTGTTCTGTTTTTTATAGATTCTGTTTTTCGTGTGTTCTTTGCTTATTTTGATGAATCTATGAGTAGTATCGGGGGGTATGAATCATAGAGAAGTTGGAATACAGTAGGTTTAACACCATTATAAACAAAGAATGAGTTCATTAAAGTATCTTTGAGTGGTGGTTTGTTTTCTTATATTAACGGAGCTCACGAGATTTTTGGCTAAGTTTTGTGTTCGGAAGTTTTCAAGTTTTGAGTAAGGATTTGATGGACTATGGAACAAAGAGTGGCAAGAGCCTAAGCTTGGCGATGCCCAAGGAACCCCAAGGTAAAATTCATGGACAACCAAAAGCCTAAGCTTGGGGATGGAAGGCATCCCCTCTTTCATCTTCATCTATCGGTAACTTTACTTGAGACTATATTTTTATTCACCACATGATATTTGTTTTGCTTGGAGCGTCATGTATGATTTGAGTCTTTGCTTTTTAGTTTACCACAATCATCCTTGCTGGACACACCTTTTGAGACATATACACATGAATCGGAATTTATTAGAATACTCTATGTGCTTCACTTATATCTTTAGAGTTAGATAGTTTTGCTCTAGTTCTTCACTTATATCTTTTAGAGCATGGCGATGGTTTTATTTTGAAGAAATAGATGAACTCTCATGCTTCACTTATATTCTTTTGAGAGCCTTTTAGAACAACATGGTAATTGGCTTTGGTTATAAAACTAGTCCTAATATGATAGGCATCCAAGTTGGGTATAGTAAAAACTTTCATATAAAGTGCATTGAATGATAGGAGAAGTTTGATACTTGATGATTGTTTTGAGATATGAGGATGGTGATATTAGAGTCATGCTAGTAGATTAGTTGTGAATTTGATAAATACTTGTGTTGAGGTTTGCAAGTCTCGTAACATGCACGTATGGTAACCGTTTTGTGACAAATTTGAAGCATGAGGTATTTCATTGAGTGTCATCCTTTTTGTGGAGGTCGGGATCGCGCGATGTTTAAATCCTACCAACCCTTCCCCTAGGAGCATGCGTGTAGTACTTTGTTTTGATGACTTGTAGATTTTTGCAATAAGTATGTGAGTTCTTTATGACTAATGTTGAGTCCATGGATTATACGCACGCTCACCCTTCCACCATTGCTAGCCTCTCTTGTACCGTGCAACTCTCGCCGGTACCATACACCCACCATATACCTTCCTCAAAACAACCACCATACCCACCATTGAAAGTTGAAAAGAGTTTGAAAAAATTTAAGTATGAAACAATTGCTTGGCTGAAACCGGGGTTGTGCATGATTTGAGTATTTTGTGTGACGAAGATGGAGCATAGCCTAACTATATGATTTTGTAGGGATGTACTTTCTTTGGCCATGTTATTTTGAGAAGACATGATTGCTATAATAGTATGCTTGAAGTATTATTATTCTTATGTCAATATAGACTTTTGTATTGAATCTTTTGGATCTGAACATTCATGCCACAATAAAGAAAATTACATTGAGAATTATGTTGGTTAGCATTCCAGATCAAAAATTCTGTTTTTATCATTTACCTACTCGAGGACGAGCAGGAATTAAGCTTGGGGATGCTTCATACGTCTCCAACGTATCTATAATTTTTTATTGTTCCATGCTATTATATATTCTGTTTTGGATGTTTAATGGGCTTTATTATACACTTTTATATTATTTTTGGGACTAATCTACTGTCACACCCTGTTTTTCATGCCACATTGCTTAAGCTCATAATCATGCTAAAAATGTGGATTGGCAAAAACTTTTGAGTGTTTTGGACATTGCTTGATTTGATTTCTGTCTGCTGTTTGCTAGTGCTCTAAAAATCAAATAAATCCTCCAACTCTTATACTTCATCTCCTTGATCCAAAACCTTTTCCCAATGATCATGCCATGTGTATAGAACAGTATAGTATTTTCTTATAAAAATATTTTGGCCAAATAGTATTTTCTAAAATTAGTTTTCAAAAACCCCTGAATTGAGGTTTGCACTACAAGTATCATAATTAGGGTGTGAAAAATCTTTCAAAAAGTTTATTCGAATCCTATTAGGTATAGGACTCCCAGAAACCACAAAATTATAATTTTAAAAGTTATTTTTATATTTTATTTAAAATATTTTTCTTAAGGCCAGAAATGGTCTTAAATAGGGAAAAATTATTTAATTATTTCAAAAATATTTGCCAAAATTCAGGGAAACTCATAGGACATATATTGTCCATATATAAGACTTTCAACACATGTTCATGTTCAAAATATTGGACAAATCCTTCTAAAACCCTTTATGGATATTTCAAGCTTTTGAAATATTTACAAAGGAAATATTCCCCAAAAATTCCATGGAAATTCTATCATGTCAGATGTGACATATTGGATGATCTTAC
The DNA here is from genome assembly GCA_902687465.1 of Secale cereale. Classification (NCBI taxonomy): domain Eukaryota; kingdom Viridiplantae; phylum Streptophyta; class Magnoliopsida; order Poales; family Poaceae; genus Secale; species Secale cereale. Next base: position 548,702,810 of record LR738714.1, read on the forward strand.
AAAGCCTCATGCCTTGAAGATCAAGGAAACATCATCTAATCCCCTCAAAACCATTTCTGTCCATTTTGTAGTTTGAGCAACTTTGCATTGCCAAACTTGTCCAAATGCTCTCAAACTTGGTGCACATACTAGAATGGTCTAATTATGCATATAGACCAAATGGCACAAGTATTGGAGAAGCATAACTTGATCTAAGTGCCCGAAAACCCTTTTTGACCAGATCCAAATTTGAACAACTCTACATTGCCAACTTTTTACTTGGGGCCTCAAATTTGGTGGACATGCTCACAAACCCAAATGATGACACTACACCAAGTGGTGCATCAAGGGGAGATGCTTTGCTTAACCTAATCTTGAGAAATCCATTTCTATTGATTTCTAGGGTTTACAAAAGTTGCATTGGCAACTTTGCCCAAATGAGCTCAAATTTGGTGGAAGGGCCTAAATGTATGTGCCATTTGATCCTGTTAAGTCTCATGTCAAGTGGAGTTATTTTGCTTGCCCAAACCTACTTCAAACACCTTCTGCCATTTTAGCAAAACCACTGTTCTGCCCCCTTTCACTATTCTCCTTGAGCTCAACTTTTTACCACAGCTGCTCCTAGTCACCTTCTACCTCCAGGGACTCTTTCTCCTCCACAGCTCAATGATTGAGGGGGGTGAAACCCCATTTTACATCTCTGAATCTCCATTTTCACCCATGTCTCTCAGCACACTCCCCTTCTAGAAGCTCACCAGGGCATCCAAGACCAAAACCTCTTTGTATACTCCTCCCCTGACCCCCTAGACATCATTGGGCAAAGTGGACGCGTCCAGAGCGGCGAGGACACGGCCATGCCGGCCAAACGGGCGCTCTGGAGCGCGCTACAGTGCCCTGGAGCACTGTAGCCACCCCCAATCAGCAGCACCCGACAGCCTGGGGCGATGGGATTGTGTCCCCCGAGGCCGCTTTAGCGTCCGGGACACGCTAGACGGTCGGCCCCCTCCTTCCTCTCTCTCTCCGGCCCCTGCTCGCACGTGCGCCATGGCCGCCCGAGCGCTCCAGTGAGCATGCTCACATGCGCGCTGCCCTGGCGCATCCCCGCTCCTCCTCTCTCTTTCTCTAGGCCTGGACCAACCCCACAAGCACCCCAGACACACTGCGGCAAGCTCACGTGACCCGTGGCGACGGCAACGAGCTCGCCGGCGCACGAGCCCTCGGTGGACCATCGCCCGCCCATTTAAAGGCCACCCCGAGCCCCTCTCTGCTCCTTTGGCCCTATCCCTCTCCCGTGCGCTCCACCAGACCAACTCCCCCTCTCCCCGCGCCCTCAATGCGCCTCCATGGCCGGAGCCGAGCCGCCGCCCTCCCCTCAAATTTGGCCAAGCCCGAGCTCTTCTCCCTCTCCTCTCTCCACCGACAGGCTCCCCTGAGCAAGGCGGACCTCCCAAACTCTTCCTCTCATCCAAGGGCGCACCACAGCGTCATGCCCATCTTCACCGACGCCGGCCTTCGCCACGGCCGATGTTGTGCTCGCAGCGGACCGCCCTCGAGGTAGTGGCGCACCTCTTCGGACGCGGCGTGACCCCCTGAACCCGCCGGTGTGCTGGGTGTCGCCGGAGGCAGCTGGGATCACCGGGGGGAAACGCCGGCGCCGCTCGGCCTCGCCTCCCCTACCTCTGCTCTGTTCGAGCGGGAGGTAGGCGACGTCCTAAGCGCTGGGGCCCGCGCGTCAGTGAACCAGCGGGAGGGCCCCGCCCGTTTAAATGGAAGCGGCGTCAGGCGAGCCCGTCTCTCCCGCGCGAAGGCGCACTTGCGGGAAGCCGTTTTCAACGTCGCCCGAGCGCCGCAAGGCTGAGCCTCTGAGCTGGCCCAGTGGCTATCCTGCGCCCTGTGCATGCCCTAGGTAATCCTAAACCCTTTTCTTTTTCTTTTTCTTTTACCAGACAACTTCATAAATCCACATGTAATTCAAATTAACTCCAAATTTGATGATTCAAATTTCTCGTAGTTTCTAGAATCATGATCTACCTGTTGGTGCAACATGCACATTTTTCCAGAAACTTTACCTTCACAAATGATTATCAAATGTCATTATTTCATTTATTTGATGAACTTTAGAAAATCACAGAGAGCTCAAATTTGATCCAAATGCAGTGGTTCAAATTCCTAGGTGCTTGTCATATCCAAACTTAGTTTTGGAACATTTTTATTAATACTTTCTGTACCCCACCAAATAATGAGCCATTTCTTCATATTTATAAACTTTGCAAAATCCTAGGGAATTCATTTCAACTCCAAACCCAGTGAAACCAACTCCTAGATGCTTCAAAAATCATGATTTGTTAAATGGGTGCCTTTGCTCATTTTTCAAAAATATATTTCTGTACACTTCTTTCAAATCCATAATCCCCTTGGTTCCATCATATTGATATGTGCCAAACCATCCATTGATCATACTCCAATGAAACCACCTTGGTTATTTTTCATATGACCAGAGGTATCCTAGAAAAGTCCAACTCCTATTTTTAGAGCACTTTTATTTTTGCTTTGTTGTGTTGCGTACTATGATTGTTTCCATCGTTAGTTGACAAAATAAACGGAGTACTCGGAGATGGACCAGAAGGTTGGAATACTCGGAAGGACAAGGCAAGCAGCCCTTTGACCATGATACACTTGTCGGAACCCATTTACTTCTGAATGCATGATGATAAGAATGACGGTGGTGACCTAGTTAAGAACCACCACATGATGCATGCTTTACTCATGACCTTGCTAATGCTTAGATGCAATGCTAATGATTAGTAGTGATGCTTAGTGATGCATGTGTGCCATGAAACCCTCGTGGTTGCATTCATTTCAAAAAACCCCATCGGGTACCCCTAATGCCCGAGGGTGATGTTGAGTTAGGTCTTCACTTGAGGAAGAAGTGATGTGCCAATAAAGATCTTGTGCATGGGTGAAATGATGGATTAGATTTATGTGTGACTACCGTCCCAACCAAACATGTGCAACCACTCTACCCCTTATGGGACGGGGCGTTATTGATTACTTAGGCCGATACTAGCATGGTGCCCGCATTACTAGTGACGGGAAGACTTGAGGTCTTTCCCGGGACGGGGTCGTGCTTGGATAGACGACCATGACTGTTTTTACAGGGCACTGGACATACCGTTGGTCCCTTCGTGTACGCGTGACATTGAAATTAGGGCAAGTCACATGATCTATTGTTTGTACTCGAGGGCCGTGTACCAACGAGTGGACCCTATGCTAGTGTCGTCTAAGGAAAGATAATGACTGGGTGCTTCCCCCGAGTACTTGAGGTACTGCGGGATCGTGGGTAACACGAAAGCTTCCCGGATCTTGTGGGTAAAGTGCACAACCTCTGCAGAGTGTAAAAACTATTCGAATAGCCGTGTCCACGGTCATGGACAGTTGGGTGGTGCTACTTAAACTATGTCCAGAATTTTACTATACCAGGGAAAGTATGTGTGTGTGATGAGTCAAGGTGGTGACTTGACCCGTTGAGTTGAATCCTATTCATGTTGATATCGGTAACCTTTCCTCGGAGGTTACGCGAATTTATTGATGCATATACTTGATGGTAGAATATTTATTCTAGCTCGTAGCTAGATTGCTCATTGTTGCACAATTGAATTGTTACCTTGAACCAAATCATGGGTTGCTTGCGAGTACATTCAAAGTACTCATTGGCTTGCCACTGGTTATTTCATTGGCCAGGCAGGAGAGAACAGGATATGATGAAGATTTCTTGGTGACGAGCATGCGAGCTAGGACGCTTCCCAGTCAGAATGCCTGTAGGGTTAAGGCAGATGGCATGGGTCCAAGTTGTTATTGAAGATTTCCGCTGCGATGTTATACTCAAGACTTGACCATAATGGTCCTATTTGTGTAATACGGTATGTATGGATGTAAGACTCTTTTTATTCAGCTTCTGTGTGTTCAGTGAGCATTGATCTCTGGGATCACTGTACACGTGCATTCGGTGATCACGACTTATGAGTCGGGGTCCCCACACCTACTAACCCCAGGCCTAGTACAAATTGCTTTTTTTTGCCTATTTCAGTGTTTCGCAGAAAAGGAATATCAAACGGAGTCCAAACGGAATGAAACCTTTGGGAGAGTTATTTTTGGAACAATGTCAACACGAAAGACTTGGAATACACGCTAGGAAGCGAAGGAGGTGGCGACAAGGGAAGGGGGCGCGCCCAGGGGGGTAGGCGCGCACCCACCCTCGTGGGCCACCTGTTGATCCCCCGACGTGCCTCTTCAGCCTATATATACTATCATATCGTGAAAACATCGGGGAGACAGACGAAACCCTAATTCCACCGCCGCAACCTTCTATTCCCATGAGATCCCATCTTGGGGCCTGTTCCGGAGCTCCGCCGGAGGGGGGCATCGAGCACGGAGGGCTTCTACATCAACACCATAGCCTCTCCGATGAGTTGTGAGTAGTTTACCACAGACCTTCGGCTCCATCGTTATTAGCTAGATGGCTTCTTCTCTCTCTCTTTGGATCTCAATACAAAGTTCTCCTTGATCCTCGAGGAGATCTATTCGATGTAATCTTTTTGCGGTGTGTTTGTCGAGATCCGATGAATTGTGGGTTTATGATCAATGTTATCTATGCACAATATTGGTTTCTTTTCTGAAATCTTATATGCATGATTTAAATATCCTTGCAAGTCTCTTTGGATTATTGGTTTCGGTTGGCCTACTAGATCTATAGTTCTTACAATGGGAGAAGTGCTTGGCCTTGGGTTCAATCTTGCGGTGTCCTTTCCCAGTGACAGCAGGGGCAGCAAGGCACGTATTGTATTGTTGCCATCGAGGATAAAAAGATGGGGTTTATATCATATTGCTTGAGTTTATCCCTCTACATCATGTCATCTTGCTTAAGGCGTTACTCTATTCTTATGAACTTAATACTCTAGATGCATGCTGGATAGCGGTCGATGTGTGGAGTAATAGTAGTAGATGCAGAATCGTTTCGGTCTACTTGTCACGGACGTGATGCCTATATACAATGATCATGCCTAGATATTCTCATAACGATGCGCTCTTCTATGAATTGCTCGACAGTAATTTGTTCACCCGCCGTAGAAATCTGATATCATGAGAGAAGCCACTAGTGAAACCTATGGCCCCCGAGTCTATTCTCATCATATTAATCTTCCATCAACTATTTACTTTACTTTGCATTATTTACTTTTTCTCTATGCCAAATATACCAAAAATATTATCTTATCAGATCTCACTTTTGTAAGTGACCGAGAAGGGATTGACAACCCCTTTTATCGTGTTGGCTGCATGGTTCTTATTTGTTTGTGTAGGTACGAGGGACTCGCGCATGGTCTCCTACTGGATTGATACCTTGGTTCTCAAAAACCGAGGGAAATAATTATGCTACTGTGCTGCATCACCTTTCCTCTTCGAGGGAATACAATGCAAGCTCGAGAAGTATCCGCTATCAAATGTCACAACATAAATGGGTGATTATAAATATGCTCTACAGGTATCTCCGAAGGTGTTTTGTTGGGTTGGCATGGATCGAGATTAGGATTTTTCACTCCGAGTATCGGAGAGGTATCACTGGGCCCTCTTGGTAATACACATCATAATAAGCCTTGCAAGCAAATGACTAATGAGTTAGTCTTGGAATGATGTATTACAGAATGAGTAAATTGACTTGCCGGTAACGAGATTGAACTAGCTATGAAGATAACGGCGATTGAATCTCGGGCAAGTAACATACTGATGGACAAAGTGAATAACGTATGTTGTCATAGTGGTTTGACCAATAAAGATCTTCATAGAATATGTAGGAGCCAATATGAGCATCCAGGTTCCGCTATTGGTTATTGACCGGAGAAGTGTCTCGGTCATGTCTACATAGTTCTTGAACCCGTAGGGTCCGCAGGCTTAACGTTCCATGACGATATTGTATAAAATGAGTAATGCGATTTGGTGACCGAATGTTTTTCAGAGTCCCGGATGAGAACACAGATATGAAGAGGAGTCTCGAAATGGTCGAGAGGTAAAGATTTATATATAGGACGATAGTATTCCGACGCCGGAAGTGTTCCGAAGTGTATTGGGTATTTATTAGAGTACCGGAGGGGTTACCGGAAACCCCGGGGGGTATATGGGCCATATAGGCCATGAGAGGGAAGCATACCAGCCCACAAGGGGTGGCGCGCCCACCCTATGGCAGGTGGCCGAATAGGAGAAGGAGAAGAGGGGGTTCGTCCCCCCCCCCCTTCCTTCTCTTCTTCCCCTTCCTTTCTTCTCCGATTCAATATGGTAAGGGGGCGAATTGGGGAAGACCCCAAGTAGGATTCGGCCTACTTGGGGCGCCCCTTGGCTGCTTCTCCTCCACTCTCACCTATATATATGTGGGGAGGGGGCGCCTTGAAAACACAACATCAATTGTTAGCCGTGTGTGGCGCCCCCGCTCCATAGATTACACCCCCGGTCATATTCTCGCGGTGCTTAGGCGAAGCCCTGCGTGGATCACTTCACCATCACCGTCATCACGTCGTGGTGCTGAAAGAACTCATCTACTTCCTCGACTTCTTGCTGGATCAAGAAGACGAGGGACGTCACCGAGCTGAACGTGTGCAGAACTCGGAGGTGCCGTACGTTCGGTGCTTGATCGCTCGAAGGTAGAAGAAGTATGACTACATCAACCGCATTATCAAACGCTTCCGCTTTCGGTCTAATGTATGTAGACATACTCTCCCCCTTGTTGCTATGCATCTCCATGGATAGATCATTGCGTGTGCATAGAAATGTTTTATTTTCCATGCAACGTTTCCCAACACCCTTGACGCGCAAGCGGACCTCATGAAGGGAAACATCGGCAATGGCGAGGCTGCCCCGAGGGTTCTCATACTTAGTATTTGTAGTGTCGATGGCCATCGCTCATCCAACGCGCCTTGTGAGACCTCCTCGTGCGCTCCGTCCTGAGCACAAAGCTTATTTCGGACAACAGGTGCTCGCTGGCTGCGGGCCTGCTAGTTAGAGCCTGGTCCCTTGAGTTTTTTAGCACTATTAGGACTGACCCGAGCACATGCACCGTGTCCAGCCCCCACTCACGTAAAGCTCAAGGAAGAAGTGTGATTGCATGTCGCAGAACAATCGAGCGGTAACCATGGCGGGCATGGGCCATCCTGAGGTCGATTCAGCCCGTGGGGCGCTCTCGATTAATTATCCACCTGCACGGGTCATGGGGCTTCCACTTGGGGGTGGGCATGGTCTTAGTTCGACCGTTCCGCCAGCGCTGGGCAGGGGGCTTCCACTGGGGCGTGGGCATGGTCTTAGTTCGACCATTTCGGCAGCATTGGGCATGGGGATTCCACTGGGGCGTGGGCAGGAGCTCTTATTTTCGAGTCTCTTGGCGTGTAAAACCCCACTTCATTTGTGCACGTGGCCGGCATGGCAGAACTTGCAATGGGGTCAGATTCTCATGAGCCAGCGCGGGGCTCGGGAGATTCTTCCTCGGTCTTCAGACGCGTTGCGCCTATCTCTTGGCACGGTTGCACACTCATGTAACCTGGGACATGGGGGTGGCACGCGTCGGACGATCGTCCCGAGGCAATTGCATGAAGGGGTCAGAAACCAAGGACCAAAGGAGGTGACATGTGCGGGTCCGGCCCACCAGACAGAGCTCGATCACTTGGGTTTAGCAACGTTGTAGGGACGAACCCGAGCACAAATATCGTGTCAAGTTCCTCCATGGAATGATCAAGGGAAGAGCCGCTGGACCCACGGCGCCTGGGGTGGCGAAACACCCAAGCAGGGATAGAAACTGGGCCACGCCCTTGCTTACTCGCTTGTGATGGTTCCATGATAGGGCAGGGCACCAAGGACCTCTCGAGGGACGTGCATGGGAGCTGGACCGCGACATAGAGCTCGGTCGCTTGGGTTTATCAGTGCCGCATGGACGGACCCGAGCACATGCGTCATGCCGATAACCCCACTCATGGGACGGTCAGGGTGAGAGCTGCGGGCGCGTGGAACCCCCGAGGGGTGGCGGAGCTCCAAACCCAAAAACATGCAAACCAGGTTGCGCCCTTACTCACCCGCTCTTGACGGCTCCATGAGTGGGGCAAGACTCCAACGACCTCGTGAGGTGACGTGCACGGGGCCGGCCCGCGAGCCAGAGCTTGGCCACTTGCATGGTTTTATCAACGCTGCAGGGACGGACCCGAGCACATACGTTGTGCCAGCCCCCGATCATGGAACGGTCAAGGGAGGGGCTGCGAGGGTGCAAAGATCTCAACGGCGGTGAAGCACGAAGCATACGGTTAAGTAGGAAAACCAAACCCATGAAAGCATAACCGGGTTTAGTGCACAACCAAAAAGTGATGCGGCTGTAGGGACTGACCCTGACCAGCTTGAGGATAATGCTTACGGGGCGCCCTCAATTGAAGAAACCAGAAAGTAACCTAGCAATCATGCTGCTACGGGAGCGTCAGGGTGCTTGGCGTAGCGAGCCATGAAGGTTCGCCCTTCACGGGTCAGTTGGCTCCTGAAGCTCCAGAGGCTCACGAGGAGCTGGGACCTCGTGAGACGCCAGCGCCACGCATTGGGCCTTGTGAGCCGACAACGCGAGCTGCGCGAATCGCTGGTACGTGGCTCCCATGTTCAACAGGACGAAGGGCATGCAGATGTAGTGCAGGGGCGCCCCCGCTCCAGCCAACATGCGGTGGCCAGAAGAGGTCTTGGGAGCTGGCCCTATTGAGGCCTGCGATGTTGACAGACATGCGTAGCTTGCTGCCCACATCAGGGGTTGCAGCTAATCCGATGGGGCATGCGGGGCGTGTTGGGGAACGTAGTATTTAAAAAACATTCCTACGATCATGCAAGATCTATCTAGGAGAAGGCATGGCAAAGAGCGGCGAGAGTGTGTCCACGTACCCTCGTAGACCGAAAGCGGAAGCGTTTAGTAACGCGGTTGATATAATCAAACGTCTTCATGATCCAACCGATCCAAGTACCGAACGTACGGCACCTTCGTGTTTAGAACAAGTTCAACACGATGACGTCCCTCGAGCTCTTGATCTAGTTGAGGACGAGGGAGAGTTTTGTCAGCACGACGTCGTGGTGACGGTGATGATGAAGTTACCTGCGTAGTGCTTCCCTAAGCACTACAATGATATGATCGAGGTGTGTTACTGTGGAGAGGGCACCACACACGGCTAAGAGATTGTCTCTTGTGCCTTTGGGGTGCCCCCTGCCCATGTATATAAAGGAGGGAGGGAGAGAGGCCGGCCTCCTAGGGCGCGCCAAATGTAGGGAGTCCTACTAGGACTTCCAAGTCGTAGTAGGAAACCCTTTCCTATTCGGAGTAAGAGAGAATGAAAGAGGGAAAGAGAGAGGGAGTAGGAAATGGCAAGGGGGGCGCCGCCCTCTTCCCCTAGTCCAGTACAAACACATGGGGGGCGCGCAACCTCCCCTTGGCATGCCTCCTCCTCTTCCCGTATGGCCCAATAAGTCCCATTACTTCTCTCGGTGAATTCCCGTAACTCCCCGGTACTCCGAAAAATACCTGAATCACTCGAAACCTTTCCGATGTCTGAATATAGCCTTACAATCTATGAATCTTTACCTCTCAACCATTTCGAGACTCCTTGTCATGTCTGTGATATTATTTGGGAGTCCGAACAAACTTCGGTCATCAAATCACATAACTCATAATACAAATCGTCATCGAACGTTAAGCGTGCGCACCCTACGGGTTCGAGAACTATGTAGACATGACCGAGACACACCTCCGGTCAATAACCAATAGCGGAACTTGGATTCTCATATTGGCTCCTACATATTCTACAAAGATCTTTATCCATAAAAACATATGTTGTTCCCTTTGTCATCGGTATGTTACTTGCCCAAGATTCGATCGTCTGTGTCATCATACCTAGTTCAATCTCGTTACCGGCAAGTCTATTTACTCGTTCCATAATACATCATATCATGACTAACTCATTTGTCATTTGCTTGCAAGGCTTATTATGATGAGTATTACGGAGAGGGCCTAGAGATACCTCTCCGATACTCGGAGTGATAAATCCTATTCTCGATCTATGCCAACACCACAAACACCTTCGGAAACACCTGTAGAGCACCATTATAATCACCCAGTTATGTTTTGATGTTTGATAGCACACAAGGTGTTCCTCCGGTATTCGGGAGTTGCATAATATCATAGTTAGAGGAACATGTATAAGTCATGAAGAAAGCAATAGCAATAATACTAAACGATCATAGTGCTAAGCTAACGGATGGGTCTTGTCCATCACATCATTCTCCTAATGATGTGATCCCATTGATAAAATTACAACACATGTCTATGGTTAGAAAACACAACTATCTTTGATTAACGAGTTAGTCTAGTAGAGGCATACTAGGGACACTCTTGTTTTGTCTATGTATATTCACATGCAACAAGTTTCTGGTTAATACAATTCTAGCATGAATAAAAGACATTTATCATGATATAAGGAAATATAAAATAACAACTTTATTATTGCCTCTAGGGCATATTTTCTTCAGTCTCCCACTTGCACTAGAGTCAATAATTTAGTTCACATCGCCATGTTATTTAACATCGATAGTTCACATCGTGATGTGATTGACACCCATAGTTCACATCGCCATGTGACCAACACCCAAAGGGTTTACTAGAGTCAATAATCTAGTTCACATCGCCATGTGATTAACACCCAAAGTCGATTGGTAAAAGCAACCATGACCACGACCCGTATTTGCCATCATCGCCATGACCCGCCGGTTTGATCCGAGTCGCCGTCTTCAAAGCCGCCTTGCTGCTGGGGAAAGACATTTAATCGGCTATGGTTCTGAGTCGCCGCGCTCGAGCGGAGGAGCGACACCTCAAGCTGCCTCCGCTACCTTTGCCGCTTCGGCTGCTTCTGCTATGGCCCGAGGCGGACGGAAAAAGAAATCTGATAAAAAAAGGGGAAAGAAGAAAAAGGAAACATCCATGATTCAGAAGTGGATACGGCTACAACACGCTCTCGCCTCGCCGGCCTGCCTCGCCATCGTTTCTCGTTCCGCCTCTGGCTCTAAACTGTCGGCCGTCTCCGTTCAAGGCAACTGACCCCCGGCTGAAGACCGCCTGCACCGTGCCTTCTCCAGCCCGCCGCCATCACGGAGCGCCCTTATTCCGATCCTACGGTTACAGCGCCGCTTCACCTCCTCCGCCTCGGCCTCAAGTCGCTGAATTGCCACTTCTCCGGTTCTCCGGCCTCGCCTGAAAGACGCCACCGCCTGGAGTTGCCTCTGTCACCATGAATCGCCGCCGCCGGATCGCCTGTTGCTTCTAAGTCGTTGCTTGAGCACCGCTGTCTACCAAAAGCTGCCCAGAATAGTTGCTTTCATTGCCATGGCCGGCTTCACCGACCACTTTGCCGGCTCTCTTCACCGTCTTCGCCTCTATCACCGCAGCATATGGCCGCTGGTCTCTTCTGGCGTGCATGGCCACGTGCGCCTCGTCGAGCCGCTGGCCGCCTCAGCCCTCACTGTGTGTCGCGGCCTTTGTTCTGTTCAGACGAGATATTCAGTCAAGAGAGACATGTTGATTCAACCCACTCGTAGTGCAGTACGTCTACGGTGTACAGCTGCTGTCGTATCCTCTGCTTGACTGAGTCACCTGGAATCTGCTGTCAGCCACTTCTCCAAGTCGCAAAATCCCATCAAAGGGACAAGCAACAAGCGATCCCATCAAAAGATTCTCGCGGAGCAAGGAAAATTTGGTTGCTGTTGTTCAGACACGGGCATCAAGGGATCTGACCAAAATCCATCCAGCTGATATAGCAGCAGTACCATTGTAATATCTCTGGAGCTACAACCCCGCCACCCACGTGAAGGACCAAGCACTAGTGTCTACGTGAGAATTGAAAGTTGATACTCTATTCCTACATGGGAAGGACAAAGACGTATGCACCAAAGATTCCTCAGTTTGCCAAATGTACTAGAAGGCCACGCGGGTGCTACTGCTTTATCAGACCTACATTTAAACGGTCGTCTAACGCTGTCCAGCATTATCCAATGTCAGCATCTACGTTCATCCGTTGAATATACCAGGTGCTATCTTTTCTATGTATTTTATCAGCACCTACTAAATTGTTTGAGAACAATTACTTAGTTTATGATAATTTTTCGCAGGACCGTTAATCCTTACAAAAGGGTGTCGCAAAAGGGACGTGAGCAAATATTATTTTTGCGCTAGCGTTTGTCCGTGCCGTGCTACTCGATGGGTACGTACGTGAGTCGCCGCCCCTACTACATCAACATGACACGGATGACACGCCCGCCCACGCGAATTACCGCGCCTGCGATTGACTCTGCCGCCCACACCGGTTTATAAAGACCGCGGCCGACTCAAACGGGAGTAATTTCAGCTTCACCGTGATGATCATCAAGTCTGCGGTGAATAATTTCTGGCCTGACATTATCAGGTGATGTCCATCCAGTTTACTTTTTTATCAGTACTTGTTAATTTTTTGTGAAAACAACCACTCTGCCCTATAGTGTTATTATACGCAGGTAAATTATTCATTACAAAAGTATTGTTATACTGCGGGTATAAAGCATGCACTGGCAACGTTCTACAACGGTGTTTTCCTCCGTGTCATATTACCTGATGAACGGACATCCGGTTCACGCGTCTACACTGGTTTACAAATGTGGAGAACAACTTGCCCGTCCGCACCGGCATATAATGCCACGCCTAACTCATCTGTTGTCTAGGCGAATCAGGTGATACCTATCCTATTTATTTCTTAATACATATTAATTCATCCAAGCAAAAATACCTCGCCCTGCTGTATTTTATACGCAGGAAAATTATTCATTATAAAGTGGTATTATACCGCGGAGATGGAGCCACGACAACATCATTCAGCACAGACGGGCATCCTTATTCAACGGACTCCCTCACCGGCTTACAGCGTCGTGGCCATCTCTCGCGATCGCGCCGGTTTACCTCGTCGTGGCCGTCTTTCGCGACCGCGCCGGTTTATGATGCGGAGGACAACTTGCTCATCTGCGCCAGTTTACAACACTGCGGCCGACTCATGTGTCTGTGCTGCCTCTGATGCTACCGTCGTTTTACTGTCCGCCCTGCGGTCCGGTCTATTCAACATACCGGGTTGGCTAACAGACACCGATGAGGATCATAAGGTCCTAATACATCAGGTGATATCCATCTAAATCTATTTTCTTGGTATATATTGTTTTCATCAAGAAAACAGTTACTTTGATCCATATATTTTGATATGATAGTTATTTATTAAAGGGACCAAAGAGAGTTTGTTGCACAGCATAACTCAAACATAGGTACCCAGCGACCACAGCTCAGAAATATGTTACATGGGGGCTTCTGTTTATAAAGTGTGGTTCTGACTACCCTCATGATCTAGCGAATAAATCAAGACCATCATAAGAGTATCACACGGGGGCTTCCGTGGGCAAGGGAGTTTTCTATGGCCTCTTAAACTGGCGCCCTTGATAAATCAAGGAATCATCCGTCCTTTCTGTACAAAATAGAATCACATGGGGGCTTCCGCGGGCAAGGAAGTTTCCCATGGCCTCTTAAACCGGCGGCCATATGAAGACCATCATAAGAGCAATGATCTGGTTGCTTCGGCAATTCCCACATGATGATGAGGGGCAAAAGAGGGTTTAATGCCTAGCACAACTCAAACATATGCCCCGACAAGCAATGCTCACACGCTACCTGGGGGCTCCTGATGCAAGTTCATCAGCGAGTTGAAAACTCTTGTAGTGAACACGGCTTGGAAGCCCAGTGTATACACCTAAAACCACGGATTAACCTGCCTGCATCAAGTAAATCGCGCCGTCCAGGTAAACCTGGTATGACCCGTCGAACGTATCACAAGTCAATCCTTCGGGACCCTGAACTTGGTCACGTTAAATTGACGATCATCAAGTGATTACACAAGCCATAATCTTTATGAGATTTTGAACATTGGTAGCATTTGACATTGATGATTTGGTTAAAGATTGCGGATCATCTTAACAGGCTTTGCTAAAATGGTTAATGACAGTAGCCTGGCAGCTCATGAAAAGCCACGAATTTGGAGCCTGGCAGCTCATAAAAAGCCTCGACAACATGGTCTTATTTTCCCAAAAACTTTATTTTTCATTTTTTATGTTTTCTCAAATCTTTATCTTCAAGGTCATTGGTTTTTCAACCAAGTCCATTGATTCAAGACTAGATAACTACAAAGTTGTCACTACATCTGTATTTACAGAGCAATAGTCTGGGTCATGAACACCAGTACTAGTTTACGGTTAAACTGGAGTTCATTGTAACCCGGTTCGGCCTTCATGACGATCCAACAAATAAATCAAGGGAGTCATCAGCACTTACACCTTGGATCGTTACTGCCGGATTAAGGTTTGTTATGATACACTTAATCGCAGAAGCAGGTAAGATAATGACCGACGTTTATTAAACCGGCCTGGCTTTCGACTATAACTCGCCAGTATGAGATAAAATAATGACCAGTTTTTATTAACACGGCCTGGTTGTGATCAAATATCACTAGAACCGGTTTTCATTCCGGGTTATATTATTCAAATCTTCAAATAGCCAACATGGCTGGATTTTTATTATGGTTATCAATAACCAGTATTATGATTAAGGTTTTCAAAGTCGCTTTAGCGCAATGCCTATCCTATTATCAATGGAAATGATCTATTCTACAATTGAAGGAATAGTCCCGAGTCGCTGCAGGCTTACGACCTGGCACTTGGGGGCTACATTATTCAAATTGAGATTACATCAAATATGCAAGTCCCATGTCACTGCCAGCATGCACCATGGCACTTGGGGGCTAATGCAAAGTCATTGTTCGATCGCCTTTATTGAAGACCCGACTCATCATATTGTAATGAGCCGGCCCTTGGGGGCTACCAATTGCTCCTGTCAATAATTCAAGGTTACACAATTATTAATCCATTATATTGAAGGGTCCTCTATTCAGTTGGTAAAGTACAAAGCTCTTAACCTTGTGGACGTGGGTTCAAGCCCCATGATGGGAGTTACATTACATAATGTTATTTTCAATGAAGTATATATAAAGTCCCAGCTCAGTATTATCTTACTAAACCAGCCCTTGGGGGCTACACGTTGCTGTTCAAGTCTACATGCTCATATTTATAAAGTCCCTGCTCATTATTGCATAATGACCCGGCCCTTGGGGGCTACACTGGTTGATGTTTTTGAGCATCAGGCAATTACAAGTCCCAGGGTGATGCAAGCATGACAATCCGGCACTTGGGGACTACATATGTGGCATATTCAATTTTTACTAGTGAATGGGATGAACAATCCGGATTTCTTCAAGGTTGCAACATTTATATTGAAACAAGTCTTAAGCTATCACTATGTTCTCCTCTTAAGACTTGGGGCATACAGGTAATATGCATATAAAGGAGGAACATCTTCAGATTCTCAGTTTTGGGCAAATCAGGAAGATTAATTGTGTGACCCTGCGTCGGCAACAATCATAACCCGGCGTCTATAAATAGTCATGACCCGGAATTATCAGTTCTTATAACCCGACAATGGTGGTAATCATAAACCGGCATATTCAAGCCAGCTGGATATCAATTGAATATTTCAAGACCAATATTTTTGTCAAATCAGAGTATTGAAGGCCGATTCAAATGGATTCTTTATTTAGAAAATATCTTCTGCAAGCAAATTTATTATGAAGCTGGTCTATTGACCCGGAGTTTCAGAAGAAGTGCCTGGATTTTTTGCATTGGTAATGTTTGAAAATATCTGCTAAGGAGATTTGTTATGAGATCATGGATACATATCAAGGAGGAAATGACAAGGATATAAGGATGATCAGGTGCCGGTCCACGAAAATATTTTAACCCGGAGCACAACCTATCAAATTTGTTCTTGTGTCTATGTATGCAGGAAGGATCAAGTTTAACATGGATAAATCCAAATTAAACTGGGGGCTAATGTCGGGGATATACCCCGTGGCATAACCCGGCCGGAGGTATAACCCGGCCGGACTTGGCGGTTTACTTGAGACAGTTTACACTTGGCAATTCACTGGTAACCCGGCGGGCGGATCACGGATGACAAGGCCCAAGGCCCAGAAGGCCGGTTCATGTTATGGTGGGCCGGTTTATGAGGAAATCACAAGGAATATTTTCCTACAAAGGAAGCAAGACTAGGACTCCTTGTAATAGAGTAATCCTAATCCTACTAGGACTAGTCATGTAACCCGCCCCTTCAACATATATAAGGAGGGGCAGGGCTCCCCAAAGAGGGACAAGTTCTCACAAGTTAGAGGCGCCATATTCTTTAGGGCTAGACACAACTAAAGGAGAGCCGGTTTACCGATGACACCATGAGGATCATAATGAGACCTAGCCTCAAACAGCATGTAGGGCTATTACCGGATGATGTTTCCCGGGGCCCGAAGCTGTCTAAATCCTTGTCTTGCATTGCGTTTCTCGATTCCGCTCAACCCCTCTCAAGCTACCACATAGATGCGTTGGCCTCGCGACTAAGTCCTTACCCTAGGACATCTGCCGTGCCAATTCCACGACACAAAGAGTACTAAGGTGTGATCATGTTTTGCTTTGTGAGAGAAGATTAGTCAACGGGTCTGTCACATTCATATCCGTATGTATTTCGCAAATTTCTAGGTCTACAATGCTCTGCATGGAGCTACTCTAGCTAATTGCTCCCACTCTCAATACGCATCCAGATTGATACTTAGAGTCATCTGGATTAGTGTCAAAGCTTTCATCGGCGTAACCCTTTACGACGAACTCTTTATCACCTCCATAATCGAGAAACATTTCCTTAGTCCTCCAGTTACTAAGGATAATTTTGACCGCTGTCTAGTGATCTACTCCTGGATCACTATTGTACCTCCTTGCCAAGCTCATGGCAAGGTACACAACAGGTTTGGTACACAAGATGGCATACTTTATAGAACCTATCGCTGAGGCATAGGGAATGACTTTCATTCTCTCTCTATTTTTTTGCTGAGGTTGGGCTTTGAGTCTTACTCAATTTCATACCTTACAAATCAGGCAAGAACTCCTTCTTTCACTGATCCATTTTGAAAACTTCAAAATCCTATCAAGGTATGTACTAATCAAAAGTATTATCAAGCGTCATGATCTATCTCGATAGATCTTGGTACCCAATATGTAAGTAGCTTCACCGACGTCTTTTATTGAAAACCTCCTATTAAACAATCCTTTATGCTTTCCAGAAAATTCTACATCATTTTCGATCAACAATATGTCATTCACATATACTTATCAGAAATGTTGTAGTGCTCCCACTCACTTTCTTGTAAATACATGCGTCACTGTAAGTCTGTATAAAACCATATGCTTCGATCACCTTATCAAAGCGTATATTCTAACTCCGAGATGCTTGCACTAGTCCATACATTGATCGCTGGAGCTTGCACACTTTGTTAGCACCTTTTTAGGATCGACAAAACCTTCTGATTGCATCATATACAACTCTTCTTTCACAAATCCATTAAGGAATGTAGTTTTGACATCCATTTGCCACATTTCATAAAATGCGACAATTGCTAACATGATTCGAACAGACTTAAGTATCGCTACGGGTGAGAAAGTCTCATCGTAGTCAACTCCTTGAACTTGTCGAAAACATTTTGCGACAAGTCGATCTTTGTAGACAGTGACATTACCATTAGCGTCTGTCTTCCTCTTGAAGATCCATTTATTCTCTATGGCTTGCCGATCATCAGGCAAGTCAACCAAAATCCACACTTTGTTCTCATACATGGATCCCATCTCAGATTTCATGGCCTCAAGCCAATTCGCGGAATCTGGGCTCATCATATCTTCCTCATAGTTCGTAGGTTCGTCATGGTCTAGTAACATGACTTCTAGAACAGGGTTACCGTACCAATCTGGTGCGAAACGTACTCTGGTTGACCCACGAGGTTCGTTAGTAACTTGATCCAAAGTTTCATGATCATCATCATTAACTTCCTCACTAATTGGTGTAGGCATCACTGGAACTAATTTCTGTGATGAACTACTTTCCAATTTGGGAAAAGGTACAATTACCTCATCAAGTTCCACTTTCCCCCCACTCACATCTTTCGAGAGAAACTCCTTCTCTAGAAAGAATCCATTCTTAGCAACAAAGATCTTGCCTTCGGATTTGTGGTAGAACGTGTACCCAACAATTTCTTTTGGGTATCATATGAAGACGCACTTGTCCGATTTGGGTTCGAGCTTATCAGGCTGAAGATTTTTCACATAAGCATCGCAACCCCAAACTTTAAGAAACGACATATTAGGTTTCTTGCCAAACCACAGTTCATACATTGTCGTCTCAACAGATTTAGATGGTGCCCTATTTAACGTGAATGTTGATGTATCTAAAGCATAACGCCAAAAAAATAGTGGTAAATCAATAAGAGGCATCATAGATCGCAGCATATCTAATAAAGTACACTTGCGACGTTCGGACACACCATTACGCTGTGGTGGTCCAGGTGGCGTGAGTGCCAAACTATTCCACATTATTTCAAATGAAGAACAAACTCGTAACTCAAATATTCGCCTCCGCGATCAGATCGTAGAAACTTTATTTTCTTGTTATGATGATTCTCTACTTCACTCTGAAATTCTTTGAACTTTTCAAATGTTTCAGACTTGTGTTTCATCAAGTAGATATACCCATATCTGCTCAAATCATCTTTGAAGGTCAGAAAATAACGATACCTGCCGCAAGGCTCAACACTCATTGGACCACATACATCAGTATGTATGATTTCCAACAAGTCAGTTGCTCGCTCCATTGTTCCGAAGAACAGAGTTTTAGTCATCTTGCCCATGAGGCATGGTTCGCAAGCACCAAGTGATTCATAATCAAGTGATTCCAAAAGCCCATCAGCGTTGAGTTTCTTCATGTGCTTTACACCAATATGACCTAAATGGCAGTGCCACAAATAAGTTGCACTATCATTATCAACTTTGCATCTTTTGGCTTCAATATTATGAATATGTGTATCACTACGATCGAGATTCAACAAAAATAGACCACTCATCAAGGGCGCATGACCATAAAAGATATTACTCATATAAATAGAACAGCCATTATTCTATGATTTAAATGAATAACCGTCTCGCAACAAACAAGATTCAGGTATAATGTTCATGCTCAACGCTGGCACAAAATAACAATTATTTAGGTTTAAAACTAATCCCGAAGGTAGATGCAGAGGTAGCGTGCCGACGGCGATCACATCGACTTTGGAACCATTTCCCACGCGCATCGTCACCTGGTCCTTAGCCAATCTTTGTTTAATCTGTAGCCCCTGTTTCGAGTTAAAATTGTGAGCAGCTAAACCAGTATCAAATACCCAGGCACTACTACGAGCATTAGTAAGGTACACATCAATAACATGTATATCAAATATACCGTTGTTCACTTTGCCATCCTTCTTATCCACCAAAAACTTGGGGCAGTTCCGCTTCAAGTGACCAGTTCCTTTGTAGTAGAGGCACTCAGTTTCAGGCTTGGCTCCAGACTTGGGTTTCTTCCCGGCAGTAGCAACTGGATTGCTATTCTTCTTGAAGTTCCCCTTCTTTCCCTTTCCCTTTTTCTTGAAACTAGTGGTCTTGTTCACCATCAATACTTGATGCTCCTTCTTGATTTCTACCTCCGCAGCTTTGAGCATAGTGAAGAGCTTAGGAATTGTCTTTTGCATCCCTTGCATATTATAGTTCATCATGAAGTTCTAGTAGCTTGGTGATAGTGACTAGAGAACTCTGTCAATCACTATCTTATCTAGAATATTAACTCCCACTAGATTCAGTGATGGTAGTACCCAGACATTCTGAGCACATGCTCACTAGCTAAGCTATTCTCCTCGATCTTGTAGGCACAATATTTGTCAGAGGTCTCATACTTCTCGATATGGGCAGGAGTCTGAAATAAAAAATTTAGCTCTTGGAACATCTCATATCCTCCCTAGTGTTCAAAACGTTTTTGAAGTCCCGGTTCTAAGACGTAAAGCATGGTGCACTAAACTATTAAGTACACATCATATTGAGCTTTGCCAAACATTCATAACATTTGCATCTGCTCCTGCAATAGGTATGTCACCTAGCGGCGCATCAAGGACATAATACTTCTATGCAGCAACGAGGATAATCCTCAGATCATGGACCTACTCTGCATCATTGCTACTAACATCTTTCAACTTAGTTTTCTCTAGGAACATATAAAAACATAGGGGAGCTACAACATGAGCTATTGATCTACAACATAATTTTCAAATACTATCAGGACTAAGTTCATGATAAATTAAAGTTCAATTAATCATATTACTAAAGAACTCCCACTTAGATAGACGTCCCTCAAGTCATCTAAATGATCACGTGATCCAAATCAACTAAACCATGTCCGATCATCACGTGAGATGGAGTAGTTTTCAATAATGAATATCTTATGTTGATCATATCTACTATATGATTCACACTCGACCTTTCGGTCTCTAGTGTTCCGAGGCCATGTCTGTACATGCTAGGCTCGTCAAGTTTAACCTAAGAATTTTACATGTGCAAAACTGTCTTACACCCGTTGTATGTGAACGTAGAGCTTATCACACCCGATCATCACGTGGTGTCTGAACACGATGAACTGTCGCAATGGTGCATACTCAGGGAGAACACTTGTACCTTGAAATTTTGTAAGGGATCATCTTATAATGCTACCGCCGTACTATGCATAAAAAGATAACAATCAAATGCAATCAAAATATGTGACATGATATGGCCATTGTCATCTCGTGCTATTGATCTCCATCTCCAAAGCATCGTCATGATCTCCATCGTCACCGGCATGACACCATGATCTTCATCGTAGCGTCGTGGTCGTCTCACCAACTATTGATTCTACTACTATCGCTAACTCATAGTTATAAAGTAAAGCAATTACATGGCGTTCTTCATACAATAAAGAGACAACCATAAGGCTCCTGCCGGTTGCCGATAATTTACAAAACATGATCAAATCATACAATAACGTATAACTCATCACGTATTGACCATATCGCATCACAACATGCGCTGCAAAAACAAGTTAGAGGTCCTCTACTCTGTTGTTGTAAGATTTACGTGGCTACTACGGGCTTCTAGTAAGAACCGTTCTTACCTACGCATCAAACCACAACGATTTTTCGTGAAGTGTGTTGTTTTAACCTTCAACAAGGATCGGCTGTAGTCACACTAAATTCAACTAAAGTTGGAGATATTGACACCCGCCTGCCACCTGTGTGCAAAGCACGTCTGTAGAACCACTCTCATGAACGCGGTCATGTGATGTTGGTCCGGGCCGCTTCATCCAACAATACCGCCGAATCAAAGTATGACGTTGGTGGTAAGATGTATGACTATTATCGCCCACAACTCTTTGTGTTCT
Organism: Secale cereale; assembly: GCA_902687465.1. Taxonomy (NCBI): domain Eukaryota; kingdom Viridiplantae; phylum Streptophyta; class Magnoliopsida; order Poales; family Poaceae; genus Secale; species Secale cereale. The sequence goes on from LR738714.1 coordinate 548,724,321, forward strand.
ACTCGTGCATATCATCTACGCATAAACCTGGCTCTAATGCCATTGTTGGGGAACATAGTATTTCAAAAAAAAAATCCTACGATCGTGCAAAATCTATCTAGGAGAAGAATATCAATGAGCGGGCAGAGTGTGTCCACGTACCCTCGTAGACCGAAAGCAGAAGCGTTTAGTAACGCGGTTGATGTAGTCGAACATCCTTACGATCCACAACCGATCCAAGTACCGAACGTACGGCACCTTCGTGTTCAGCACATGTTCAGCACGATGACGTCCCTCAAGCTCTTGATCTAGTCGAGGACGAGGGAGAGTTTTGTCAGCATGACAGCGTGGTGATGGTGATGATGAAGTTACCGGCATAGAGCTTCGCCTAAGCAGTTCAACGATATGACCGAGGTGTGTAACTATGGAGGGGGGCACCGCACACGGCTAAGAGATTGTCTGTTGCGCATTTGGGGTGCCCTCTGCCCACGTATATAAAGGAGGGAGGGAGAGAGGCTGGCCTCTTGGGGCGCGCCAAGAGTAGGGAGTCCTACTTGAACTTCCAAGTCCTAGTGGGAAACCCTTTCCTATTCAGAGTAAGAGAGAAGGAAAGAGGGAAAGAGAGAGGGAGTAGGAAAAGGCAAGGCGGGCGCCGCCCCCTTCCCCTAGTCTAATTCAGACCCATGGGGGGCATGCACCAGCTCCCCTTGGCTTGCCACCTCCTCTTCCCGTATGGCCCAATAAGGCCCATTACTTCTCCCGGTAAATTTCCGTAACTCCCCGGTACTACGAAAAGTACCCGAATCACTTGGAACATTTCCGATGTCTGAATATAGCCTTCCAATATATGAATCTTTACCTCTCGACCATTTCGAGACTCCTCGTCATGTCCGTGATCTTATCCGGGACCCCGGACAAACTTCGGTCATCAAATCACATAACTCATAATACAAATTGTCATCGAACGTTAAGCGTGCGGACCCTACGGGTTCGAGAAATATGTAGACATGACCGAGACACATCTTCGGTCAATAACCAATAGCAGAACCTGGATGCTCATATTGGCACCTACATATTCTACGAAGATTTTTATCGGTCAAACCGCATAACAACATATGTTGTTCCCTTTGCCATCGGTATGTTACTTGCTCAAGATTCGATCGTTGGTATCATCATACCTAGTTCAATCTCGTTACCGGCAAGTCTCTTTACTCATTCCGTAATACATCATCTCGTGACTAAATCATTAGTCATTTGCTTGCAAGGCTTATTATGATGAGTATTACCGAGAGGGCACAAAGATACCTCTCTGATACTCGGAGTGACAAATCCTATTCTCGATCTATGCCAGCACCACAAACACCTTCGGAAACACCTATAGAGCATCTTTATAATCACCCAGATAACGTTGTGACATTTGATAGCACACAAGGTGTTCCTCGGTATTCGGGAGTTGCATAATCTCATAGGCAGAGGAACATGTATAAGTCATGAAGAAAACAATAGCAATAAAACTAAATAATCATAGTGCTAAGCTAACGGATGGGTCTTATCTATCGCATCATTCTCCTGATGATGTGATCCCGTTGATCAAATGACAACACATGTCTATGGTTACGGAACACAACCATCTTTGATTAGTGAGCTAGTCTAGTAGAGGCATACTAGGGACACTCTTGTTTTGTCTATGTATTCACACATGTATCAAGTTTCCGGTTAATAGAATTCTAGCATGAATAAAAGACATTTATCATGATATAAGGAAATATAAAATAACAACTTTATTATTGCCTCTAGGGCATATTTCCTTCAGGGAGGTACTCGCCGCGCATGGCCCGTGCTTCCTGCAGCTTGTGAATCTCCTCGGTGATGAATTCTCGTGCTCCTAGCGCCTGGCGTCGTGCTCCTTGCTTGCGGGGGCGCGCATCGAAGCACGCCTCCATGTGGTGCTCGAGCACCTCCCTCGTCGCGCTGGTCAGGTTGGATGCCCTCCAGATGGAAGCCTCGAAGCATGCCCAGAGGGAGGCACCCGGCGCGCCTTCCTATGCGGGAGAAGGCATGCCCCAGCAGTGGCCGCTGCGCCCATGGCGTCGCCAGCCGGTGCCTCCTTTGCCTCATGATGGCCCTTGGGGAGCAGCTGCTTCTTCTACGCGGAGGCGGCCTCAGGGGGCGCAATGTCGCCCTCGCCGTCGGAGTTCTCAACGGTGGCGGCCCGGTATGCGTGCTCGAGGGAGAAAACCGCATCTTTCTCGTCGTAGGCGACATCGATGACGCTGATGTATCCTATCATCTTGTGGACATTGTAGCTATGGTGAGTCGCTGCCATGAACTTGGCGAGTGCGGGGTACCCCAGAATTGCATTGTATGGGATGCCGATGTGCACCACATCGAAGTTAATGAGCTCGGTGTGCTAGTTGTCGCATGTGCCGAAGGTGACCGGAAGGCACCACTACAAAAAAGACACATCCGTGACATTTTGGGCCGAACGAAAGAAAATTATGTCATACTTATGACACTTCTATGACGATAATTGTGACATTTTGGGCCGAACGAAAGAAGATGTGGTGGGGTCCTACTTCTATGACAAAACATCATGACAGAAAATGGGATTTTCGTCCTGGGCGGGCCGGAGACACAGCTGGATGACATTCTTTGGGCCGTCCATGACGGAAAAAACCGTGGTAGAAGCGAGGGCGAGGAAAATATCGGGGTGTTCCCGGTTACGGTGGGTGGTCGGGGTCGAACGATGCGCGTTTCTCTCGTACACGCACGCGCGTGGGTGTGAGGCATTGGGCTCTAACTAAATCCGAGCGAGGCGTTGGGCTCTAACTGAACCCGAGCGATTGCACTACAGACTACGCGTTACTGAACCCGAGCGGTCGATCGATGGCTGTTAACTAAACCCGATCAAGCTATTCCTTCGCTACTACTGCTAACTAAAGCCGATCGATGTTGTCTCTGGATGAACAGTGAGCATTGCTGGGGGGTTTGGATGAACAGTTCTAGGTGGGGGTGGATGAACAGGACCCCGTGGTGTTGCCTCTAGATGAACAGGACCACGATCGACCGAGCTGGTTGGGGCTGCATGAACAGGACCCCGTGGAGGGCTGTTTGAATAGGACCACCCTGTGGAGGGCAGAATCAACAGTAGACGATGGAGGCCTGGATGAATAGTAGCCCATGGAGGGGTGGTGGAACAGGAGCCCGTGGAGAGCGCTGGTTGAACAGTAGCCGGTGGAGTAGCGCACGGTGGAGGCTGGATGAACAGGAGCCGTGGATGAACAGTCACAGGTGGAGGCTGGAGGAGGTCGATGGTGGATGAATAGTAGCCCGTGGAGGCTGGAGGGGGTCGATGGTGGAGATGAACAGTATCTCGTGGAGTCCCATTTTGCGGTACGCCACAACCCTCCCAATGAACAAGACCCCCGTTTCGACCGTAGCTCTCCAACACAAGTCCGTTTCCTCCATTTTGCGGTACGCCACACCCATCCCGATCAACAAGACCCCCATTTCGACCATAGGAGGTCCGTTTCCTCAGTTTTGCGGTACTCCAGATGATGTCTACTACACAACCTTCTTCTTGTAGACGTTGTTGGGCCTCCAAGTGCAGA
>LR738714.1:548727936-548773000 GCA_902687465.1 Secale cereale
TGCAACCAAATAACAAAGAGTCTCTTGTGTCCCCAACACACCCAATACAATGGTAAATTGTATAGGTGCACTAGTTCGGCGAAGAGATGGTGATACAAGTGCAATATGGATGGTAGATATAGGTTTTTGTAATCTGAAAATATAAAAACAGCAAGGTAACTAAAGATAAAAGTGAGCATAAACGGTGTTGCAATGATAGGAAACAAGGCCTAGGGTTCATACTTTCACTAGTGCAAGTTCTCTCAACAAGGATAACATAATTGGATCATATTACTAACCCTCAACATCCAACAAAGAGTCACTCCAAAGTCACTAATAGCAGAGAACAAACAAAGAGATTATGGTAGGGTACGAAATCACCTCAAAGTTATCCCTTTCTGATCGATCTATTCAAGAGTCCGTAGTAAAATAACACGAAGCTATTCTTTCTGTTCGATCTATCATAGAGTTCATACTAGAATAACACCTTAAGATATAAATCAACCAAAACCCTAATGTCACCTAGATACTCCAATGTCACCTCAAGTATCCGTGGGTATGATTATACGATATGCATCACACAATCTCAGAAACATCTATTCAACCAACACATAGAACTTCAAAGAGTGCCCCAAAGTTTCTACCGGAGAGTCAAGACGAAAACGTGTGCCAACCCCTATGCATAGATTCCCGAGGTCACGGAACCCGCAAGTTGATCACCGAAACATACATCAAGTGAATCAATAGAATACCCCATTCTCACCACAGGTATCCCACACAAGAAATACATCAAGTGTTCTCAAATCCTTAAAGACTCAATCTGATAAGATAACTTCAAAGGGAAAACTCAATCCATCACAAGAAAGTAGAGGGGGAGAAACATCATAAGATCCAACTATAGTAGCAAAGCTCGCGATACATCAAGATCGTGCCATCTCAAGAACACGAGAGAGAGAGAGAGAGAGAGAGAGATCAAACACATAGCTACTAATACATACCCTCAGCCCCGAGGGTGAACTACTCCCTCCTCGTCATGGAGAGCGTCGGGATGATGAAGATAGCCACCGGAGAGGGATTCCCCCTCCGGCAGGGTGCCAGAATGGGGTCTAGATTGGTTTTTGGTGGTAACAGAGGCTTTCGGCGGCGGAACTCCCGATCTAGGTTACTTTCCGGAGGTTTCAGTATATATATATAGGAGGTGTTGGAGTCGGGGCAAAGTAAACGGGGTCTCCGGGCTGTCCACGAGGCAGGGGGGGGCGCGCCCCCTAACCTCGTGGGTAGCCTGTGGATCTTCTTGTCCCACTCCAGCACTTCCTGCGCTTCTTCTTGTCCAAAAATAACCTCCGTTGAGTTTCAGGTCAATTGGGCTCCGTTTGATATTCCTTTTCCGCAATACCCTAAAACAGGAGAAAAACAGAAACTGGCACTGGGCTCTGGGTTAATAGGTTAGTCCCAAAAATCATATAAAAGTGTATATAAAAGCCCATAAAACATCCTAGAAGGATAATATAATAGCATGGAACAATAAAAAATTATAGATACATTGGACACGTATCAAGCATCCCCAAGCTTAATTCTTGCTCGTCCTCGAGTAGGTAAATGATAAAAATAGAATTTTTGATGTGGAATGCTACCCAACATAATTCTCAATGCAATTCTTTTTATTGTGGCATGAATGTTCAGATCCGAAAGATTCAAGACAAAAGTCTATATTGACATAAGAAAAATAATACTTCAAGCATACTAACAAAGCAATCATGTCTTCTTAAAATAACATGACCAAAGAAAGTTGTCCCTAAAAAATCATATAGTCTGGCTATGCTCCCTCTTCATCACACAAAATATTCATATCATGCACAACCTCGGTTTCAGCCAAGCAATTGTTTTCATACTCAACAAATTTCAAACCTTACAACTTTCATGCAAGACATGAGCATGAGCCATGGATATAGCACTATAGGTGGAATAGTGTGATGGTTGTGGAGAATACAAAAAGGAGGAAGATAATCTCACATCAACTAGGTGTATCAACGGGCTATGGAGATGCCCATCAATAGATATCAATGTGAGTGAGTAGGGATTGCCATGCAACGGATGCACTAGAGCTATAAGTGTATAAAAGCTCATCAAAAGAAACTAAGTGGGTGTGCATCCAACTTGCTTGCTCATGAAGACCTAGGGCATTTGAGGAAGCCCATCGTTGGTATATACAAGCCAAGTTCTATAATGAAAATCCCCACTAGTATATGAAAGTGACCAAACAAGAGACTCTATATCATGAAGATCATGGTGCTACTTTGAAGCACAAGTTGTGGGGACCCCGACTTAAGAGTCGAGATCACCGAATGCACATGTACAGTGATCCCAGAGATCAATGCTCACTGAACACACAGAAGCTGAATAACAAGAGTCTTACATCCATACATACCGTCTTACACAAATTATGGCCATTATGGCCAAGTCTTACATAGATAAAGCCTCAAGGGATGAATAGCAAATAACTCGAATAGCGGAAGTCTTCGAAGATAAGTAGAACCCATGCCATCTACCTTAACCCTACAGGCATTCTGACTGGGATAGCGTCCTAGTTCGCATGTTCGTCTCCATAGAATTCTTCTTCATATTCCTGTTCCTCCATGCCTGGCCAATTAAATAACCAGTGACAAGCCAATGAGTACTTTGAATGTACTCGCAAGCAACCCATGATTTGGTTCAAAGTAACAATGCAATTGTACAACAATGAGCAATCTAGCTACGAGCTAGAATAAATATTCTACCATCAAGTATATGCATCAATAAGTTCACGTAACCTTGAGGACAGGTTACCGATATCAACATGAATAGGATTCAGCTCAACGAGTCAAGTGACCACCTTGACTCATCACACACACATACTTTCACCGATATAGTAAAATTCTGGACATAGTTTAAGTAGCACCACCCAAGTGTCCATGACCGTGGACACGGCTATTCAAATAGTTTTACACTCTGTAGAGGTTGCGCACTTTACCCACAAGATCCGGGAAGCTTTCGTGTCACCCACGATCCCGCGGTACCTCAAGTACTCGGGGGAAGCACCCGGTCATTATCTTTCCTTAGACGACACTAACATAGGGTCCACTCGTTGGTGAACAGCCCTCGAGTACAAACAATAGATCATGGGACTTGCCCTATTTTCAATGTCACGCGTACACAAAGGGACCAACGGTGTGTCCGGTGCCCTGTGAAATTAGTCATGGTCGCCTATCCGAGCACGACCCCGTCCCGAGAAAGACCTCAAGTCTTCCCGTCACTAGTAATGTGGGCACCATGCTAGTATCGACCTAAGTAATCAATAATGCCGACCTAACTCAACATCACCCTCGGGCATTAGGGGCACCCGATGGGGGTTTGAAAAGAATGCAACCACGAAGGTTTCATGGCACAAACATGCATCACTAAGCATCACTACTAATCATTAGCATTGCATCTAAGCATTTAGCAAGATCATGAATAAGTCATGCATCATGTGGTGGTTCTCAACTAGGTCACCACCGTCATTCTTATCATCATGCATTCGGAAGTAAATGGGTTCCGAAGAACACAAGGGTATCATGGTCAAAGGGATGCTTGCCTGGATTGGCTTGGTATTCAAAGTCTTCAAATCCTTCCCCTCCTTCTTCTTCAGCAACCTCGTCAAATACGGTATCTAATCGTCGCAAAATAACAACGGGAAAATAAGACCACAATAAAAACAGACAAATCAAAGAGCTCAAAAAAATGTCAACTCATTTTTGTTAAATACTAGAGGGAAAACTAAGATGGCAAAAATTCTTGGTTTGAGTTTAGGAGTGGCAGAATGGGGTCTAAGAATATTTGAACAGAAGTTTTAATGTTCAAATATGAATTTAAATTTGAACATAACAGAAAAGGTCCATGGACATGTGTGAAAGTGACATCATTAAATAGGTTTGATTTTTACATGTTTTTAGGAACTGGAATTAATTCATTTGGATATATATTTAATTCTGTGGAATTATTTGAAATTCCACAGAAAAGAAAAATGAAAAAGGCTCTATGCCACTGGGCCAGAACGACCACAGTACAACGGCCCAGGGCGAAAACAGCCCACCGCACGGCGCCAGCGCGCGCCAGGGTTTTTTAAACCTGACGGGCGGGGCCCAGCGTCAGTGAGAGGAGAGAGGAGCGAGGGCGAGGGGAGGCTGACAGGCGGGGCCCGCCTGTCATCCCTAACCCTCCGGCAGAGAGCCGGCGAGCTCACCGGCGGCGTTACGGGGCACGGCGGGGCGAGCTAAGGGCAGGAATGGATCCAGCGGGATGTCTCCGTTCCAGTGGTGGTGGTGCGGGTCGCCGGAGGGGCCTGGTTCGCCGGCGGGAGGACACGCGGCGGAGGAGCTTCGGGTGGATGCTGCTCTAGTAGATTCCGGCAGCTGTAGAGAGGGGAAAGATGGGGAATCACGTCAGTGTGATGCAGTGGTGCTAGATCGAGGGCAAGAAGAGGCTGGGGCGGCCTGTACCGAGCAGGCGACGGTGAGCCGCCGCGGCGGAGCTCGAGCTCGATCTCGAGCTCGGGCGGGTCTGGAGAGTGGCGAGTGGCTCTGGGGGAAGATTGAGAGGGGGAGAGTGCTGCTGGTGAAGAGAGGAGGGGCTCGGGGGCCATATTTATAGGAGGACGGCAAGGTGCCGTGGACCTGTGCGCCGGCGAGCCTCTGCTCGTCGTCACAGTGCACGGGAGGCGCTGGGGAAGCGTCTGCGGTGTTGCTGGACGAGTTCCAGGGCAGAGGAGAGGAAGAGGGGGAGCGGGGGATGCTTCTGGAGCTACGCGCGTGCGAGGCCGATGACTGGAGCTCGCGGGCGGCCGGCGCGCGTGCGAGGGCGTCCACTGGAGGGAGAAGGAGGAGGGGGACAGCGTCGGGGGGAGTTGCGGACGCCGAGGCGCACTGAACAGCGCTAGGGGGAAGCACGAGGTGGGCGGGGAGACGGATTGGGCGAGGCTATAGTGCGGGTGTGCACTGTAGCGCGCTCTGGAGCGTGCTTACTGCATGCCACGGCATGCCGTTGGCTAGCTGGGCGTGTCCGCCGTGTCTGGGGGGTCCAACATGAAGTAAACTATCTAGTTGTGGCCTTGGATGCCTTGGCTGTCAAGTGAGAGAGGAGGGAAGCTGGTAGATGGTAAGAACTGGGCTGTCCAGCAAGGTGAATTGGGGTTTCACCCTTCAATCATGGAGCTCTGGTCCTGGGGAAGTTACTGGGGGTAGAAGGTGACTAGGTGAGGCTGTGGTAGAAAGTTGAGTCAAGGGTAATTAGTAAAAGAGGTCAAAACAGTAGTTTTGGTAAAATGGCAGAAGGTGTTTGATCATGTTTTGGGCGAGCAAATGATCTCCACTAGCCATGACACTTAACAGGATTAAATGGCATATGGAAATAGGGTGTTTCACCAAATTTGGGCTTGTTTGAAGAAACTTGCCAATGTAACTTTGGTGAACCCTAGAAATCAACAGAAATGGCTTCACCATGTTTAAGTCAATCTAATCATCTCCCCTTGATGCACCACTTGGTGTAGTTTCATCATTTGGGCTTATGATCATGCTCACAAAGTTTGAAGCCCCAGGTAAAAAGTTGGTAATGTAAAGTTGTTCAAATTTGAATTTGAAAAGAAATGGTTTTGGGGTACTCTAATCAAGTTGCCCATCTCCAAAGCTTGCGACATTTGGTCTAGATGCCTTATTAGACCATTCGAGCATGTGCACCAAGTTTGAGATCATTTGGACAAGTTTGGCAATGTAAAGTTGCTCAAACTTCAGATATGGACAGAATGGTTTTGAAGGGTTTTGATGATGTTTCCTTGCTTCCCAAGGCATGGGGTTTGCCAAGATCATCAAATATGTCATATATGACATGATAGAATTTCCCTGGAATTTTTAGAGAATATTTCCTTTGTAAATATTTCAAAAGCTTCAAATATCCAGAAAGGGTTTCTGAGGGATTAGCCCATTATTTTGAACATGACCAAGTGTTGAAACTCTTATATATGGACAATATATGTCCTATGAGTCTCCCTAAATTTTGGCAAATATTTTTGAAATAATTAAATAATTTTTCCCTATTAAAGACCATTTCTGGCCTTAAGAAAAAGCTTTTAAATAAAATAGGAAAATGACTTTTAAAATTATACTTTTGTGGTTTCTGGGAGTCCTATATCTACTAGGTTTCAAATATACTTTTTGAAATAATTTGCTCACCCTAAATCAAGCACTTGCAGTGCAAACCTCAATTCAGGGGTTTTTAGAATACTAATTTTTGAAAATACATTTTGGCCAAATTAATTTTATAAGAAAATACTATACTGCTATAAACACTTGGCATGATCATTGGGCAGAAGTTTTGGGTAAGGAGATGAATTCTACAAGAGGTAGTAGTTGACTTTAATGAGCACATGAAAAACATAGGAAGAAAAACTCAAATCCAAATAAAAGCCAAATGATGCCAAAAAAATTTGCTAGTCCAAATTTTCATGCTTCATTGATGCAAATGACATGTTACAAAATGCAGGGTGTGACAGACCTACCCCCCCTTACAAGAATCTCGTCCCCGAGATTCCTAAACTAGGTCTTAAAAGAGATCGGGATACTCGGATCTAAGATATTCTTCACGTTCCCAGGTTGCTTCTGCTTCCGTGTGGTTGCTCCACTGGACCTTGAAGTACTTGATAGTGCGGCTTCGCGTCCGTCGTTCTGCTTCATCCAGAATGCGAATGGGCTTCTAACGGTAGGTCAAATCAGGCTGGAGATCAATGGCTTGGTGATCAACATCCTTGTAGAGATCAGGCTTGTTCGGAACTTCGAGACACCTCCGGAGTTGTGACACGTGGAATACGTTGTGCACATCGGATAGCTCAGGTGGTAGTTCCAACTGGTAAGCCACTTCTCCTCGTCGTGCAGTGATCTCAAAGGGTCCAATGAACCTTGGCGCGAGCTTCCCCTTGACGTGGAAACGCTTGGTTCCCTTTAGAGGAGTTACCCGCAGGTACACATGGTCCCCGACATGGAAACTCATATCCCGGCGGTGAGTGTCAGCATAGCTCTTCTGCCTTGACTTGGCTGCCTTCAAACGCTCTCTGACTAGTTGGACTTGCTCTTCTGCTTCACGGAGAATATCCGGTCCAAAGACTAGCCCTTCTCCAGTCTCTGACCAGTTCAGGGGTGTGCGACATCTGCGTCCGTACAACACCTCAAATGGTGCCATATGAAGGCTCGACTGATAACTATTGTTATAGGAGAACTCGGCAAAAGGGAGGCAATCTTCCCACTTGGCTCCATACGCCAAGACACAGGCTCGGAGCATGTCTTCGAGAATTTGATTTACTCGTTCTGTCTGACCTCCGGTCTGTGGGTGGAAAGCCGTGCTGAAAGATAACTTGGTTCCCAAGGCTTCTTGGAACTTCTTCCAGAACCTTGAGGTGAACTAGGTTCCTCGATCTGACACAATCTCCTTGGGAACGCCGTGAAGGCTTACAATTCTGTCGATGTAGAGAGCTGCCAGCCGGTTGCCATCATAGGTAGTCTTGACAGGAATGAAATGGGCCACCTTGGTCAAATGGTCGACTATGACCCAGATGGAGTCATGTCCTCTATTCGACCTTGGTAATCCAGTGATGAAGTCCATTCTGCTTTTATCCCACTTCCACTCAGGAACCTTGAGTGGTTGGAGCAATCCAACGGGTCGCTGATATTCAGCCTTGACTCTTTGGCACACATCACACTTTGCAACATAGGTTGCAATCTCTCTTTTCATCCCGTGCCACCAGAATCTTTCCTTCAAGTCTTGATACATCTTGGTTCCTCCAGGGTGGATGGAATACGGAGTGTCGTGGGCTTCTTGTAGGATCAGGTTCTTCAGCTCCATCTTGTTTGCTACGCAGATGCGACCTTTGTACCAAACAATCCCGTGCTCGTCCTCGGAGAATCCTGGGGCCTTGCCCAGCTTCATCTTATTCTTGATGCCTTCAATGCTTGCGTGCCCACCTTGTGCCTTCTTGACTTCGTCCACCAGGGTCGGTTTGACTTCCAAATGATCCAGAAATCCAGGGGTGACCAATTCCAAACTGAATTGTTCGAGCTCCTTAGACAGGGCTGGCTGCCTCTTTTGAATTAAGGCATTCAAGGAGCAAGCCTTTCTGCTTAAGGCATCGTCCACCACGTTAGCCTTCCCGGGGTGATATTGAACACTGAGGTCATAGTCTTTGATGAGTTCCAACCATCTTCGTTGCCTCATGTTCAATTCCTTTTGGGTGAATATATACTTCAGACTTTTGTGGTCTGTGTATATCTCACACCGTTTCCCTCGGAGGTAATGCCGCCATGTCTTCAAGGCATGAACCACTGCTGCTAACTCAAGATCGTGAGTAGCGTAGTTATCTTCATGTGGTCGTAGCTACGTGGAGAGGTAAGCTATGACTCGGCCTTCTTGCATCAGAACGCTTCCCAATCCGGTACGAGAGGCATCATAATATATCACGAACTCCTTGTGAATATCAGGTGTTGCCAGAACTGGGGCGGTGGTCAATCTCTTCTTGAGCTCTTGGAAGCTCTCTTCGCATTTTGGCGTCCACTCGAACTTCTTGTCCTTCTTGAGGAGCTGATTCATTGGCCGGGCAATGCCAGAGAATCCTTCCACGAATTTGCGGTAATAGCCCGCAAGTCCGAGGAAGCTTCTGACTTCCTTGATGGTCGTTGGAGATTGCCATTGGGTCACAGCTTTGATCTTCGTGGGATCAACTGACAATCCTTCTTCGATCAAGACATGAACTAAGAATCCAACTTTATGCAGCCAGAACTCACACTTGCTGAATTTGGCGTACAGTTGGTGCTCCCGAAGCTTGTATAGGACCATCCTCAAATGTTGCTTGTGTTCTTCCTCCGTCTTCGAGAAGACAAGAATGTCATCGATGAAGACAACAACAAACTTGTCCAAATATTCCATGAAGACTTTATTCATGAGATACATGAAGTAAGCTGGGGCATTGGTTAACCCAAAGGACATGACCGTGCACTCGTACAAGCCATATCTGGTTACGAATGCCATCTTCGGAATATCTTGGGGTCTGATCTTCAGCTGGTAGTACCCAGATCTGAGGTCGATCTTGGAGAACACCCTGGCTCCGCTGAGCTGATCAAACAGATCTTCAATCTTAGGAAGTGGATATTTGTTCTTGATTGTAACTTCATTGAGGGAACGATAGTCAATGTATAAGCGGATGGTACCGTCCCTCTTTGCCACAAACAGAACAGGTGATCCCCAAGGGGAGGCACTTGGGCGGATAAATCCCTTCCTCAGCTGCTCTTCCAGTTGCTTCTTCAACTCGGCTAATTCTTCCGTCCCCATTCTATAAGGCTTCTTATAGATGGGTCCTGCCCCGGGCATGAGCTCGATGATGAACTCAATGTCACGGTCAGGGGGCATTCCCGGTAGCTCATCCGGAAAGACATCAGGATACTCGCATACTACCGGTACTTGCTCCAGCCCAACTTCAGACAGACAATTGACTTGAACAGTTTGAGCGGAAGAGGAATTGGGAGCAAACTTAACTTCGACTCCTTGGTCATTGGTCATAGTGACAGTCCGATTGGCAAAGTCTAATTAGCCTTGGTGCTTACTGAGCCAATCCATCCCTAAGATCACATCCAAGCCCTGTGATCTAAGGATGATGAGGTCTGCTAGGAAGTCTACACCGTTAATGGTAATACTGACTCCTTTACATCCTATCTTGGCTCTCATCTCTTCCCCGGGGGTTTGTACCACCATGGGGTTATTCAGGGGTGTAGGGGTCATGCCAGTTTTTAATGCAAATCTTTGAGTGACAAATGAATGCATGGCTCCAGAATCAAACAAGACAGTTGCAGGTGGTGAGTTGACAAGGAACGTAGCCAGCACGACGTCCGGGTCTTCCTGGGCTTCTTCAGTAGTGACGTGATTCACACGCCCCTTCCCATGGTTAGGCGGGTTGCGAGGAGCTGGGTTCCTTGGTGGCATCCCGCGGCCTTGTCCTGGGTTCTGCGCATTGGGGTGCGGGGCATCAGGCTTCTTGTTGGGGCACACCCTTGAGATGTGTCCCGACTGACCACAGCCAAAGCAAGTGACTTGGTTTGGATTATTGATCTTGTTGCCACCACTGTTATTGGGGTTGAATGATGGCCTTGGGTTGGCATACTGCTGAGGCTGATAGTTGGTGCGGGGTGCAGGAGCTCTTGGTTGCTGATAGGTTGGCTTGACCGGGGCTGACTGCCACGGGCAAGGCTTCTGGTTGCTGGAACTTCCCTTGCTCACCATCTTGCGCTTGCGAGTGTCTTCCAGAAAACGCCGCTTGTCTTAAAGAATGAGTGCTTTGTTCACCAGGTCAGAGAAGGTTGGGCAGTCGCACACGACAAGCGAGTATTGCAGAGTCTGATTGAGTCCTTCCATGAAGCACTCCCTTTTTGCAGCATCAGTGCTGACATCTTCAGGGGCATACCTTGACAGAACACTGAACTTCTGCATGTACTCCTTGACAGTGCCACTTCCTTGCTTCAGGGCTCGGAATTCACGCTTCTTGATAGCCATGATTTCGGAAGGAATGTGAGCTTTGCGGAATTCCGCCTTTAAGTTGTCCCAAGTGATGTCTTGTCCAGCATGCATGACCTTGAATCCATCCCACCAAGCTCAGCAGTCCCCCAGAGGCAGTGGGCTGCATAAGCCACCTTCTCGCGATCTTCGATGCATCCGACTAGTTCCAGCAAGCCCTCAATGGTGCACACCCAGTCGTTTGCATCCAGGGGTTCAGCAGTCTCGATGAAAGTTGGCGGTGCATGCTTCTTGAACTCTGCCAACGTGGAACGTCCATTGCCATTCCCCGCCGGCTGGCAGTTGTTGGTGACAGCTTGAGCAATCAACTGAAGGGTTGCGGTGTTGGCTTGGCGTTCCTCTCGAAAGGCTTGGAGAAGCTGAGCCATGTCCATGTTCGGAGGAGGTGGTGGTGGTGGAGCTTGGTCGTTGGTTTGGTCGTGGCATGCCTCTGATTGAGCGGATGCTCCGGCTTCAGGATGCTGGGTAGAGGTACCAGTACGAGTTACAACAGGCATCCTGTTGGAGCGGTAAAAGGTCTCATGATTGGAAGAGGGAAAGCAATAAAGATGGGTGCCTAGTAAGGGGGTGGGTGTGACACTAATCAAATCATGCAAGGGCCGAAAGGGCCAAAGACATTCATTAAAATTCAAATGGGTGATGTAGTCGTTTACATATTCCCGAAAGGAGAATACGACGTACATCCAAACACAACAAAAGCAAACACTAGATGGCTTCATATGAACCATATAAGGACTCGACTGCACATAGGGGTTACACGACCTATCCTACCATAGAGTTCACGAACTGGCATATCCGAGTTGCGAATAATGCCTAAGCGGCGGAATGCTCGGTCGCGTATTCTGGCTCTTCTGGGTCTTCCTCCGTGTCTTCATCTGTCTGGGCCCCCTTATCACTTGAGGGTGTGGGGGAGTGGAGGAGTTGGATACGACGGTGCTTCGTTGGTGGTGCAGGGAAAAGCTTGCGATATTCCCTTGCCGTCATGCGGCGCCGCCGAGGTGGTTCTTCATCCTTGGAAGATACATCTCCTGAGGGCCTTCCGCCTCGGTACGCAATAGCGGACTGTCCGGGAGGCGCACCTTCCTTCTTGATCCTATCTGTCTTCTCTTGTGCTCGACGAAGAAGGGCCTTGGTCTTGTAAAGTTCTTCTCGGAGCTTCATTGATTCTGAGGCCAAATCTTGTGCCAAGCTGTCGGCACATAGACTGAATTAGGTCTGGAATCAAAGTGGAAGTCCTTCCTTCAGTGGAGGGGCTAGTGCGCTGCTTTCATCTTCACCTTCCTTCCGGTAAGGCAAGAAGCGGGTTGTCATCTTGGCTTCCATCTCCGGAAGAAGCTCGCGGAGACGGGTCAGTGCCTTGAGTGCAGCAGCCTCGACAGCGAGAGGTAGTGTTGCCATCTGGGGTCCCTCGAAGAACCAACTTTTGGGAGGATCGTTTGCCTTCACGATCACTTCCACATGGTACTCCACCTCAGTGTCGCTAACCCAATGCTCAAGGTAGGTGAGGATGGGCCCTCGGTGGAACTGGCACTCCTGGAGGCTATCCTTGAGAAGCAAGGGAAACCCAGTGGTCAGGTGCTCTTCAGGTACAGCGGCCATCTACAAAGGGTGAATAGGAGAGGTTAATAAGCTGATTATATCTCAGGTTGGTAAGGTTTAGAAAAGAAGAGAGGTTCAGAAGGTTTTTGAAAAAGGGGTCTCATCTAACTAACGCCCATGCTAACTAAGGCTTCCTACAGTTAGGATGGCTCTGATACCAGCTCTGTGGGGTCCCCGACTTAAGAGTCGAGATCACCGAATGCACATGTACAGTGATCCCAGAGATCAATGCTCACTGAACACACAGAAGCTGAATAACAAGAGTCTTACATCCATACATACCGTCTTACACAAATTATGGCCATTATGGCCAAGTCTTACATAGATAAAGCCTCAAGGGCTGAATAGAAAATAACTCGAGTAGCGGAAGTCTTCGAAGATAAGTAGAACCCATGCCATCTGCCTTAACCCTACAGGCATTCTGACTGGGATAGCGTCCTAGTTCGCATGTTCGTCTCCATAGAATTCTTCTTCATATTCCTGTTCCTCCATGACTGGCCAATTAAATAACCAGTGACGAGCCAATGAGTACTTTGAATGTACTCACAAGCAACCCATGATTTGGTTCAAAGTAACAATGCAATTGTACAACAATGAGCAATCTAGCTACGAGCTAGAATAAATATTCTACCATCAAGTATATGCATCAATAAGTTCACGTAACCTTGAGGACAGGTTACCGATATCAACATGAATAGGATTCAGCTCAATGAGTCAAGTCACCACCTTGACTCATCATACACACATACTTTCACCGATATAGTAAAATTCTGGACATAGTTTAAGTAGCACCACCCAACTGTCCATGACCGTGGACACGGCTATTCGAATAGTTTTACACTCTGTAGAGGTTGCGCACTTTACCCACAAGATCCGGGAAGCTTTCGTGTCACCCATGATCCCGCAGTACCTCAAGTACTCGGGGGAAGCACCCAGTCATTATCTTTCCTTAGACGACACTAACATAGGGTCCACTCGTTGGTGCACAGCCCTCGAGTACAAACAATAGATCATGGGACTTGCCCTATTTCCAATGTCACGCGTACACGAAGGGACCAACGGTGTGTCCGGTGCCCTATGAAAACAGTCATGGTCGCCTATCCGAGCACGACCCCGTCCCGGGAAAGACCTCAAGTCTTCCTGTTACTAGTAATGTGGGCACCATGCTAGTATCGACCTAAGTAATCAATAATGCCTCGTCCCATAAGGGGTAGAGTGGTTGCACATGTTTGGTTGGGACGGTAGTCACACATAAATCTAATCCATCATTTCACCCATGCACAATATCTTTATTGGCACATCACTTCTTCCTCAAGTGATGACCTAACTCAACATCACCCTCGAGCATTAGGGGCACCCGATGGGGGTTTGAAAAGAATGCAACCACGAAGGTTTCATGGCACAAACATGCATCACTAAGCATCACTACTAATCATTAGCATTTCATCTAAGCATTTAGCAAGATCATGAATAAGTCATGCATCATGTGGTGGTTCTCAACTAGATCACCACCGTCATTCTTATCATCATGCATTCGGAAGTAAATGGGTTCCGAAGAACACAAGGGTATCATGGTCAAAGGGCTGCTTGCCTGGATTGGCTTGGTCTTCAAAGTCTTCAAATCCTTCCCCTCCTTCTTCTTCAGCAATCTCGTCAAATACGGTATCTAATCGTCGCAAAATAACAACGGGAAAATAAGACCACACTAAAAACAGAAAAATCAAAGTGCTCAGAAAAATGTCAACTCATTTTTGTTAAATACTAGAGGGAAAACTAAGATGGCAAAAATTCTTAGTTTGAGTTTTGGAGTGGCAGAATGGGGTCTAAGAATATTTGAACAGAAGTTTTAATGTTCAAATATGAATTTAAATATGAACAGAACAGAAAAGGTCCATGGACATGTGTGAAAGTGACATCATTAAATAGGTTGGATTTTTACAAGTTTTTAGGAACTGGAATTAATTCATTTGGATATATATTTAATTCTGTGGAATTATTTGAAATTCCACAGAAAAGAAAAATGAAAAAGGCTCTGTGCCACTGGGCCAGAACGGCCACAGTGCAACGGCCCAGGGCGAAAACAGCCCACCGCACGGCGCTAGCGCGCGCCAGGGTTTTTTAAACCTGACGGGCGGGGCCCGGCGTCAGTGAGAGGAGAGAGGAGCGAGGGCGAGGGGAGGCTGACAGGCGGGGCCCGCCTGTCATCCCTAACCCTCTGGCAGAGAGTCGGCGAGCTCACCGGCGGCGTTACGGGGCATGGTGGGGCGAGCTAAGGGCAGGAATGGATCCAGCAGGATGTCGCCATTCCAGTGGTGGTGGTGCAGGTCGCCGGAGGGGCCTAGTTCTCCGGCGGGAGGACACGCGGCGGAGGAGCTTCGGGTCGATGTTGCTCCGGTTGATTCCGGCAGATGTAGAGAGGGGAAAGATGGGGAATCGCGTCAGTGTGATGAAGTGGTGCTAGATCGAGGGCTAGAAGAGGCTGGGGCGGCCTGTACTGAGCAGGCGACGGTGAGCCGCCGCGGCGGAGCTCGAGCTCGATCTCGAGCTCGGGTGGGTCTGGAGAGTGGCGAGTGGCACTGGGGGAAGATTGAGAGGGGGAGAGTGCTGCTGGTGATGAGAGGAGGGGCTCGGGGGCCCTATTTATAGGAGGACGGCAAGGTGCCGTGGACCTGTGCGCCGGCGAGCCTCTGCTCGTCGTCACAGTGCACGGGAGGCGCTGGGGAAGCGTCTGCGGTGTTGCTGGACGAGTTCCAGGGCAGAGGAGAGGAAGAGGTGGAGCGGGGGATGCTTCTGGAGCTACGCGCGTGCGAGGCCGATGACTGGAGCTCGCGGGCGGCCGGCGCCCGTGCGAGGGCATCCACTGGAGGGAGAAGGAGGAGGGGGACAGCCCCGGGGGGAGTTGCGGACGCCGAGGCGCATTGAACGGCACGAGGGGGAAGCACGAGGTGGTCGGGGCGACGGATTGGGCGAGGCTACAGTGCAGGTGCGCACTGTAGCACGCTCTGGAGCGTGCTTACTGCATGCCACGGCATGCCGTTGGCTAGCTGGGTGTGTCCGCCGTGTCTGGGGGGTCCAGCATGAAGTAAACTATCTAGCTGTGGCCTTGGATGCCTTGGCTGTCCAGTGAGAGAGGAGGGAAGCTGGTAGATGGTAAGAACTGGGCTGTCCAGCAAGGTGAATTGGGGTTTTCACCCTTCAATCATGGAGCTCTGGTCCTGGGGAAGTTACTGGGGGTAGAAGGTGACTAGGTGAGGCTGTGGTAGAAAGTTGAGTCAAGGGTAATTAGTAAAAGAGGTCAAAACAGTAGTTTTGGTAAAATGGCAGAAGGTGTTTGATCATGTTTTGGGCAAGCAAATGATCTCCACTAGCCATTACACTTAACAGGATTAAATGGCATATGGAAATAGGGTGTTTCACCAAATTTGGGCTTGTTTGAAGAAACTTACCAATGTAACTTTGGTGAACCCTAGAAATCAACAGAAATGGCTTCACCATGTTTAAGTCAAGCTAATCATCTCCCCTTGATGCACCACTTGGTGTAGTTTCATCATTTGGGTTTATGATCATGCTCACAAAGTTTGAAGCCCCAGGTAAAAAGTTGGTAATGTAAAGTTGTTCAAATTTGAATTTGAACAGAAATGGTTTTGGGGTACTCTGATCAAGTTGCCCTTCTCCAAAGCTTGTGACATTTGGTCTAGATGCCTTATTAGACCATTCTAGCATGTGCACCAAGTTTGAGATCATTTGGACAAGTTTGGCAATGTAAAGTTGCTCAAACTTCAGATATGGACAGAATGGTTTTGAAGGGTTTTGATGATGTTTCCTTGCTTCCCAAGGCATGGGGTTTGGCAAGATCATCAAATATGTCATATATGACATGATAGAATTTCCCTGGAATTTTTAGAGAATATTTCCTTTGTAAATATTTCAAAAGCTTGAAATATCCAAAAAGGGTTTCTGAGGGATTAGCCCATTATTTTGAACATGACCAATTGTTGAAACTCTTATATATGGACAATATATGTCATATGAGTCTCCCTGAATTTTGGCAAATATTTTTGAAATAATTAAATAATTTTTCCCTATTAAAGACCATTTCTGGCCTTAAGAAAAAGCTTTTAAATAAAATAGGAAAATGACTTTTAAAATTATACTTTTGTGGTTTCTGGGAATCCTATATCTACTAGGTTTCAAATATATTATTTTCTCACCCTAAATCAAGCACTTGCAGTGCAAACCTCAATTCAGGGGTTTTTGGAATACTAATTTTTGAAAATACATTTTGGCCAAATTAATTTTATAAGAAAATACTATACTGCTATGAACACTTGGCATGATCATTGGGCAGAAGTTTTGGGTAAGGAGATGAATTCTACAAGAGGTAGTAGTTGACTTTAATGAGCACATGAAAAACATAGGAAGAAAAACTCAAATCCAAATAAAAACCAAATGATGCCAAAAAAATTGCTGGTCCAAATTTTCATGCTTCATTGATGCAAATGACATGTTACAAAATGCAGGGTGTGACACAAGTGTGGAAAAGGATAGTAGCATTGTCCCTTCTCTCTTTTCTCTCTTTTTTTGGAGGGGCTTTCCTCTTTCTTTTTTTTTTTCTAGCCCCTCTCTATTTTTTTGGGCCATCTCTTTTTTGTATTTGGCCTTTATCTTTTTTGTTTTGTTTCCTAACACGGGACAAAGCTCTAATAATGAAGATCATCACACTTTTATTTACTTACAACTCAAAGATTACAACTCGAAGCTAGAACAAGATATGACTCTATGTGAATACCTCCGACGGTGTACCGGGATGTGCAATGAATCAAGAGTGACATGTATGGAAATACGATGTCAACTACGATGTATGGAATTGTGATGGTGGCTTTGCCACAAATACGATGTCAACTACATGATCATGCATGGAAATATGACAATATGAAGCGTGTCATATGAACGGAACGGTGGAAGGTTGCATGGCAATATATCTCGGAATGGCTATGGAAATGCCATGATAGGTAGGTATGGTGGCTGTTTTCAGGAAGGTGTATGGTGGGTGTATGGTACCAACGAGAGTTGCGCAGTACAAGAGAGGCTAGCAATGGTGGAAGGGTGAGAGTGCGTATAATCCATGGACTCAACATTAGTCATAAAGAACTCATATACTTATTGCAAAAATTTACGAGTCATCAAAAGAAAGCAATCAACGCATGCTTCTAAGGGGGAGGTTGGTAGGAGTTAACCATCGCGCGCCCCCGACCTCCACACAAAGGATGACAATCAATAAATACCTCATGCTCTAACTTCGTCACATATCGGTTCACCATACGTGCATGCTACGGGAATCACAAACTTTAACACAAGTATTTCTTGAATTATATAATTACCCTGCTAGCATAAATCTAATATCACCATCCTCATATCTCAAAACAATCATCAAGTATCAAACTTATCCTATCATTCAATGCACTTTATATGAAAGTTTTTACTATACCCAACTTGGATGCCTATCATATTAGGACTAGTTTTATAACCAAAGCCAATTACCATGTTGTTCTAAAAGACTCTCAAAAGAATATAAGTGAAGCATGAGAGTTCATCTATTTCTTCAAAATAAAACCATCGCCGTGCTCTAAAAGATATAAGTGAAGCACTAGAGCAAATAACAAACCACTCCAAATGATATAAGTGAAGATCAATGAGTAGTTGAATAATTATGGAACTATGTGAATACTCTCTAACATTTAAGAATTTCAGATCTTGGGATATTATTCACACAGCAAGAAAAACAAAATAAAACAAAATGATGCTCCACGCAAAACACATATCATGTGGTGAATAAAAATATAGGCTCGAGTAAAGTTACCGATAGACGAAGACGAAAGAGGGGATGCCTTCCCGGGGCATCCCCAAGCTTAGGCTTTTGGTTGTCCTTGAATTGTACCTTGGGGTGCCTTGGGCATCCCCAAGCTTAGGATCTTGCCACTCTTTGTTCCATAGTCCATCAAAGCCATACTCAAAACTTGAAAACTTCATAACACAAAACTTAGCCAAAAATCTCGTGAGCTCCGTTAGTATAAGAAAACAAACCACCACTCAAAGATACTGTAATGAACTCATTCTTTGTTTATATTGGTGTTAAACCTACTGTATTCCAACTTCTCTATTATTCATATCCTCCAATACTACTCATAGATTGATCAAAATAAGCAAACAGCACATGAAAAACAGAATCTGTCAAAAACAGAACAGTCTGTAGTAATCTGTAACTTTCGCATACTTCTGTAACTCCAAAAAATTAAATAAATTGGTAAACATGAGGAATTAGTCTATTAATCATCTGCCAAAATAAATCTGGTGAGTATTCTCGTGAGCGCTAAAGTTTCTGTTGTTTATAGCATGATCGCATAAACTTCATACAAGTCTTCCCAAAGGTTCTACTTGGCAAAAACACTAATTAAAACACAAAACCACATCTATACATAAGCTAGATGCAATATTTATTCCTAAACAGAAGCAAAATCAAAGAAAATATAATTTGGTTGCCTCCCAACAAGCGCTATCGTTTAACGCCCCTAGCTAGGCATGATGTTTTCAATGATGCTCGCGTAAAAGATAAGAATTGAAACATAAGGAGAGCATCATGAAGAATATGACTAGCACATTTAAGTGTAACCCACTTCCTATGCATAGGGATTTTGTGAGCAAACAATTTATGGGAATGATAATCAACTAGCATAGGAAGGCAAAACAAGCATAACTTCAAAACTTTAAGCACATAGAGAGGAAACTTGACATTATTGCAATTCCTACAAGCATATGATCCTCTCTCATAATAATTTTCAGTAGCATCATGAATGAATTCAACCATATAACTAGCACATAAAGCATTCTTGTCATGATCCCCAAGCATATAAATTTTATTACTCTCCACATAAGCAAAATTCTTCTCATGAATAATAGTGGGAGCAAACTCAACAAGATAATTATCATGTGAGTCATAATCCAATTGAAAACTAAAATCATGATGGCAAGTTTCATGGTTATCATTATTCTTTATAGCATAAAAGTCATCACAATAATCATCATAGATAGCAACTTTGTTCTCATAATTAATTGGAACCTCTTCCGAAATAGTGGATTCATCACTAAATAAAGTCATGACCTCTCCAAATCCACTTTCATAAATATAATCATCATAAATAGGAGGCATGCTTTCATCATAATGAATTTGCTCATCAAAACTTGGGGGACTAAACATATCATCTTCATCAAATATAGCATCCCCAAGCTTGTGGCCTTGCATATCATTAGCATCTTGGGTATTCAAAGAATTCATACTAACAACGTTGCAATCATGCTCATCATTCACATATTTTATGCCAAGCATTCTATGTTATTCTTATTCTAGTACTTGAGCTCAATTTTCCTTCCCATCATTTTCACGAAAGATATTTAAAAGATGAAGCATATGAGGTAACCTTAATTCCATTTTTTGTTTTATTTTATAGACCAAACTAGTGATAAAACAAGAAACTAAAAGATTCGATTGCAAAATCTAAAGAAAACCTTCAAGCAATAACTTCCCCGGCAACGAAGCCAGAAAAGAGCTTGATGTCTACTACACAACCTTCTTCTTGTAGACGTTGTTGGGCCTCGGAGTGTAGAGGTTTGTAGGACAGTAGCAAATTTCCCTCAAGTGGATGACCTTAGGTTTATCAATCCGTGGGAGGCGTAGGATGAAGATGGTCTCTCTCAAACAACCCTGCAACCAAATAACAAAGAGTCTCTTGTGTCCCCAACACACCCAATACAATGGTAAATTGTATATGAGCACTAGTTCGGCGAAGAGATGGTGATACCAGTGCAATATGGATGGTAGATTGTCAGGACCCCGATCCTAAGTCACATTGGTCTAGCCTGTAACACATCATATCACATTGCGACCTCACACATGGTATCCCCACGGGTGCCACCCTACCTGGCCCGGGACCGTTTGCGCATTTTGGCACATGTATATGATAATGTCGCTCGCATCCATATGACAAAGAACCCTGGTCGACATGACTAGTTATAAACCAAAAGTGGCGCTAAATTACAGAGACAGGCATACATGACCCAGCAACGAACGTGTCGGTCATCAACGTATGAACCCAAGTCGTAGCAAGCTATAAGGACTTCAAGGAACAACGCGTGACATTTCCCCTAAGGGACAGACACAGGAACGAAGAAGGACACATGCCGGCCAGCCTAAGTGTTCCGGAGTAGTAGCAAGCTACCAAGGCTCAGTGGAAGCACTAGGAGACATTTCCCTGTAAGATAGGCTACCAAGGGTAAACAACTAGGTGTCGGATCCCAGACATGGCAATACACATTACACATACGCATAACATGCAAGTATGTGATGTACAACATGGCATCACAACATAACTCAACAACTCATATAGATAAAGGCCTAGAAGAGCCATCATAGCATTTATTACAAACAGAGGTCATATGACCCATCATACAGAGCATACAGGCAACGGAAGCATAACATGTCTGAGTACAGACAACTACAAATGAAAAAGGCTGAGAAGCCTGACTATCTACAAGACCCTCCCAAGGTACAAGATCGTAGCTGAGGTAACAAGCTAAACATTGAAGTCCACGCGGAACCACTAGTGAGACTGAAGTCTCTCTGCAAAAACATAAATTAAGCAAACGTGAGTACAAAGGTACTCAGCAAGACTTACATCAAAACTAGCTACATATGCATCAGTATCAACAAAGGGGTGGTGGAGTTTGACTGCAGCAAGCCAGCTTTGACTCGGTGGCTATCCTGAACTTCGACTGCAAGTAACTCTTTTGAGGTGGCGCACACAAGTCCACATATTCACCAATCAATACACCACTATGGATCCGCTCCCGTCTCCCTACGAGAAGGCCATCCATAGCACTCACGCTTATCTTGCGTGTTTTAGAGTATCCACTTCCACTTGTCTATGAACTGTACAGGTAACCCAGAAGTCCATTACCGCGGACATGGCTATTCAAATAGATCATATATAACCCTGCAGGGGTGTACTTCTTCACTCGTGTTTCCACCACTTAGCGTCTACAGACGACATGTGCTCGACAGACTTCAAGCGAGCCGACGTGGGTGTAGACCACAACCTAACCAACCACTCAAGTCTCTAGTCCAGGTTTATCGCCTATTTGGGTTACATCCGTGGGGAGATCCGGCCGGTACACCGTGCCACGTACCTGCCGTGTCACAGCCCACCCCGAGGGTCAGCGCTGCGCACGACCTCTAGTAAATTACAAACACCATAAACTAGTTGCAGCTCCTAGACAGAGGACAAGGGCGGTCAATAATTCGAGCGGGGTCATATTTCAGGGCCCAACGTGTGGTAGTAGCTGTTCATCGATCAACCAACATAGAACTCAGTTTGTAATGCCCAGGATGAGACTATATCTCCTACGTGTCGAGGCACGACTTAAAGATATAAGCCCATTCTGGAATGATCGCAAGTTTGGTACCTTTGCACATCTCATGTAAAAATAGGGATGAAAGCTGAAAAGATAGTTGGCTTACACTCGCCACGTCACACAAATTCATTACATGTCCAAACATCATTCCATAAACATCACAGCCCGTCTAAGGGTAAGATCCAAATGACAAGATACCAAACATAACATTAAACCATAGGTCTAGATCGAATCCTAGTAGAAGCTCTACTGATCAACCGGATAGTTCACGTAGTAACGGCTACGCTCCTCGTCGTACTCCCAGTCTAGCTCGGTGCCATCTCCTGTGTTGCTCACCATCGTACCTGCATCTGGTGTGTTGAAGTAACTGTGAGCAACAGAGGACTCAGCAATCCCGTTCCCGGGTAACACGACTATTCAAGCCTTGGGTGTGGAACAAGGCTGAAGAAAGAACAAGAGTCTGCAGCAGCACTATCACTAACTTATGTAAAAGAGAGCGAGAAGAGAAGGTGCCTCGGTCGAGAGATGATCACGAAGTGATCCTTACTAGCAAGTCAAACATAACCCCACCGTGTTCACTTCCCGAATCCCTTTCGGAAAATGACCGTCACGGTACTCACGCTGGTAGTGTATTGGAACATGGTGTCAAGTTTTCTACAACCGGATATTAACAAATTCCCATCTGCCACATAACCGCGGGCACGGCTTTCGAAAGTTCATAACCCTGCAGGGGTGTTCCAACTTGGCCCATGACAAGCCCACGATCCGCGGAGTCGCAACTCCAAAGTGGGAAGGCTCAAGATACTCCGACTAAGGTAAGGCTAATCCAGCAAATCCTCTCGGCGTGCCGACACCCTGACAGTAGCCGCGCGTATCTAGTCTCAGGCCACGACCGGATGGGTGATCCTACAGGTAAAACCAATCCTCGAGTTTCCCCGTGGTGGCCCCGCATAACCCCTAGTTTGGACCAACACTCATGAGGAGCACTGGCCCGGGTTGTTGATTAAGAACTCGGGTTTGCAAGACCCTATGCAAGTTTTAGTTATTAGGCGAATAGTACCAATGTTGGGACTTGCTGGAAAAGACTTAGCACTTAGTGGTTTATCGAGGGGGTCCCATAACCCCAACCGTGTGAGGAACGCATAATCAAGGAACATAACACTGGTTTATACGGTTCCTAGCGGAATGAGTGGAACAAAACAGCAAAAAGGCTTAGCCTTCCACCCATTACCAATATATAGATGATTTCATTTAATAATTAATATAGTGTGATATCCCAACAAGCTTCAACAAGAAGCAAGAATCTTCAATCTTCACCTGCAACTAACAATGCTATAAGAGGGGCTGAGCGAAGCCTACGTATAGCCAATCAATGGTTTGCATAGGTAGGGTGGTTAAACAGGTTCATGGTTACAATAGGAGGCTGACAGGAAAACATGGGCATCGAGGCAAAACTATAGATCAAGATTTCTAGCAATAGGCAAAGATAGTAATTTTATTGGGTTTCCGTCATCTTGCCTGAAGAGTTGTCGATGGGATCGTAAGAGAGCTCCTCGTTCTGAACCTCGGTAGTAACCTCGTGCTCGTACTTGTACTCGGTCTCAGCTTCCGGCTCTACTCAAGCAAAACTCACAAGGCACGAAATCAACAAGATGCAATGCGCAAAATTACTGGATGCATGACTGATGCACTATGGAAGCAAAACAGATGCACTATGGATGCACAAAAAGTCTACATAGGAAGCACAGTGTTACAGCACAACAATATGCATCAATCAAAATACTTCAAAACATGATAACATGACGATATTATGAATCTACATGCAAAAACACACAAGTTACATATAGGACTTGTTCAAAACGGAGCAACGGGCTAAAAGTTACACCCGAAACAATAAACAGGCACAAGCTGAAATTAACAGCCACATAGCAACTTTGGAGCAAGAGATAAATAGTCTACATCACTCAAACATCATGGAAATGAGCATGGACATAAACTAGAAATACTCTACAGCAAACAAATCCATTGGAGCATCCCCAAAGGAGCCATGGATCAATAGCAACCAGCTATGACATATTGAACTTGACAACAAAGTCCTGACAGCAGTAATTTGTTGCAACTTGGGAGCAAAAGTTAAATATGCTACAGCCACCCAAATAAGCATGTGAGAACATGAATGGATAGCCAACAACTTATACTACAAGGAATCATCAAGAGTCACCCCAAAACTATCATGTATTTGCCTAGAACAACAAGCAAACATGGCATCTGAAAATAACAGATTCCAGACTTTGTGAAATTTCACTAAGTGTTAAACAGCAGTTTCATCATGGCGTCTTTGAGAGCAAGTTTAAGTCACCTCAAAGCATATCAAGACAAGTGGTTTGGACCACAGCAAAGTACACATGATGGTGAATCCAAAACATCTAAGCACGCATCAACGGGATAAACACATCAATAGCAACAAGCTCCTCAACTAGGCATCTTGTAACAAGTTTAACGACATAACAGCCACATAGCACTTCGCAAAGGAGATAAACATGGCAAGGTGAAATCTATCATGCAAGCTAAAGCAACAAACATGTAGAGCATATCATGATGAACACGTGGACATATCATTTGCTTCATTTGGATAAACATGCACCAAGTTATCACATTGCAAGGATGGCATGAAAACAACTACTAGCAGCAGTTTATAACAAGTAGCACTCTTCTCATGAAGATTAAGACATCTAGATGACCTCAAGCATGCATGGCACAAAGGAACAAAACGTAGTACATGTCTCCACGATCATTTTGACATATCATTTGCTCAAATCGGAGCAACACATAAAAAGTTATCCACAAAACAAAACAGCATCAGACATCAAAAATAACAGGGACTTAGTGAAAAAAAACCACCTCGGGTCAACGGGGTCAACGGGCGGCGCGGACCGGGCTGACGGAGGCGGATCGGGCTGAAGGACTCGCGGATCGGTCCTCGAGGCTCCGGGCGCTAACGGGCTTTGGGCGCGGCCCACCTGGCCGCTAGGGTTCGGCCCGCGGGAGGCAGAGCCGATCGGATGTGGGCGCTGCTCCCGATCCCTTCGAGCACAGGTGCGGCGGCGACCTCCCGAGCGGCGGTCAGGGGCCGGCGGGGCCGAGGGAAGGTGAGGCCGGGGCGGCGAGGGAGTCCCGCGGCGGCCGGCCGGAGGGCGGCGACGGGAGGTGACCCGGCGGCCTGGAGGCGCGAGGCGGCGGTGAGTGGCGGCGTCGGCGAGGCCCCGGCGAGGCCCGCGGCGGCGGAGGAGTGAGGGCGGCGGCGCAGCGAGCTCCTCCGGCGAGGATTTCGGTGGCGGCGGCTGGAGGAAGAAGATGACGCGCGGGGCCCGCGCGTCGGACGGAAGCACGACGACGGCACTACGGAAGCACGGACAGACTTCGGAAGCACGGTTTTTCTGGGACGTCGGAAGCACGGTGGCTCAACGGTGGAAGCACCGCGGATCAACGGTGGAAGCACCGGCGGTGAACTGTGGAAGCATTAGGGTTTCAGACGCGAAAATTGGGGGAGATGGACGTTTATATAGGCACAAGGAGCTAGGGTTGTCCAAATGAGGTGAGGTTTTCGGCCACGCGATCAAAATTGGATGGCCTAGATGAAGGGAGGGGTTTGGGTTGGTTTGGTGGGCTGTTGGAGTGGTGTCTTGGGCCTCAAAGAGGGGGTACTTTCAGCCCACGAGAATAACTATTGGAGCACCAAACGAACTCCAAACGCGACGAGATTTGACAGGCGGGTTACACACACCAAAACAACATCGCACGACAAGTCTCACACCAAAATGGAAACGTTACACGCCCAAACACCAAAGTAGGCCTCGGGGATGCCACAGACACGTGAGAGAGCTCCGGAACTCGAAACGGACAACGGAAAGGAACGAGTGGGACCGGATGCAACGACAACACAAATGCAATGCAATGCACATGACCACATGATATGAATGAATGCACACACGCACACGACAAAAAGACGAAAACCCGAAACGACGAAGAACCCGGAATGGAATAGATGGAGCCAATGATATATATATTGCCCAAAAGGGAAAGTATTACATCCGGGGCATTACAAACTCTCCTCCACTACAAAAAGATCTTGACCCGAGATCTAGGACTGGAAGAAGAAAGGGTACTCGGAACGAAGGTGATCTTCTTTTTCCCACGTAGCTTCTCGGTCGGTATGGTGTGACCACTTGACTTTCAAGAATTTGATGGACTTGTTGCGGGTCTTGCGCTCGGTTTCTTTGAGAATAGCAACTGGGTGCTCTCGATAAGACAAGTCTTGTTGAAGATCAATCTCCTCAAACGGAATGGTGCGTTCAGGCGTCTTGAAGCACTTGCGGAGTTGAGACACATGAAACACATCATGAACATTGGCGAAGTTGGAGGGGAGCTCAAGTTGATAGGCTAGATCACCTCTTTTGCCAAGGATCTTGAAAGGCCCGACGTATCTAGGAGCAAGCTTTCCTTTGATACCGAATCTTTGGGTGCCTTTCATAGGAGAAACACGGAGATAGACATGATCCCCAATGTTGAAGGCCAAATCACGATGCTTTCCATCATAGTAGCTCTTCTGACGCGACTGAGCGGCCTTGAGATTCTCACGCATGACTTTGCACATTTCTTCGGCTTATGAGATCAAGTCATTGCCAAGAAGTTGACGTTCACCCGTCTCGGACCAGTTGAGAGGGGTACGGCACTTTCTGCCATAGAGGATTTCAAACGGAGCTTTGCCGGCACTTGCTTGGAAGCTGTTGTTGTAAGAGAACTCAGCAAATGGAAGGCAATCTTCCCATTTCATGCCAAAAGATATGACACAGGCTCTGAGCATGTCTTCTAGAATCTGATTCACTCTCTTGACTTGACCACTAGTCTGAGGGTGAAAAGCAGTGCTGAACCTGGTCTTAGTGCCCATGTCAGACTGAAAGGAGTCCCAGAACTTAGAAGTGAACAAACTTCCACGGTCTAAGGAGATAACTTGAGGAATGCCATGTAAGGACACAATTCTGGAAGTGTACAACTCTGCCAGTTGAGCTGCATTGATAGATTCTTTGACTGGAAGGAAGTGAGCGACTTTGGTAAGCTTGTCAATCACCACAAAGATAGAATCATTCCCTCTCTTGGACTTAGGAAAACCAGTGATGAAATCCATTTCAATGTGGTCGAATTTCCACTCGGGAATAGGAAGAGGTTGGAGAAGACCGGCTGGACGTTGATGCTCTGCCTTCACTCTTCTGCAGACATCACATTCATTCACAAATTGGGCAATCTCCCTTTTCATGCGAGTCCACCAGTAAGATTGCTCGAGGTCTTGGTACATCTTGGAACTACCAGGATGAATGGAAAGGAGGGAATCATGTGCTTCGTCCATTATGAGCTTCCTGAGATCGCCTTTGGGAACCACAAGTCTGTCCTCAAAGAACAAGGTATCTCTCTCATCAACGCGATAGCACTTGTATTTAGGAGTACCCTTTGCAATACCATGTTTCACTTTTTGCACCATAGCATCACTGAGTTGGGCCTCACGGATCTGATCTTCCAAGGTAGGAGCAACTTGAAGATTTGCAAGAAAGCCTTGCGGAACAACTTGGAGGTTGAGCTTCCTGAATGCTTCACAAAGCTCAGGCTGGAACAGCTTGATAAGGAGGTTGTTGCAATATGCCTTTCTGCTCAAAGCATCTGCAATCACATTCGCCTTGCCAGGTGTGCATTCGATGCTTGGATCATACTCTTGGATCATTTCGACCCAACGAGTCTGGCGGAGGTTCAGATTCGGCTGTGTGAAGATGTACTTCAAGCTCTTGTGATCGGTGAAGATGTCGACTTTTCTGCCCAACAGAAGGTGTCTCCACGTAATCAAAGCATGTACCACAGCTGCTAGTTCAAGATCATGTGTGGGGTAGTTCTTCTCACTTGGCTTCAGCTGACGAGAAGTGTATGCCACAATTCTCTTCTCCTGCATAAGCACACCACCAAGTCCTTGAAGAGAAGCATCACAGAATACTTCGTAGGGCTTGGACTCATCTGAGGAGTAAGAACTGGAGCAGAGACGAGCTTTTCTTTGAGAGTTTTGAATGCCACTTCACAATCTGGAGACCAGTAGTACTTGACATTCTTCTGCAGCAAGTTGGAAAGAGGCTTGGCAATCTTGGAGAAGTTCTCAACGAACCTTAGCTGGCAAGACCAACAAAGCTTCGGAGTTGCTTGACGTTCTGAGGAGCTTCCCAGTTGACAATTGCTTCAACTTTCTCGGGGTTTACCGCAATACCATCAGCGGAGATCATATGGCCCAGATACAAGACCTTATCGAGCCAAAACTCGCACTTGGAGAACTTGGCATAGAACTTATGTTCACGGAGTCTGTCGAGAACCAGACGGAGGTGCTTTTCGTGATCATCTTCGTTTTTGGAGAAAACCAAAATGTCATCCAGATACACAAGCACGAACTCGCCGGTGTAGGGGTTGAAAATGTAGTGCATCATTCTCGAGAAGGTAGGTGGAGCATTAGCGAGACCAAAGGACATGACTGTATACTCATATGAGCCATAGTTCGTTCTGAAGGCAGTCTTGGGGATATCTTCTTCACGAATGCGAATTTGGTGATAGCCCATTCGGAGATCGAGCTTAGAGAACACTTTAGCTCCTTTGAGCTGCTCGAACAATTCATTGATGTTGGGGAGCGGATACTTGTTCTTTATTGTCTTCTTGTTCAATGGCCGGTAATCTACGCAAAGGCGCTCCGTGCCATCCTTCTTCTTGACAAATAAGACACCACAGCCCCAAGGAGACGTACTAGGCCTGATCAGACCCATACGCTCCTGTTCATCAAGCTGTTTCTTTAACTCCTTCAACTCTTTAGGAGAGAGCTTGTACGGACGCCGGCATGCTGGCTCAGTACCAGGCTCGAGTTCAATGACGAATTCCACTTGACGGTGTGGAGGCATGCCTGGAAGTTCTTCAGGAAAGACGTATTCGTATTCGTTAACCACCGGAATTTGAGATATGGCATTCATTTCGCCCTTGTCATTGAGAGAGAAAAGCCTGATTGTGTTATCCCGAGAGGCGAAGATAATCACATCATCATCGGAATGAGTAATCTTGACTTCCTTCTGTGCACAATCAATTTGAGCATCATGCTGAGAAAGCCAATCCATTCCGAGGATAAGATCGATGTCAGAATTGCCAAGAACCACCAGAGAGGCCAGAAATCGATAATCACCCATGCGAATAGAAACATCCGGAGCATATATACTGGAATGCATTAGTTTACCCGGAGAAACAACTAATAATTCCCTTGGCAAACTTTTGATGTCAACATTATGCTTGGATGCGAATGGTTGAGACATGAAAGAATATGAAGCACCCGAATCAAACAAAACTTTAGCAGGTTTAGGGTTGTCTGGAAGATTACCCAATATGACATCAGAAGAATTCTCCGCTTGCGCTGCATTCATCAGATTCACCCTTGCAGACTTTGGATCATGCTTGACAATAGCTGTACTGACGGGTGGAGGAGGCGGAAGGCGCCTTGAGTTGTTGCACTTGTTGGAATAATGACCCTTCTGGCCACACTTGTAGCAAGTGACCTCAGAAAGAGGACGAGTAGGAGGAACACTTGGTATTGGAGCTTGGAACTGCGACTTGGACTGCTTGCTTGGGTTGGGTGGGTGGGAGATACCACGGTCACCAGCATTCTTGTTGTTGTTGTTGTAGGGAGCTCGGATCACAGGAGGAGGTGGAAGCCAAAACTTCTGTTGCTTCGCGACCACTTGAGAAGATGAGGAGGAGTGAACAGCATCTCGAATCCTCTTTTTGGAAGCTTCCATCTTGAGCTGGCCTGCCTCTTGCTTAAGCGTCATATTATAGAATTTGTCAAACTCATCAGGCTCGAACAAGGTGAGAGCAAGTTAAAGTTCATCCTTCAGACCACCACGAAACTGATAGATCTTGCTCTTGGCATCTGGGATGTCTTGCTTAGCATAGCGGGCAAGATTTTGGAACTTGACATTATACTGGTAGACAGTCATTGAGCCTTGCTTCAGGTTGCGGAATTGCTCACACATACCCTCGATGACACTTGTTGGAATGTGGTGAGAGCGAAAGTCCTTGCAGAACTCATCCCAAGAGATCACACGCCCTTCTCTGGAGTCTTTGTACTGCTGCCACCAGTCAGCTGCTTGGTCCTGGAGTTGGAAGGCTGCAAACTTCACATAGTCCTCAGGCCTAACATTACTGCACTCAAAATTCTTCTTGATATCAGTTATCCAATCTTCAGCATCGAGAGGGTCGACACAGTAACTGAAAGCCTTTGATTGATTGGCCAAGAACTGGTTGAGCGTAGCATGGTGCTGTTAGTTGAAGAAATTGCCTTGGTTCCCTGGAGCACCCTGATTTGCTTGATTTGCTTGCATTTGCTGCATCATTTGCATCAACATCTGGGTGTTCTGGTTTGTAGTCTGCATAATCGCTCTCCAGGCCTCAGACGGAGGAGGAGGCGAATGAGGACGGTCTGGAGCCTCTTCACCCTCTGGGTTAGCGTTGGGAACCCGTTTCGGAGCCATCCTGAAAGAGATGACCACCAATCAGCAATTGATTGAAAGAAGATATAAGCTGAAACAACGGATAGAAATGCAACATAGTCTTCACAAGAATCATTCGAACAAGAGGAACGAATGAAATTCTCAGCTTAATGATAACAACAATCTTCACGAGAAGCCACTAGGAGACAAAAGGTAAGTAAGAAAAAACAACAAGGTACAGATGGAACAAACACAAGATTGGAGCTTCGTTCGACATCTTTGTGCTGTAAGATTATGGAACGTGTTACGAAAGGATTTTGCAATCCCCGGATCAGCATAGCCAAGGACCCTTTAAGATGCAACTCCCGATCGGAACATCGGCCATAATACCACTTCACTCAATGTAGAACCCCGAACTCCGTAACCTGCATTCGTTTGAAGAATGCCTATGATCTACTAGATGAACCCATCTATTAATTTTCGAAAGTTTCCAGTTATGCAATCAGGTGTTGGGGATATAGGGGAAGCATCACGCACCCAACTCTAATCCTACATCCAGCTATATCCATCCTTCAACACATAACCAGTCGTTCTCGGAAACTGTCTACCTCGGACCTTCAAAAAGCATCCACAATACAAAGCTATGGCAATACTCCCGAACTACCTCCCTAGTACTGGGTGATGTCGGGGTTATCTTGCCACTAACCGTATAGGAGAGTTTTCGATGTCGGCCGTCTTAAGTACTCTAGAACTGCCACGATATGCTTGTGACGACAATACCCCGAAGCTCAACTCCCCGGGACACTGCCACAACCCCTAATGTCAGGAGGCATCGAGAATAATATTCTCGTCACAAAGACATCGAAACAATCCAACAATACTCGCGAGATTCCTAAAAAAAATTGGTGCAATTTTTGAAAGTAGAAGAGGCAAGAGTAGTCATCAGGAGTCCTCACCAGAATGAAAAGAGATGAGGAGCAAAAGAAATCCTACTCTCCGATATAAATATAGGACTCAAAACATTTTTAAGTGTGTGCCTAGACTCGACCGTCAACGATTTGATCAAACAGTGGGGGCTTCTAGGTCGGAGAAGGCTCTGATACCAACTTGTAATGCTCAGGATGGGACTATATCTCCTACGTATCGAGGCACGACTTAAAGAAATAAGCCCATTATAGAATGATCGCAAGTTTGGTACCTTTGCACATCTCATGTAAAAATAGGGATGAAAGCTGAAAAGATAGTTGGCTTACACTCGCCACGTCACACAAATTCATTACATGTCCAAACATCATTCCATAAACATCACAGCCCATCTAAGGGTAAGATCCAAATGACAAGATACCAAACATAACATTAAACCACAGGTCTAGATAGAATCCTAGTAGAAGCTCTACTGATCAATCAGATAGTTCACATAGTAACGGCTACGCTCCTCGTCGTACTCCCAGTCTAGCTCGGTGCCATCGCCTGTGTAGCTCACCATCGTACCTGCATCTGGTGTATTGAAGTAACTGTGAGCCACAGAGGACTCAGCAATCCCGTTCCCGGGTAACACGACTATTCAAGCCTTGGGTGTGGAACAAGGCTGAAGAAAGAACAAGAGTCTGCAGCAGCACTAGCACTAACTTATGTAAAAGAGAGCGAGAAGAGAAGGTGCCTCGGTCGAGAGATGATCACTAAGTGATCCTAACTAGCAAGTCAAACATAACCCCACCATGTTCACTTCCCGAATCCCTTTCGGAAAATGACCGTCACGGTACTCACGCTGGTAGTGTATTGGAACATGGTGTCAAGTTTTCTACAACCGGATATTAACAAATTCCCATCTGCCACATAACCGCGGGCACGGCTTTCGAAAGTTCGTAACCCTGCAGGGGTGTTCCAACTTGGCCCATGACAAGCCCACGATCCGCGGAGTCGCAACTCCAAAGTGGGAAGGCCCGAGTATCCTCGGAATCCCGTGCTCAAGATACTCCGACTAAGGTAAGGCTAATCCAGCAAATCCTTCCGACGTGCCGACACCCTGACAGTAGCCACGCGTATCTAGTCTCAGGCCACGACCGGATGGGTGATCCTACAGGTAAAACCAATCCTCGAGTTTCCCCGTGGTGGCCCCGCATAACCCCCAGTTTGGACCAACACTCATGAGGAGCACTGGCCCGGGTTGTTGATTAAGAACTCGGGTTTGCAAGACCCTATGCAAGTTTTAGTTATTAGGCGAATAGTACCAATGTTGGGACTTGCTGGAAAAGACTTAGCACTTAGTGGTTTATCGAGGGGGTCCCATAACCCCAACCGTGTGAGGAATGCATAATCAAGGAACATAACATCGGTTTATACGGTTCCTAGCGGCATGAGTGGAACAAAACACCAAGCAAAAAGGCTTAGCCTTCCACCCATTACCAATATATAGATGATTTCATTTAATAATTAATATAGTGTGATATCCCAACAAGCTTCAACAAGAAGCAAGAATCTTCAATCTTCACCTGCAACTAACAATGCTATAAGAGGGGCTGAGCGAAGCCTACGTATAGCCAATCAATGGTTTGCATAGGTAGGGTGGTTAAACAGGTTCATGGTTGCAATAGGAGGCTGACAGGAAAACATGGGCATCGAGGCAAAACTACAGATCGAGACTTCTAGCAATAGGCAAAGATAGTAATGTTATCGGGGTTCGGTCATCTTGCCTGAAGAGTTGTCGATGGGATCGTAAGAGAGCTCCTCGTTCTGAACCTCGGTAGTAACCTCGTGCTCGTACTCGTACTCGGTCTCAGCTTTCGGCTCTACTCAAGCAAAACACACAAGGCACGAAATCAACAAGATGCAATGCGCAAAATTACTGGATGCATGACTGATGCACTATGGAAGCAAAACAGATGCACTATATATGGAAGCACAGAAAGTCTACATAGGAAGCACAGTGTTACAGCACAACAATATGCATCAAGCAAAATACTTCAAAACATGATAACATGAGGATATTATGAATCTACATGCAAAAACACACAAGTTACATATAGGACTTGCTCAAAACGGAGCAACGGACTAAAAGTTACACCCGAAACAATAAACATGCACAAGCTGAAATTAACAGCCACATAGCAACTTCGGAGCAAGAGATAAATAGTCTATATCACTCAAACATCATGGCAATGAGCATGGACATAAACTAGACATACTCTACAGCAAACAAATCCATTGGAGCATGCCCAAAGGAGCCATGGATCAATAGCAACAAGCTATGACATATTGAACTTGACAACAAAATCCTGACAGCAGTAATTTGTTGCAACTTGGGAGCAAAAGTTAAATATGCTACAGCCACCCAAATAAGAATGTGAGAACATGAATGGATAGCCAACAACTTATACTACAAGGAATCATCAAGAGTCACCCCAAAACTATCATGGATTTGCCTAGAACAACAAGCAAACATGGCATCTGAAAATAACAGATTCCAGACTTAGTGAAATTTCACTAAGTGTTAAACAGCAGTTTCATCATGGCATCTTTGAGAGCAAGTTTAAGTCACCTCAAAGCATATCAAGACAAGTGGTTTGCACCACAGCAAAGTACACATGATGGTGAATCCAAAACATCTAAGCACGCATCAAGGGGACAAACACATCAATAGCAACGAGCTCCTCAACTAGGCATCTCGTAACAAGTTTAACGACATAACAGCCACATAGCACTTCGCAAAGGAGATAAACATGGCAAGGTGAAATCTATCATGCAAGCTAAAGCAACCAACATGTAGAGCATATCATGATGAACACGTGGACATATCATTTGCTTCATTTGGATAAACATGCACCAAGTTATCACATTGCAAAGATGGCATGAAAACAACTACTAGCAGCAGTTTATAACAAGTAGCACTCTTCTTATGAAGATTAAGACATCTAGATGACCTCAAACATGCATGGCACAAAGGAACAAAACGTAGTACTTGTCTCCACGATCATTTTGACATATCATTTGCTCAAATCGGACCAACACATAAAAAGTTATCCACAAACAAAACAGCATCAGACATAAAAAATAACAGGGACTTAGTGAAAAAAACCACCTCGGGTCAACGGGATCAATGGGCGGCGCGGACCGGGCTGACAGAGGCGGATCGGGCCGAAGGACTCGCGGATCGGGCCGAAGGACTCGCGGATCGGGCCTCGGGGCTCCGGGCGCTAACGGGCTTCGGGTGCGGCCCACCTCCCTGCTAGGGTTTGGCTCGCGGGAGGCAGAGCCGATCGGATCTGGGCGCTGCTCCCGATCCCTTCGAGCGCAGGTGCGGCGGCGACCTCCCGAGCGGCGGGTAGGGGCCGGCGGGGCCGAGGGAAGGTGAGGCCGGGGCGACGAGGGAGTCCCACGGCGGCCGGCCAGAGGGGCGGCGACGGGAGGTGACCCGGCGGCCTGGAGGCGCGAGGCGGCGGTGAGTGGCGGCGCCGGCGAGGCCCACGGTGGCGGAGGAGTGAGGGCGGCGGCGCAGCGAGCTCCTCCGGCGAGGATTCCGGCGGTGGCGGCTGGAGGAAGAAGATGACGCGCAGGGCCCGCGCGTCGGACGGAAGCACGGCGACGGCACTACGGAAGCACGGACGGACTTCGGAAGCACGGTTTTTCTGGGACGTCAGAAGCACGGTTTTTCTGGGACGTCGGAAGCACGGTGGCTCAACGGAGGAAGCACTGCGGATCAACGGTGGAAGCTCCGGCGGTGAACTGTGGAAGCATTAGGGTTTTAGACGCGAAAATTGGGGGAGATGGACGTTTATATAGGCACAAGGAGCTAGGGTTGTCCAAATGAGGTGAGGTTTTTGGCCACGCGATCAAAATTGGATGGCCTAGATGAAGGGAGGGGTTTGGGTTGGTTTGGTGGGCTGTTGGAGGGGTGTCTTGGGCCTCAAAGAGGGGGTACTTTCAGCCCACGAGAATAACTGTTGGAGCACCAAACGAACTCCAAACGCGACGAGATTTAACAGGCGGGTTACACACACCAAAACAACATCGCACGACAAGTCTCAAACCAAAACGGAAACATTACACGTCCAAACACCAAAGTAGGCCTCGGGGATGCCACGGACACGTGAGAGAGCTCCGGAACTCGAAACGGACAACGGAAAGGAACGAGTGGGACCGAATGCAACGACAACACAAATGCAATGCAATGCACATGACAACATGATATGAATGAATGCACACACGCACACGACAAAAAGACGAAAACCCGAAAAGACGAAGAACCCGGAATGGAATAGATGGAGCCAAGGATAAATATATTGCCCAAAAGGGAAAGTATTACATCCGGGGCATTACACAGTTCCTGAGGACGGCTGCAATGAGAGAACCCACCATGTACTCCTACATGGCCTCTCATCGCTACCTTTACCAAATCGTGTTCACACACTTAGCTCTCAATAGTAGAACATGTTCACCACATTCCAGTTCATCACCGATGAATCAGACCTGACTCAACTCTAAGCAGTAGAAGGCATAACCTGAAAGCATGAATGAGTAGGCACAACATGGCTCAAACAACTCCTACTCATGCTAGTGGGTTTCAACTATTTACTGTGGCAATGACAGGTCATGCAGAGGAAAGGGGTTCAACTACCACAGCAGGTAACAGTTGAAGCGTTGTTGTCCTAATGCAGTAAAAGAGAGCAAGAGCGAGAGAGTGGGATTTTATCGGGATGCTCAAAGGGGTTTTGCTTGCCTGTTACTTCTGAAGATGGTATTGTGTCTTCATCAGTGTCATCGATCACATCATCGGAACAACGTCTACCGAGAGGGGACAAATACCGGCAAACAAGAGAGAACACAATCAATGCAATGCGGCAATATGATGCATGATCATGACATGGCAATATGCTGTTGATTGAGCTAATGCAACTAGCAACCATATTAAATGAAGTTGGTTTGAACCAAAGGTTCAAATTCAAACTCCACATGTGGTTATTTAAATGTCATTTAATTGGTTTGACATGATCAGCAGGTTTAACTTGTTCAAAGATGCATGAAAATGCCATAAACAGATTCCTTGAATTTTTCTGATCATTTTTCATATATAAATTATTTTCAATGGAGTTATAGATTATTTTCTGTGATTTTTAGAAGTTTTAGCTTTTTGTTGAAATAAATAAATCATTTTTTATTTATTTAAAATCCCAGAAAACAGATATTGTGTCAGCATGACGTCATTGTGATGTCAGGAGGTCAAAGGGCCAGTCCAGGTCAAACCTGACATGTGGGGTCCACACGTCAGTGGCTCTGCTAATTAACAGGGTTAATTAGCACTAGTTAATCCTAAACTATAATTAGACAGGGCATGGCCCACATATCAGTGACTACCTAACTAACCACTTAATTAGTACTAACCTAGGTTAATTAACAGGGCGGGCCCCACTTGTCAGTGAGTCAGTGGTTGACTAAGGGTGTGGGGCCCAAATGTCAGTGACTCGGGGTGGTCAACCCACCGGTCAAACAAGTCAAAAGCGCCGGCGGCTCGTCGCCGGCGGCGACAGACGCGGCGGAGGGCTCGGAAAATGCCCTCCGGCGACAAAAACATCGGCGGAGAGCATCTACTTGCTCCTGGGACTCTCGCGCACCTAGGGGTGAAGCCAGAATCGCCGGGGATGGCCGGAGTCGACGGCAACGACTACAGCAGCGGCGGCCGGAGTACGGTGGTGACTGATACATCCAAAACGTATCTATAATTTCTGCTTGCTCCATGCCACTTTTGGGTGATATTGCTATGATATTCATACACTTCCATACACTTTTGATCATATTTGGACTAACTTACTAATCCAGTGCACCCCAGTGCCAGTTTCTGTTTTCGGCTGTTTTTGTATTTCATGTTTTCACGTTTCGAGAACTAACCAGAAAAATCCAGAAAAATTATATAAAAAATCAGCATTCCGGAAACAACACTTCGTTCGAAAGGCAGTCTGGGGGGACACAGGGGCTCCAGGCGCCCTGTGGGCGCCCCCCCTGGGCCGTGCCGGGGGGGCGCCTGGGCCCCCCGAGGCTCCCCCGATGCCCTACTTTGGCATATATTTAAAGGACCCTCCGTAACCCTCAGAACAGGAACTCTTTTCGCGATCCCATCTCTGTTCCGCCGCCGCCGCCGCTTCCAAGATCGGGAGCACCAGGAGAACTCTTCCGGGCACCCAGACGGAGGGGAGGATCACCACCGGGAGCTTCTCCACCACCATGGATGCCTCCCGGATGACTCGTGAGTAGTCTCCCTTGGACCATGAGTCCATGACCAGTAGCTATGTGATGTTCTCCTCCCGTTCTTGTGCTTCACTAATTAGTCCTCGTGAGCTGCCCTACATGATCGAGGCACCTATGTAATCCTTATGCTGTTGCTATGTTGAGTTAGCTGGGATCCGATGGATTATGAGATTATGTTCAGATTGATCTTGAGTAATTGATACGTCCAAAATGCATCACTATTTTGTATTATAATTTATCCTTATTCATTGATATATTTCACGTTATGATGATGTTCTTATGTTGTTTTGGTCTATTTTACACAGTTTGCAACTTTCCGATACCGAAACAGCAGACGCAGGATTCAGCAGGAAAAAGTGGATGCTGAGTTGCTGAAGAAGAACACCTCCCAATTACCTGAAATGTGACGGGAGGTATTTTTCAGACGAATAACGAAGACACGCAAAAGGGGGGTCAGAGGGGGCCACAGGGTGCCCAGGCGGCCTGGGGGCGCCCCCTGGCCGCGCCGGGGGGGCGCCTGGAGCCCCTGGCCCACCTCTGGTCGCCCCCTTTTGCATATATGTTCTCCGTCCCCCGAAAACCCTAGACACGGGACTTTTTACGGAGTTCCGCCGCCGCTTCGAGGCGGAAACCTACCGAGAAGAAAAGGGCATCTCCGGTGGGCAGATTCCGCCGGGGAGATCACCTCCCGGAAGGGGAGATCGTCGCCATCGTCATCACCATCGTCACGGGCATCATCGAGATCATCATCAACATCATCCCCAACACCAGCACCATCTCCATCTTCATCCAAATCTCATCTTACCATCGTAACTCGTGTTTTAACTCGTACTACCTATCCTCTCTACTCCATTGGTGTTGATTACTACTTTGTGGTGAATGCTATTGAGTTTTGTTGGAGAAATATTATTACGTCCAGATTGTTTATCACATATTTATCCCCACTGATCATGATTTCTTTTATGTCTTGTGAGTAGTTACCTTAGTTCTTGAGGACATGGGGAAAGTCTTGTTGTTAGTAGTCATATGCTGTTGAAGTAATATGTGTTGTTTGATACTTAAGTTGCGTTGTCATTCTACTAGTGGTGTTGCGTGAGTCGAACACCCAACACTTCGCCTTATTAAGGACCTAGGAGAATACATTGTGTATAAAGAATGTTTATGGTGGGTTGCCGGAGTGACAGAAACCTGAACCCCAGTTCGCACGCTTTTGCATAAGGGAATAATGGATCCTCGATCGTATTGCTATGGTTAGGCT
Source organism: Secale cereale (assembly GCA_902687465.1). NCBI lineage: Eukaryota > Viridiplantae > Streptophyta > Magnoliopsida > Poales > Poaceae > Secale > Secale cereale. Next base: position 548,766,649 of record LR738714.1, read on the forward strand.
TTTGCCTTAAATTCTATCTTGTATTTGTGGATGCTTGCAAGGTGTTTAATCATAAGAGTGCATTCATCTTAGTCTAGAGAGAGCACTAGCATAGATCCACCCACTCAACACTTATCAACACATATCATAGTATCGATACGGAGTATGGCGAAAGCACATGACTACCTCTCCCGTGTGTCCTCAAGAACGATTTAGTCTTTATAAGTTCAGTTGCTAGGCCTCTCCTTTGCTAAGAAAGGATTGGGACACTTGTTACTCTCAGTACCTTTTACATTACTTGCCTTTATATTCCTGTTGCTTATACCGGGAAAACCCCTAAAAGTTATCTTTCAGTGCTTGCAGTAATTTCTTGCTCAGAATCGCTTATCAATACCTTCTGCTCTTCGTTGGGTTCGACACTCTTACTTATCGAAAACGTTGCAACAGATCCCTTACGGTTGAGGGTCATCAAGTAACGTTTTCTGGCGCCGTTGCCGGGGAGCGTAGCACTATTGGTAAAGTGAAACTGGTAAGAAAGTCTTTTTATAATTTTGTTTTTATTTTTGCTATTGCTGCTCTTTGTCCTTATGGATAACCCTATTATTGGAGCGTTGCTTGCGGGAAGACGCCCCACACCTGTGGTGGTTGATCCTCCCCCTACTGAAATTGTGCCTTATAAAATACCAGCTGGCATTATCAATTATGTTTTGGCTAATCGTTATGCAGGAGACAGACATCCCGGTGAGCACTTGTTATATTTGTCACGACTATGTTCATTATTTAAGCTTGCAGGTGTAACGAGGGAGTTTGTCATGAGGAAATTATTTGCTGTATCACTTATAGATAAAGCTTCAGATTGGTATGGGCTTCTCGATAACTCACACTTGCTGGACTGGCAGGAGCTTATGTCTCTCTTTTATACTAAGTTTTATCCTCTTCATGAAATTCATCGAGACAAGAATTATATATATAACTTTAGGTCTCGTGACGGAGAAAGCATTGCTCAAGCTTGGGGGAGACTGAAGTCTCTGATGCTCAAATGCCCAATTAATAAGCTTCCCAAGGAAATTATACTTACAAATTTTTATGCCAGGCTTTCTCGTCGGGATAAGGAGATGCTGGATGCCTCCTCTAGTGGGGTATTTCAGAAGAAGAGTGTTGAAGAAAGGTGGGATCTCCTTGAAAGAATCCAGAGGAATACCGAAGATTGGGAAATTGATAAAGGTATTGAACCCGCTATAAATTATGAACATGACTATATTGAGAGCTATGTGGAAACTGATTACTTCAATACTTTTTGCTCTAAGATTGGTCTTGATTCCCATCTAGTGATTGATTTATGTAAGAATTTTGCCTCTCACGTTGATTCTTTTAAAAAGAGTAGAGACCAGCACCATGCACCTTTTAAAGAACCACCTATTGATATTTATGTTGCTGAGCCTATTTTGCCTGCAGTCATATATGAAAAGCCTCCTTTTCCCACGAGGATAAAGGAACACTCTCTTGTGACAGGCATAATAAATAAAAGTGAGAGAAGAATTGATGAACCTGAGGACTAGATCAGGGTCGATCCTCAAGTTGCATTGATTAAAGACCTTGCTACTGATGATGTTTTGGATTCCAATATAACTTTTTGTGCTGTTTCCACTAACCTTGTCACAGCCAAGAACAAAGGCCCAATTTCAGGTACTCCGGTGGTATCTGTTAAAATAGGAGATCACAATTATTATGGGCTATGCGATTTGGGATCGAGTGCAAGTGCTATTCCTTATTCACTCTATGAAGAAATCATCGGTGAGATTTCCCCTTGTGAACTTGAAGAAGTTGATGTTACTATTCATCTTGCAAATAGATCAACTATCTCTCCTATCGGAATTGTGAGGGACGTTGAAGTTCTATGTGGAAAGGTAAAATACCCTACCGACTTTCTGGTACTTGGTTCAGCCAGGGACAATTTTTGTCCCATCATTTTTGGTAGACCTTTTCTTAGAACTTGTGGAGCTATAATAGATTGCAAGAAAGGTAAAGTTTCTGTTGAATTCGATGGTGAGCCATATGAATTTAATTTTTCTAAGTTCTCTAAGCAGCCTCGTGGTACTGATTCACCTAGTGATGATAAAATTATTGAAAGTATTGCCTCTATTGCTATTCCCCCTGATGATCCTTTGCCGCAATACATGGAGGACCACGAGAATGATTGGCATATGCAGGAAAGAAATGAACTAGATGAAATATTCTTGAGGCAGCCTGCTATCCTGAAGCACAACCTTCCGGTTGAACCTTTGGGAATTTTATCAAAACCAAAAGAAGACCCGGTGTTCGATCTTAAACCTCTTCCCGATACGCTCAAGTATGCTTATTTAGATGAAAAGAAAGTATATCCTGTTATTATCAATTCTAACCTTTCAGGATATGAAGAAGAGCGATTATTGGAAGTACTTCGTAAACACCGAGGCGCAATTGGCTATACCCTTGATGACCTTAAGGGGATTAGTCCATCTATCTGTCAACATACTATCAACCTTGAGCCTGATGCTAAACCAGTTGTTGATCATCAACGACGGTTGAACCCGAAGATGATGGATGTCATGAGAACTGAGATTCTCAAGCTTCTAGCCGCAGGTATCATCTACCCTATAGCTGACAGTAAGTGGGTAAGTCCGGTACATTGTGTTCCTAAGAAAGGAGGTACAACTGTGGTTCCTAATGATAAAAATGAACTAATACCTCAGAGAATTATTATTGGATATAGAATGTGTATTGATTACAGGAAGTTGAACAAGGCAACCAGGAAGGATCACTACCCGTTGCCGTTCATCGACCAAATGCTTGAAAGGTTATCCAAAAATACCCACTTTTGTTATCTCGATGGTTATTCTGGCTTCTCTCAAATTCATGTTAACACTGCCGATCAAGAGAAGACCACTTTTACTTGTCCTTTTGGTACTTATGCTTACAGACGTATGCCTTTTGGTTTATGTAATGCCCCTGCTACTTTTCAAAGGTGTATGTCTGCTATCTTTCATGGTTTCTGCGGGGATATTATGGAAGTCTTCATGGACGATTTATCCGTCTATGGAACTTCATTTGACCATTGTCTTCACAACCTTAATAAAGTTTTGCAGAGATGCGAGGAGACAAATTTGGTACTCAACTGGGAGAAGTGCCACTTTATGGTTAATGAAGGAATTGTTCTTGGTCACAAGATTTCCGAAAGGGGAATTGAAGTGGACAAAGCCAAGATCGAAGCTATTGAGAGGATGCCCTATCCAAGGGACATCAAAGGTATTCGCAGTTTTCTCGGTCATGCAGGTTTTTATAGAAGATTTATTAAAGACTTTTCTAAAACCTCGAGACCCCTCACTAATCTTCTCCAGAAGGATGTTCCTTTTGCGTTTGATGAAAATTGTTAGGAAGCTTTTGAAGTCCTTAAGAAAGCTTTAATAACTGCTCCTATAGTACAACCACCTGACTGGAATTTACCTTTTGAGATTATGTGTGATGCAAGTGATTTTGCTGTTGGAGCTGTTTTAGGACAAAGAGTTGATAAGAAATTGAATGTTATACATTATGCTAGCAAAACCCTTGATAGTTCTCAAAGAAATTATGCTACTACTGAGAAGGAATTCTTAGCTGTAGTTTTTGCTTGTGATAAGTTTAGGCAGTATATTGTTGATTCCAAAGTTATTATTCATACTGATCATGCTGCCATTAAATATCTTATGACAAAGAAGGATGCCAAGCCAAGGCTTATCAGATGGGTACTCCTTCTCCAAGAATTTGATTTGCAGATTGTTGATAGGAAAGGGGAAGACAATCCGGTAGCGGACAATCTTTCGAGAATGGAAGATATGCCGCATGACCCCATCCCAGTTAACGATAGTTTTCCAGACGAGCAACTTGCCGTTGTAAAAATACAACCTCTTTCTGACCCTTGGTATGCAGATTATGCTAATTTTATTGTTGCGAAGTATTTGCCTCCAGGTCTAACATTTCAGCAAAGGAAGAAGTTCTTTCATGATTTGAGGCACTACTTTTGGGATGACCCACATCTTTTCAAAGAAGGTCCCGACGGGATCGTGAGAAGATGCATTCCGGAACATGAGCAGAAGGACGTTCTCCGACGGTGTCATGATAGTCCCTATGGAGGACATCATGCCGGTGAGAGGACTGCACATAAGGTTCTTCAATTAGGTTTTTATTGGCCTACTCTCTTTAAAGATGCTAGCAATTATGTTTTAGCTTGTGATAAATGTCAGAGAGTTGGTAACATTAGTAGAAGGAATGAGATGCCTATGAATTACTCACTAGTGATTGAACCTTTTGATTGTTGGGGTTTTGATTTTATGGGTCCTTTTCCTTCTTCGCACAAGTACACTCACATTTTAGTAGCTGTTGATTATGTGACCAAGTGGGTTGAAGAAATCCCCACTGAAAGTGCTGATCACAAAACATCTTTGAAAATGCTTAAAGATGTAATTTTTCCTAGGTTTGGTGTACCAAGGTATCTCATGACCGATGGAGGATCACACTTCACGCACGGAGCTTTTAGAAAAGCTCTAGCTAAATACGATGTTAATCATAGAATTGCTTCACCGTATCATCCTCAAACTAGTGGGCAAGTTGAGCTTACCAATAGAGAGATTAAGTTGATCTTGCAGAAAATAGTAAACATAAATAGGAAGGATTGGTCAAATAAATTAGGAGATGCTTTGTGGGCATATAGAACTGCTTACAAAAACCCCATGGGCATGTCCCCCTATAAGATGGTATATGGCAAGGCTTGCCATTTGCCATTAGAGCTAGAGCACAAAGCTTTCTGGGCTGTTAGAGAGCTTAACGCTGACCCAAAACTAGCTGGTGAGAAGCGTCTCATGAACTTGACTTCTCTAGATGAATGGAGAAGTGAAGCTTACGAGAGCGCTAAAATGTTCAAGGAAAAGGTAAAAAGGTGGCATGATAGGAAGATTCTGAAACGTGAATTTAATGTTGGTGATAAAGTTTTGTTGTTTAGATCCCGTTTCAGGTTTTCTCCAGGTAAACTACTTTCCAGGTGGGAAGGACCATTTCATATTAAAGAAGTTTATCGGTCTGGTGCAATTAAGATTAATAATTTTGAAGGCACCAAACCCCAAGTTGTGAATGGGCAAAGACTTAAACATTACATAGCAGGAGACCCTGTCGATGTTGATGTGAATATAATATACACAACAACCCACGAAGAACATGTTGCAGCCCTGTTTCAGACGCCAGCAGAAGCAGAATAAAGAAAAGGTATGTAGTACGGTAAGAAAACACCGCAAACCATCATAAAAGTTCAGTATTACGAGTTTTTGTAAAATTAGTAAAATTCCGAGTCGAAGTGGAGCCGGAGACGACCACCAGGGAGTCCAGGCGCCCCCCTGGCGCCCCCCCTGGGCCGCGCCGGCAGGCCGCCTGGACACCCTGGAGCCCGTCTCCGACCCCGCCTTGGTCTGTTACCTTCCTTTCTGTGCATAAAATTTTCCTATATATTTGCCCGGGGTGTTCCGGCAACGTATCTTGCGATTTCGCGTGTTTTCTCTTCGATCTGTTTCTGCCAGGAAATCTTTCAGCTAAATTTAGGTGCCATGGCTTCTCCAAGTTCCCCCAAGGACACGTTCGTCGTCAACGTCATCATCCCTTACCTCGCTGAGGTGAAGAAGCACCCTCAGGTTGTTCAGATGAAGGAAGGCGTCCTTCATCAAGAAGATCTGAAGGGACCTATCAAGGAGGGGAGCGTCCAGGCCAGGCTAGAAGAAGTGGAGCAAGAAGTCTTCAAGTACAAGAAGATGACCGAGCGTGGTGTCGAAGCTAACTTTGACATCACCAACGAGCTGAAGAACTACTTTCTGAAGGAGATGAAGGAGATTTGGGAAAGAATCGCCGCGTCTGAAGACAGAATTATAGAACTCCAAGGGAAAATTAATGATCTACATAACCAGAACTGTGAGTATGAACTAAGGTTTCTACACATGGGTTTGGGTGCTGAATGCAGGATCCAGGAGACGAGCTTCTCATATGAGACTGGAGAACCCCTTCCATGGAAGAGCTTCGCCAAGAACTACTTGATCAACGCCAACAAGGATGATGAGTGAAATCTCCGTGGGTAATGGCATTCCCTTGGCTTGTTCCAAGCTTGGGGGAGTGCCCGGTATCTTTATCTTTTACCTTTTGTCTTTCAGAAGTCAAGTAGAGTCGTATCATGTGTAGGGAGGTTATTATATGAGATAGGTGTGTGCATTGAGGTCTATCACCCCTTTGGTGAAGAATTGTATCCGTGTGTGTGGAGTCGTTTATGATGGAATATTAATGAGAAGTTTATCGGTTCCTTTTTGCTGCACTCGGTATTCTC
>LR738714.1:548781444-548796240 GCA_902687465.1 Secale cereale
ACTCTTTTCGCGATCCCATCTCTGTTCCGCCGCCGCCGCCGCTTCCAAGATCGGGAGCACCAGGAGAACTCTTCCCGGCACCCTGCCGGAGGGGAGGATCACCACCGGGAGCTTCTCCACCACCATGGACGCCTCCCGGATGACTCGTGAGTAGTCTCCCTTGGACCATGAGTCCATGACCAGTAGCTATGTGATGTTCTCCTCCCGTTCTTGTGCTTCACTAATTATTCCTCATGAGCTGCCCTACATGATCGAGGGACCTATGTAATCCTTATGCTGTTGCTATGTTGAATTTGCTGGGATCCGATGGATTATGAGATTATGTTCAGATTGATCTTGAGTAATATATTTGATTCACCTCTTTTATATTTTAGTTCATAAGTAATTCTTGCATGTTCTCCGTTGTTACTTATTGCTTTGGCCGAGTAGTAGGTAGTGACTCCAAGAGGGAACGTTATGCTCGATTGTGGGTTCATGCCCCTCGATGACTAGCTTGAGTGACAGAAACATGAGTCTAGGGGATGTGCTGTTGCCACAAGGGGAAAACAACGGTGCTTGTGCCCGTGGGTGCAAGGATTGTTTACTTTACGCAAAGTTCTTTTAATGCAGTTTTCTGTTGCATTGAGTTTTACACTATGGGTGGGACTCGCAACTTAATACCAGCGAGATGTTCTGGATAGATATCTCAAGGTGGATGATTAGTAGTAGATATTGATGGATTTCGGTCTACTTACGTTGGTGTACCGCCCATGCTTTGAACCTCAACCTTTCTTGCAATGTAGTCAGCATTGGTTTGCGTTCGTGGTCCTGTCAATTGCCCAGCTGTAATTTGTTTACCTCACATAGCTGTTTTATCGTCTTTTGGGAGAGAGACATCACTAGTGAACATCATGAGACTCCGGTCCATATTACCATCATTGATCACATCCACTATTTACTTTTCGTTATTTACCTACTATTGCAAAAACTATCTATCACTACTATCATTGCTTTTAATCCTTTGTGAACTACAAGGCCGGAGAGATTGACAACTTCTCTGTACTCGTTGGGAGCAAAGTTATTTGTATCTGTGTGCAGGTCCACGTTGGTTGCTACTAATCTGGCGCCGTAGCAATTGACACCTACTTGTTGAACCTAGGAGTCTCTGAGGAATCGATCCTTGGCATCTTTGCTAGGGGAAAACACTTCTACTTACTGCATCTTACACCTTCCACTTGGGGTAACCAACGAGGGGTTCGAGGCCCATCAGTGACACGCGTGACCACTAGGGGGCACGGGAAGGCTAGGTGAGGTGCGATACGTGTTCGTGAGGCCATTAGGAGCACGGTGGTGCACTCAAGTGGAAGCTCCAGTGGCTATAGCTACGACGGCGACATGGCTGGCGGCGGTGAGCTCTCGGGTTCGGTGGGCAGCTAGCTAGGGGGAGAAATCGAGGGCAAGGAGTGAGGGGAAGAGAAGAGGAGCTCACGTCTGGTGTTGTGGTGGCCTCGGAGAGCCCGGGGAGGGGCTGGTGAGGATGTGCGGTCGCTGGCGATCTTGGTCGGCCATGGTTGAAGAAGACGGCGAGGAGAGCGCTCAGGGCGTCCAGCGGCACGTGGGTCAGCGGGGAGATGTAGGAGACGGTGGCGGAGCTTCCTGACGCTTCGGCAAGGCGTGTGGTGGCCGGTGGCCGTGGTGGTTCAGGGCGGCGGCGACGGCTAGCTCTCAGTGGCTGCGGGAAGACCAAGGGAAGGGGGAGAGCGACCAGAGGGAGGGAGGAGAGGATTGGGACGCCCAGGGCATCGCGCTGGCGAGGTGAGAAGGGCCGAGGCCTTGCCACCGCGAAGAAGGAGGTGGTCGCGGCTCGGCTGTGCGTCGGGCACGCAGCTGCTTCTCCTCCTGGCAAGAGGAGGAAGATAGTGCTGCCCCTGGTGGGACGGGCCTGCAGCTGGGCAACACAGGAGCTGGGCCAGGCGGGCTGCTAGGCGAGCGCCAGGTAAGTGCTCTCTCTCTCTTTGTAATTCTTGTTTTCTATTATTCTATAGACTTTAGGGCTTTATTAAAAATACTTAGGCACACTCAAAAATCACCAAACTTCTCATGGCCACTGTTTGGAATATATCCAACATGAACATTTCAGTTTAGGATTATTTGGACATTTTAATATTTTATAGTATTTAAATGCCCAAATTCAAATAGAGTATGATTTAATTCAGAGCCCAAATATGTCATGGAAAAATGTGCATCACCACTTGTTACTGTTTCCAGCATTTTCCATAAATGATGAACATTTTTGAAAGCCATTTGCATTTATTGAAAATATTTTATTTGAACCTAGTGAATTCCTTTGATGCTAGGTGTTTAGGCAATCCCCATCTAAAGTTTCTTTCAAGATTAAACATGATGCACACATGAGGCTAGCCTAGTGCATTACCAGAAGCTAGGTATGTGACAACTCACCCCTACTAAACAATAATCTCGTCCCGAGATTTAAGTCGTGAGGTAAGAAGACAGAGGGACACAAGCTATCACAATCTTAATGATCCAACTGTCCTTCATATGCATGTTGATTGCTTGCCTCATGTTGATCCTGACATCCTTGCTTTTGAGATCTTTGTCCAACACAGTGACGGCGAAAGAAACTCTACAAACTTGATCTTCTGGAAGATCAAGCAACTCCAGATCAACTCATGGAGTGACATGTTGAAACATCTCTTGAGCTGAGACACGAAACACACATCCAGAGGGATGGAGTGAAATAAACGATGAAGGTTCACTTGGTAGGCGACAGATCCACACTTAAAGAAGATGGTGATCGATGTCACTCGACGGGGCACCTTAGAGAAGGTGACCCGTAGAATTATCCCTTAAGTGGCAACCAGCCTAAGGCAAATCTCAATCGATCATTTGAAGGAGTTCGAAAGAATGACATTCTCGGGCCAGAATGGATGAGGTGGACTACCTTGTTGAAGACAACACAAGGGATGATTTTGCTTATCATCGGAAATGGAGGGGACCCATGGTAGGACCACTTCTGAAGATAATCCTGAACAACAGTTGCTGAGAAGGGCAACCAATGGAAAGTTGGCACGATGGTGGTGCAAGCTGGGAACAAAATGCAAATGCTGGGAATGATTATGGTAACTGGGAAGAAACTCAACAGTAGAGAGTGAATCTACTGTTTGAGAGGTTATAGCATAACTAAGAATCCCGGTTAGTGCCAGTGATAACACCGAGTGCTTGTGCGTGCTCTCAAGAACTTGAGCGTTTCCATAATCATCAAGGTTTTACCATTATCCGTGCCAATGGTGCTGACAACACAACATACGACCAGATTGAATAGCGATGGACGATGCAGATGCAAAGGAAGATAACACTTTCTCAGATTTCACCTTAGTGGAGTTAAGGGGCAAAATCTGGATGATCGACCGAGAGACATTTAGCACTCCGCTTCTAATGTTCTCCTTGATGTGCTAGCGCAACCCATTTATTAAAATGGTTTGGTACCTAGAACGTCAAGTAAAAAGTCCGAATTCAGGAGCACAAAAATCCATAAGGAACAACTAGGGAGTAAATCCTACGAAATCCTTATGGGGAGGTGGCCAACTTCTTCAATCAAGATACTACAACAATAGGTCTTCCGGCTGGGTGCGTTGGCCACAACATTCACTTTACCGGTTACCGAGAGACCAATATTATAGTTCTTGGAAAATGGTCCAACCATCATATCTGCCTGAGATTCAGTTCTGGTTGGTGTCAGGATATTCCAGACTCATCGAGTCTATAAAGAAAAATGAAAGTTTGCAACACAATTCAACGAGACGGCGTTGCGAGATTCTCGGGGAGTGAACTACGATAGCAAGCTCCAAAACATGAGCTAGTTCTGCTACGTACCTATGAACATGTTGTCCCAGACAATCATGACCACATAGTAGTCTTATGATAAAATACTACCGAGTTCAGATTGGGAATCATCATTGAAATAACGAAGCCTTGTGCATGTCCGTCTGGGCCCTTCGGGAATAGCATTTGAACTTCTTATCCTTGAACAAGTCTATCAGTGGCTTGGTGTGCTAGGAATACATCTAGAGTGGAGGTAATTAATCTACCAAACCATAGAATACTTCGCATGTATGCATGACTGATTTGGGACGATTCCAAGGGAAACAAAACAAACCTTTCTCAAATTCATGGCGGAAACTTACACCCAATGCACGTGAACTTGGAGAAAGTCACTTCTTTCACCAAAACATATACCTCATGAGCGGAACACGAAGGCAATGCTTACAAAGTTTCCAACACTAGCTCAATGTTCAACATGAATCATGGAGGAGACAAGATCATGCTGATGGGCTCAATGGCAACTCATCAAAATTTCCATATCACTGGAATTCCACCATTATGTGAACAATGTGATAGTATTGGTCAGACCCAAAGATGTAATGGTGTATGCTCGAGGAAACAACCACGAGTAAGACAACATTACGAACATCATTGGTTCTGATTTGATTTGACGATAGCCCGTTCTCAAATCAAGACTGGATAGGACAATAGCTCCAACAATTTGATTACGAGGAGTAATTGATGAGGAAATTATCTTTCTACAACAGATACACACAAGATATCCCTTGAAATGAACTAAGTCAGGCAAGCTTTATCTTCCAACTCTCCAAGTTGTTTTTTAGCTTAACCAACTAGCTCGGGATATCCAACACAGATTCTTGGAGACGAAGTGGTTCATAAGTAACCCAACTTGATCACGAGCTCAACATAACAGTCAGGGGACAACCTGGTAATACTTCCGAGGAGATATTCGAAAAATCATGAACCACCGATATGTTGCTAAGCCCGAGAAAAATCTTGCTTTTAGGGCAAGACGATATGATCAAAAGAGCGAGAGATTGACACAATCCTAGCTCATTGATCGGAGAGTGCACCAGAAATAAGGACTAGGTAGCACGATCATTCTTAGGATGATGATTCCGTATCCAACATACCAAGAATGAGATTATCGTCCATTAACTACCCAGCAACAGAGTTGCTAGGAGTATTGATTACACACATCACGATTCACTTGTCAGTGTTCCGGTTACAACAACACGGAGACCGAGGAATGAACGATGATGGTGAGAAGTATCACTGTATCAAGAGTTCATAGGAGGTGGTGCAATTCCCATGACATTCTTGACATAAGGATGGTAATACTCCAGGATAGAACAGATTAGAAGCTGGATTAGCATTCTTCACCTGCGAAGTACAACTTCTTTGACCCAATCCTGGATATGGATGAGGTACTGGAGTTTGTTTCTCCTAGTCATTCTAAAATAGAATGGATTGACGGACCGCAGGAGTAAAAGGCATCGATGAGCATGAATGCACAACGACTCCTGACTATCAACTGATAGACAGGGGTCATAATACAACTAAAAGGGGACAACTCAAAGGAACATATAACTTTCTGTGTTGTGGATGCATAGATTAATATGTCGAACTAGTTCAACATATTTCTTCCGGATAACCCATGCAGGAAGGTAGGACTGGCAGAGTCACAATATGAATGGAGTACTACTCAAGAGCACTCTGGTTGTGATCTTTTGGTTCAGAAGAACTTCTGCCATGATGGTTCATGGTATTGGAAGAATGATAACCACGGACCTCGAGGACAATCACAAGGTTACTAATATCCTAAAGGAACGAGCAAACACTATCAACAGGAAGTAAGTAGGGTGAATCTCGGGTTTAAGAACCCAGGAGTAGAATGCCTGCTAAATAAATGGCATCACGGGATGCTTTCGAGAATAATGGCCAGAATCATCACACTGGAATACAGAGTATTGCTAGATTACTGGGTGATTCTCTAAGACACCTAGGGTCATAATAATAACTCCAACATGTATGTCGAGGCAATGGAGTACCTCAACACAACGACTAGTGTGGTTAATCTGGCCTAAAGGAGCATCGGGAACAGGAGGAAGGGATTTGCAATCGCATCAGATAGTTTAGAAACCTGGGAAGACTCGGACAACATAACGGTAGTAAATGCCCAAAAGATTTTGAGATCCAAGCAAAAGGGTAGCATAATCACTTAACATCATAATGCGAAGGTTCTAAGACCAAAAGTTGAACACACGGAAGTACTTGAATCTAAATTGAGGGTTGAATCCACCATTAACGTACTCCTGATAAATAGAATGATAATCCTAGTTTTTAATCCCCGTAGAAAGAAGAAGGTGACTCCGATCAGAAGGTCATAAGGTAAAGGAGTAAAAGATCCTTACGTTCCCTTCGACAATCAATTCCCTTATTATAACTAAAGAGTTTCTAGACACGACTTCGACCAGTTTGACTTACTGATCCTACAGGCAGTCAAGCTCTGATACCAAAGCTATTAGGACCCCGATCCTAAGTCACACAGGTCTAGCCTGTAACACAACATGTTGATACGTCCAAAACGTATCTATAATTTATGCTTGCTCCATGCCACTTTTGGGTGATATTGCTATGATATTCATACACTTCCATACACTTTTGATCATATTTGGACTAACCTACTAATCCAGTGCACCCCGGTGCCAGTTTTTGTTTTCGGCTGTTTTTGTATTCCAGGTTTTCACATTACGAGAACTGCCAGGAAAAATCCAGAAAAAATATATAAAAAATCAGCGTTCTAGGAGCTACCGTGCGGCCAAAGTACAGCCGAGGGGGACCCACAGGGCTCCAGGCGGCCTGTGGGCGCGGCCCCCCCTGGGCCGCGCCGGGGGGGCTCCTGGGCACCCCTGACCCCCTCTGGTGGCCCCCTTTGGCATATATTTAAAGCGTGTCGAGGAAACCCTGATTCCGGAACCCTTTTCTCCAGACGCGATTCCGATCTCCGCCGCCATCTCCATCAAGCTTCGGGGGACCAGAATTCCTGCGCCGGCACCCTGCCGGGACGGGGAAGTGCCCCCGGATTCATCTCCATCGACGTTGCTTCCTCCCTCCATGATGCGGGAGTAGTTCCTCCTCGGGGCTGAGGTTCTTACCAGTAGCTATGTGGTCAACTCTCTCTCCCATGATGTGATCTTCGTTGTGATCATAGGCTATGTTAATCTAGGGTGTTTCCCCTTCCTCTATGTATTGGATTGATGTACTCACTTGTCTTTATCTAGTATAATCCCCGAGACCAAGGTGACAGCGGTCTATTGGACATGGATTAGAACAATATTTTCATCAGTGATTTCCTTTCTTGTGTGTTGATTGAAGATTGAGAGTCTCTTGGTGCTTGTCTTTGACTATCCTTTAGATATGTTATGGTGATTGTGGGACTCTCTTTGGATGGCCGCGGTGACATTGGGAAATCCTTAGATCGAGAACTACGAACTTTGAGGTGTGCTTTTGTAGCCCTACATAATTCTCGTCCTCTCTTGACCACGAAGGAATGATCTCCGAGTGTGTCCCCTTTGCATGTTTTATGGGAAATATCATGTGATTCGATTATGTTAATGTTGTTGGGAGTTGCCACTAGTGAAAGTATGAACCCTAGGCCTCGTTTCCACCATTGCAATACCGTTCGTGCTCACGTTTACTACTTGTTTGCTTGCTGCACTTTTTATTACATATTTATATTACCTTGTTTTGCCATCCATATCACTTGCCATTTAACCTCTCTTCGCCGAACTAGTGCACCTATACATCTGACAAGTGTATTAGGTGTGTTGGGGACACAAGAGACTTCTTGTATCTTAGTTGCAGGGTTGCTTGAGAGAGACCATCTTCAACCTCTACTTCCCTGAGTTCGATAAACCTTAGGTCATCCACTTGAGGGAAATTGCTGCTGTCCTACAAACCTCTGCGCTTGGAGGCCCAACATAGTCTACAAGAGTAGAAGCGTGTGTAGACATCAAGCTATTTTCTGGCGCCGTTGCCGGGGAGGTGAGCGCTTGAAGGTATATCTTTAGATCTTGCAATTAAATCTTTTTGTTTCTTGTTTTTATTTCACTAGTTATGCTTATGGACAACCCTGTTATTGGATCGTTGCTTGCGGGAAGACGCCCCACACCGGTGGTGGTTGCTCCTCCCCCTACTGAAATTGTGCCCTATGAAATACCAGCTGGTATTATCGATTATGTTTTGGCTAATCCTTATGCAGGAGACAGACATCCCGATGAACACTTGCTATATCTGTCACAACTATGTTCATTATTTAAGCTTGCAGGTGTATCGAGGGAGTTTTTCATGAGGAAATTATTTGCCTTGTCACTGAAAGGAAAAGCATTGGAATGGTATAGGCTACTAAATAACTCTCACCTGCTGGAGTGGGAAGAGATCCAGTCTCTCTTTACTCCAAGTTTTATCCTCTTCATGAAGTCCATAAGAATAGGAATTATGTTTATAATTTTTATTCTCATGACGGAGAGAGCATAGCTCAAGCTTGGGGGAGACTGAAAACGTTAATGCTAAAATGTCCTAACCACGGGCTCCCCAAAGATATTATTATTACTAACTTCTATGCGAGGCTCTCTCGACAGGATAAAGATTTGCTCGATGCTTCCTCTATGGGTTCTTTCACAAACAAAAAGATTGATGCTAAATGGGAACTCCTTGAAAGAATTCAACGCAACACTGAAGATTGGGAGATCAACAAAGGTAAAGAGTCAGGTATAATTTATGAGTATGATTGCATTAAGTCCTTTGTTGAAACTATAAGTTTTAATAAGTTTAGTGCTAAGTTTGGGCTTGATTCTCAACTCCTTGTTGATTTCCTCAAATCTTTTGCTTCACATCTTAATATGCCTAAGGAAGATTGGATCAAGTATCATAAACCTTTTAAAGAGACTTGCAAAGAAAATGAAGTTTTATATAAGCATGTTAATTTTTGTGGAGTGGGGAGACCTTGTGAAAGGCCTATGATTGAAGAAGAGAAGTATTGTAAGCAACATAAGCACGAAAGAACAATCACTTGGGTCAGAGATTTAAATGAAATTGCTAGAGAATTGTGTGACCTTTATCCTTTTACTTGTGAACTTTGCCGTACAGAGGGTCACTTTAATTTTCAATGCATGAACTTTCAAAACATAACTGTTAACCGGTTGTGTGATGAGATGATCACCTCTGATCTTTATGATGAGCTTATGTTATTTTTGATGTGTGAAGAGTTATCAGAAAAGACTTCTTGGCTGGATGATAATGCCATAGGAATAAAAACACTATTCAAAATTGCCATCTCTATTGTGTTGTTAATTGCCATGAAAATGATTACATAAGTAAGATTAGAAAGGAGGGAACTTTACCAAAGTATAAAAATGTCTCTTATATTTCTGCTAATAAAAAGGAGAGTTTCTCCCAAGTTTCCCCTATTGTTTCTAATGATAAACCAGGATATGTGGAGAAGCTTCGTCTCCAACCACTCCCTCCTAAGGTGAAGAAGAAGAAAAAGAAGAGGAGGAGGAAGAGGAGCAAGAAGGAAGAAGAATGGGTATCAACCTGGCCTGAGCATATTCATCCCATCAACTTTTATCCTAACGGTTGTAAGTTTAAAGAAGAAGGTGAAGTTTATTGCCTTAATTATCATCTTGATGATATGTCCGTAGGTACTATTGAAGATGATTTTGATTATGATATGCATGTTACTTATTGTGATTGGGAAAATGATGATAATGCTACTTATGATCTTGAAAATCTTTTTGTTACCAACTCTGAAAGTGATGATATGGGAAGCTCTAAGCTTGGGGATGATAGGATTGCAAATCCTTTACCCACTAGTGATGTGATAATTGATAATTCTCTTGCTAGTAAGAATAAAGACAACATGTTTACAAATATAGTTGCTAGCAATGATAATGCTCTTCTCTACCATGATGATGTTATAACTCCAATCTATGGTGTTCAAGTTGTTTATGATAGTCCTACTCCCACTATTACCAATGAGAAAAATTATGCTTATGTGGGGAGTGAGAGTACCTTTTTGCATGTGGATCATGGTAACAATGCTTTATGTAATGCTTATATTGTTGAGTTCATCCATGATGCCACTGAAATTTATAATGAGAGAGGGAGGCTTGGTTCTAAATATCTTAATAATAAGAAGCTTCCTCTCTTTATGGTGAATATTTTGAAGTTATGCTTATTTTGCCTTCCTATGCTAGTTACTTCGTGCTTCAATGAATTATTCTATTGCAATATTCCTATGCATAGGAAGCATGTTAGGCTTAAATGTATTTGGCATTTGCTTCTTGATGCCCTCTTTTGTTCTTTAGCTCTTATTCGTACGAGAGCATCATTAAAGTCTTATGCCTAGCTTAAAGGCATAAAAGAAAGCGCTTTTGGGAGGCAGCCCACATGAATAAATTTTTATATTTTTCTTTTGTTGTGTCTTGATGTTGTTTACTACTGTAGCATCATCATTGTATCTTTTCTTTTCATATTTGTGCCAAGTGTAGCCTCTGATTGCAAGAAAGTTCAAAAGTTGTGAGGTGCTGTCCAGGAAACAGATTCTGTCCTTGGATAGAAAAATTCGTATAAAATCACCAGATCATCTTTTTGGTCTGAATTGTTTCGACAGAATTATATATATAATTGTATTCCGTGCGTCTCTTCTGAGTTTTTTGATTTGAGTTGCAGAAGTATCCCGAACAGATCAATTACTACCTGCTGTTCTGTTTTTCACAGATTCTCTCCTGTTTTGCCTTTCCTTCATTTTGCAAATCAAGAGCTTGCTTTTTCTTTGCAAAAACCTTTTGGCAATCTTGAGAAACAGTAGAACTTCAAGAATATCCTTATTTCCAGCAAGGTATAATTATTTTATTAAGGGTACTAACCTCGCTAATCAGATTATGATGAGTTATGTATGAAGGAGTTTTCAAGTGTGCGAGGGAAGATGATAAAAAGATTCAGGAGTGTCAAGCGCTCAAGCTTGGGGATGCCCCCGTGCACCCCCAAGAAATATTCAAGGAGACTCAAGCGTCTAAGCTTGGGGATGCCCCCGTGCTTCCCCTTCTCCATCAACATTATCAGTTCGTCTTTCGTTTCGCTATATTTTTATCACTTCATGTGTTATGTGCTATGCTTGGAGCGTCTTGCTTTTAGTTTTCTTTTTAGTTTTTCATAACGAGTCGGAACCCAGCATTCCTTTATGTGGGAGAGAAACATGATCCACCTCTACCTAGAACATTACATAGAATTTTCATGTCTATCTATGTTGTGCGTGTTCTTTGTCTTTTAATAGCTACTATCGTGCTCTGCTCTTAGTATTCATGCTTATCTTTTCAAGAGCTTTTATTTAGTTGGTTGCTTGAACTCTCTTTAACTACCATGCTCACCTTATTAAGAGAGTTTGCTTCCGTTGCATTGGTTAATGTGTCTATGATAAAGATGCTACTTGCATGATGGTGCTTAGTAGTTCAGGTTTTCTTTTGGTTAATCTCAAATAGCTGGGGGGGTTCCCAATGTGTTATTGGAGTACCAACTTGGTTTGTTTGCCTATAATGTGGTATGGTTTAGTAATATCTTCCTTCGAGAATTTATTTTGATTGACTTGGCATATGCTCACGCATATTTAAGACTGTAAAGAAAGTCTGTCAAGCCTTGATGATCTTTTGTTTCTGAGTAGCGATATAACTACCATGCCTGATTCAATATTGCTTTGTCGCTCCGCATGATTATGACCGTCATTGCTCTCTTAGTTGGTCGCTCCCAGTCTTTTGCTAACCTCCACCTGCACTAAGCAAACTAACCATGCAATACATAGCTCATGGGAAAGTAGCCTAAAAACTATTGTGGTAAAGAATATGTTGCTTATGTATCTTATCTCTTATAAGTTGCTTGCTGAGCGGTAACCATGTTTCTAGGGACGCCATCAACTGTCACACTTTTGTTGAATATCATGTGAGTTGCTATGCATGTTCATCTTGTCTGAAGTAAGGGTGATTTACCGTGGGTTGAATAACTATGCATATTGTTAGAGAAGAACATTGGGCCGCCAACCAAAGCCATGCATCATGGTGGAAGTTTTAGCTTGGACCTTAATCCTCAATCTCTTATGAGAATATGATTATGCATTAAAGAGGAGTCCATCATCTATTTTCTATGTTGTCCTGGTATGGATGTCCTCAAGTTGAGATCTATCAAAAACGAGAAATCAAATACGATCTATCTCCTTGGACCTTTGTACAGGTGGCATAGAGGTACCCCTTTGTGACACTTGGTTAAAACATATGCAATGCAATGATAACCCATGGGAATCCGAGCTAATTAGGACAAGGAGCGAGCACTATTGGTATTCGATGCATGAGGCTTGCAACTTATAGGAGGTTTTATGCATGACACATATGAAGTACTACTACCGTTGACACAATTGCTTCCATGTTTTCAAAATAAAAAGCTTTAGCACTTAACCTTTCTTTTACCTTTATGTTGAAGCACCAACTACTGAGAGCATGATTGTCATTCTGAGTGTAATGTGCATTGTCCCAAAGTAGCATTGTCTTTTGCATGATTGTGATATCGTTTATTCTGAAATGATTGTATCTAGTCATCACTTAAACCTTGAAGGTGCCCCTGCATTTATGTTTTGCATCACTAAAGGGGGCAAGCTAGATATCACTTTATCATATTTGCACATCATTTTCATTGCAAATCTTTTTGATGTTTCAGTTTCATGTTGTAAAACTTTCAGTCATTTGTGATTTTCTCTTGAGGCAACTTAATTACTTTAGAATCATTGTCTCAGTAAGCTTTTGTCATATGACTATGAGAAAGTCCTATATGGTTAATAGCATGTCACCACAGAAATTATTCTTGTTATCATTTACCTACTCGAGGACGAGCAGGAATTAAGCTTGGGGATATTGATACGTCCAAAACGTATCTATAATTTCTGCTTGCTCCATGCCACTTTTGGGTGATATTGCTATGATATTCATACACTTCCATACACTTTTGATCATATTTGGACTAACCTACTAATCCAGTGCACCCCGGTGCCAGTTTCTGTTTTCGGCTGTTTTTGTATTCCAGGTTTTCACATTACGAGAACTGCCAGGAAAAATCCAGAAAAAATATATAAAAAATCAGCGTTCCAGGAGCTACCATGCAGCCAACGTACAGCCGGGGGGGACCCACAAGGGCTCCAGGCGGCCTGTGGGCGCCCCCCCTGGGCCGCGCCGGGGGGGGGGCCTGGGCACCCCTGACCCCCTCTGGTGGCCCCCTTTGGCATATATTTAAAGCGTGTCGAGGAAACCCTGATTCCGGAACCCTTTTCTCCAGACGCGATTCCGATCTCCGCCGCCATCTCCATCAAGCTTCGGGGGACCAGAATTCCTGCGCCGGCACCCTGCCGGGACGGGGAAGTGCCCCGGATTCATCTCCATCGACGTTGCTTCCTCCCTCCATGATGCGGGAGTAGTTCCTCCTCGGGGCTGAGGTTCTTACCAGTAGCTATGTGGCGAACTCTCTCTCCCATTATGTGATCTTCGTTGTGATCATAGGCTATGTTAATCTAGGGTGTTTCCCCTTCCTCTATGTATTGGATTGATGTACTCACTTGTCTTTATCTAGTATAATCCGCGAGACCAAGGTGACAGCGGTCTATTGGACATGGATTAGAACAATATTTTCATCAGTGATTTCCTTTCTTGTGTGTTGATTGAACATTGAGAGTCTCGTGGTGCTTGTCTTTGACTATCCTTTAGATATGTTATGGTGATTGTGGGACTCTCTTTGGATGGCCGCGGTGACATTGGGAAATCCTTAGATCGAGAACTACGAACTTTGAGGTGTGCTTTTGTAGCCCTACATAATTCTCGTCCTCTCTTGACCACGAAGGAATGATCTCCGAGTGTGTCCCCTTTGCATGTTTTATGGGAAATATCATGGGATTCGATTATGTTAATGTTGTTGGGAGTTGCCACTAGTGAAAGTATGAACCCTAGGCCTCGTTTCCACCATTGCAATACCGTTTGTGCTCACGTTTACTACTTGTTTGCTTGCTGCACTTTTTATTACATATTTATATTACCTTGTTTTGCCATCCATATCACTTGCCATTTAACCTCTCTTCGCCGAACTAGTGCACCTATACATCTGACAAGTGTATTAGGTGTGTTGGGGACACAAGAGACTTCTTGTATCTTAGTTGCAGGGTTGCTTGAGAGAGACCATCTTCAACCTCTACTTCCCTGAGTTCGATAAACCTTAGGTCATCCACTTGAGGGAAATTGCTGTAGTCCTACAAACCTCTGCGCTTGGAGGACCAACATAGTCTACAAGAGTATAAGCTTGTGTAGACATCACATGTCACTTTGCGGCCTCACGCACGGTATCCCCACGGGTGCCACCTTACCTGGCCCGGGACCGTTTGCGCATTTTGGCACACGTATATGATAATGTCGCTAGCATCCATATGACAGAGAACCCGGGCCGACATGACTAGTTATAAACCAAAAGTGGCGCTAAATTACAGAGATAGGCATACATGACCCAACAACGAACATGTCGGTCATCAACGTATGAAACCAAGTCGTAGCAAGCTACAAGGACTTCAAGGAACAACGCGTGACATTTCCCTAAGGGACAGACACAAGAATGAAGAAGGACACATGCCGGCCAGCCTAAGTGTTCCGGAGCAGTCGCAAGCTACCAAGGCTCAGTGGAAGCACTAGGAGACATTTCCCCGTAAGATAGGCTACCAAGGGTAAACAACTAGGTGTCGGATCCCACACATAGCAATACACATTACACGTACGCATAACATGCAAGTATGTGCTGTACAACATGGCATCACAACATAACTCAACAACTCATATAGATAAAGGCCCAGAAGAGCCATCATAGCATTTATTA
>LR738714.1:548796309-548816913 GCA_902687465.1 Secale cereale
GAAAAAGGCTGAGAAGCCTGACTATCTACAAGACCCTCCCAAGGTACAAGATCGTAGCTAAGGTAACAAGCTAAACATCGAAGTCCACGCGGAACCACTAGTGAGACTGAAGTATCTCTGCAAAAACATAAATTAAGCAAACATGAGTACAAAGGTACTCAGCAAGACTTACATCAGAACTAGCTACATATGCATCAGTATCAACAAAGGGGTGGTGGAGTTTGACTGCAGCAAGCCAGCTTTGACTTGGTGGCTATCCTGATCTACGACTGCAAGTAACTCTTTTGAGGAGGCGCACATGAGTCCACATATTCACCAATCAATACACCACTATGGATCCGCTCCCGTCTCCCTATGAGAAGGCCATCCATAGCACTCACGCTTATCTTGCGTGATTTAGAGTATCCACTTCCACTTGTCTATGAATTGTACAAGTAACCCAGAAGTCCATTACCGCGGACACGGCTATTCGAATTGATCATATATAACCCTGCAGGGGTGTACTTCTTCACTCGTGTTTCCACCACTTAGCGTCTGCACACGACATGTGCTTGGCAGACTTTAAGCGAAAGCCGACGTGGGTGTAGACCACGACCTAACCAACCACTCAAGTCTCTAGTCCAGGTTTGTCACCTATATGGGTTCCATCCATGGGGAGATCCGGCCGGGTTGTCGCTCACGGCCCCAAACGATGTGTACACGGTTCCCGAGTCACCAAACGGGCGACCGATACACCATTCCACGTACCTGCCGCGTCACAACCCACCCTGAGGGTCAGCGCTGCGCACGACCTCCAGTAAACTACAAACACCAGAAACTAGTTGCAACTCCTGGACAGAGGACAAGGGCAGTCAATAAGTCGAGCGGGGTCATATTTCAGGGCCCAACGTGTGGTAGTAGCTGTTCATGGATCAACCAACACAGAACTCAGTTCCTGAGGACGGCTGCAATGAGACAACCCACCATGTACTCCTACATGGCCTCTCATCGCTACCTTTACGAAATCATGTTCACACACTTAGCTCTCAACAGTAGAACATGTTCACCACATTCCAATTCATCGCCGATGAATCAGACCTGACTCAACTCTAAGCAGTAGCTGGCATAACCAGAAAGCATAAATGAGTAGGCACAACATGGATCAAACAACTCCTACTCATGCTAGTGGGTTTCAACTATTTACTGTGGCAATGACAGGTCATGTAGAGGAAAGGGGTTCAACTACCGCAGCAGGTAACAGTTGAAGCGTTGTTGTCCTAATGCAGTAAAAAAGAGCAAGAGCGAGAGAGTGGGATTGTATCGGGATGCTCAAAGGGGTTTTGCTTGCCTGGCACTTCTGAAGATGGTATTGTGTCTTCATTAGTGTCATCAATCACATCGTCGAAACAGCGTCTACTGAGAGGAGACAAATACCGACAAACAAGAGAGAACACAATCAATGCAATGTGGTAATATGATGCATGATCATGACATGGCAATATGATGTTGATTGAGCTAATGCAACTAGCAACCATATTAAATGAAGTTGGTTTGAACCAAAGGTTCAAATTCAAACTCCACATGTGGTTATTTAAATGTCATTTAATTGATTTGGCCTGATCAGCAGGTTTAACTTGTTCAAATATGCATGAAAATGCCATAAACAGATTCCTTGAATTTTTCTGATCATTTTTCATATATAAATTATTTTCATTGGAGTTATAGATTATTTTATGTGATTTTTAGAAGGTTTAGCTATTTTCTGAAATAAATAAATCATTTCTGATTTATTTAAAATCCCAGAAAACAGATATTGCGTCAGCATGACGTCACTGTGATGTCACCAGGTCAGAGGGTCAGTCCAGGTCAAACCTGACGTGTGGGGTCCACACGTTAGTGGCTCTGCTAATTAACAGGGTCAATTAGCACTAGTTAATCCTAAACTATAATTAGACAGGGCATGGCCCACATGTGAGTGACTAACTAACTAAGCACTTAATTAGTACTAACCTAGGTTAATTAACAGGGCAGGCCCCACTTGTCAGCGAGTCAGTGGTTGACTAAGGGTGTGGGGCCCATATGTCAGTGACTCGGGGTGGTCAACCCACCGGTCAAACAAGTCAAAAGAGCCGGCGGCTCGTCGCCGGCGGCGACAGACGCGGCGGATGGCTCGGAAAATGCCCTCCGGCGACCATAATAGCGGCGGAGAGCATCTACGTGCTCCTGGAACTCTCGCGCATCTAGGGGTGCAGCCGGAATCGCCGTGGATGGCCGGAGTCGACGGCAACGACTGCAGCAGCGGCAGCCGGAGTACGATGGTGACACGCGCGACCACTAGGGGCACGGGAAGGCGAGGTGAGGTGCGCTACGTGTTCGTGAGGCCATTAGGAGCACGGTGGTGCACTCAGGTGGAAGCTCCAATGGCTATAGCTACGGCGGCGACATGTCCGGCGACGATGAGCTCTCGGGTCCGACGGGCAGCTAGCTAGGGGGAGAAATCGAGGGCAAGGAGTGAGGGGAAGAGAAGAGGAGCTCACGTCTGGTGCAGCGGTGGCCTCGGAGAGCTCGGGGAGGGGCTGGTGAGGACGTGTGGTCGCCGGCGATCTCGGTCGGCCGTGGTTGAAGAAGAGGACGAGGAGAGCGCTCGGGGCGTCCAGCGGCACGTGGGCCAGCGGGGAGATGTAGGAGATGGTGGCGGAGCTTCCTGACGCTTCAGCGAGGCGTGTTGTGGCTGGTGGCCGTGGTGGTTGAGGGCGGCGGTGATGGATAGCTCTCGGTGGCTGCGGGGAGACGAAGGGAAGGGGGGAGCAACCAGAGGGAGGGAGGAGAGAATTGGGACGCCCAGGGCGTCGCGCTGGTGAGGTTAGAAGGGCCGAGGCCTTGCCACCACGAAGCAGGAGGTGCCCGCGGCTCGGCTGTGCACCGGGCACGCAGCTGCTTCTCCTCCTGGCAGGAGGAGGAAGACAGTGTTGCCCCTGGTGGGCCGGGCCTGCAGCTGGGCCACACAGGAGCTGGGCCAGGCGGGCTGCTAGGTGAGCGCCACGTAAGTGCTCTCTCTCTCTTTTTAATTCTTGTTTTTTATTATTCTGTAGACTTTCGGGCTTTATTAAAAATACTTAGGCACACTCAAAAATCACCAAACTTCTCATGGCCACTTTTTGGAATATATCCAACATGGAACATTTCAGTTTAGGATTATTTGGACATTTTAATATTTTATAGTATTTAAATGCCCAAATTCAAATAGAGTATGATTTAATTCAGAGCCCAAATATGTCATGGAAAAATGTGCATCACGACTGGTTACTGTTTACAGCATTTTCCATAAATGATAAACATTTTTGAAAGCCATTTGGATTTACTGAAAATATTTTAGTTGAACCTAGTGAATTCCTTTGATGCTAGGGGTTTAGGCAATCCCCATCTCAAGTTTCTTTCAAGATTAAACATGATGCACACATGAGGCTAGCCTAGTGCATTACCAGAAGCTAGGGATGTGACATAGATATAGGTTTTTGTAATTTGAAAATATAAAAACAGCAAGGTAACCAAAGATAAAACTGGTGTTGCAATGATAGGAAACAAGGCCTAGGGTACATACTTTCACTAGTGCAAGTTCTCTCTACCAGGATAACATAATTGGATCATATTACTAGCCCTCAACATGCAACAAAGAGTCACTCCAAAGTCACTAATAGCGGAGAACAAACGAAGAGATTATGGTAGGGTACGAAACCACCTCAAAGTTATCTTTTCTGATCGATCTATTCAGGAGTCCGTAGTAAAATAACACGATGCTATTCTTTCCGTTCGATCTATCATAGAGTTCGTACTAGAATAACACCTTAAGATACAAATCAACCAAAACCCTAATGTCACCTAGATACTCCAATGTCACCTCAAGTATCCATGGGTATTATTATACGATATGCATCACACATTCTCAGAAACATCTATTCAACAAACACATAGAACTTCAAAGAGTGCCCCGAAGTTTCTACCGGAGAGTCAGGACGAAAACTTGTGCCAACCCCTATGCATAGATTCCCAAGTTCACGGAACCCACAAGTTGATCATCAAAACATACATCAAGTGAATCAATAGAATACCCCATTGTCACCACAGGTATCCCACGCAAGACATACATCAAGTGTTCTCAAATCCTTAAAGACTCAGTCCGATAAGATAACTTCCAAGGGAAAACTCAATCCATTACAAGAAAGTAGAGGGGCAGAAACATCATAAGATCCAACTATAGTAGCAAATCTTGCGATACATCAAGATCGTGCCATCTCAAGAAAATGAGAGAGAGAGAAAGAGATCAAACACATAGCTACTGATACATACCCTCAGCCCCGAGGGTGGACTACTCCCTCCTCGTCATGGAGAGCGTCGGGATGATGAAGATAGCCACCGGAGAGGGATCCCCCCTCTGGCAGGGTGCCGGAACCGGGTCTAGATTGGTTTTTTGTGGCAACAGAGGCTTTCGGTAGCGAAACTCCCGATCTAGGTTACTTTCCGGAGGTTTCAGTATATATATAGGAGGTGTTGGAGTCGGGGCCAAGTAAAGGGGGTCTCCGGGCTGCCCACGAGGTAGGGGGGCGCGCCCAGGGAGGGGGGGCACGCCCCTACCCTCGTGGATAGCACGTGGGTCTTCTCGTCCCCCTCCGGCACTTCCTGGGCTTCTTCTGGTCCAAAAATATCCTCCTTTGAGTTTCACGTCAATTGGGCTCCGTTTGATATTCCTTGCGATACCCAAAAACAGGAGAAAAATAGATGCTGGCACTGGGCTCTGGATTAATAGATTAGTCCCAAAAATCATATAAAAGTGTATATAAAAGCCCATTAAACATCCTAGAAGGATAATATAATAGCATGGAACAATCAAAAATTATAGATACGTTGGAGACGTATCACCTGACCCCTCCCGATGAACTGGATCCCGTTTCGAACGTGGGCGGTCGAACACAAGGCCGTTTCCTCCGTTCTGCGGTACGCCAGGCCTCGTTTACATCGGCTCGCCATGAACACGACGACGACGCTGTTTCTCCATTCTGACCCAGCCATGTACACGAGCCCTGGTCGTACGTACACACGAGTAGGCGTTCGAGACCGCGCCCATATGTACGTACGTCGATGTATTTACTTTCTTGCACCCTGGCCGTTGTACGTACGTGTACATGCTACGTGCGTGCCTTTGCTACGACACATGCGCGCCTCTACATCGACCAGTATGTATATACATGTTCGCGACCAGAATGACAATGCTATGTACGCTTCGACTAGGTGGGTCCTGACTGTCAGGCACTTCCTTGCGTGCAACGATGTAGCTGGTGGGTCCCAGTAGTCAGGGGGCGAATCATTTTTTTGCCCGGACGCACTTCCTTGCATGCGAAGATGTAGCTGGTGGGTCCCAGAAGTTAGGGGGAAACTTTTTTTCACGAAATACGGTGGCCCGTCTGGTGGTCCCCGCTGTCAGGTGGAGGAATAATTATTTTACGCGTAATAAGGAGGCAGTTTCTTGCTGCGGCCGTGGACCCAGCTATCAGACTCTCCACATACAGTACTATTTTGATGGAAGTCGTTCCTTGACCACGTTGACCATGCTACGCCGGGAGCACCAGGGAGGTGGACGATAACATGGCCTAAGAAGGGGACGACGCGGAGCCGGGGAAGACGCGGCAGTGGAAGCCCGTGCGGAGAGGAGTACGAGCGTTCACTGGTTTGGCTGCGGTGTGAGGCTGCCGTCGCCGCAGGGCCTGGCCAGCGGTGGGAATAGTAGGGGTGGAGAGGCATCCGCGGCAGCACAGCCGGCCACGGGAGGCAGGAGCATGCGGCACGACCGGCGCTGCTTTGGGCAGCTGGAGCAAGAAGACCAGAGGTTGAAGAAGCACTACGGCCGTTGGATGGACATCGTACGGTCATTGGAGCAAGAATCGTTCATATTGACTAATTTGACAAAGCACTCCGTCCCTGTCAACTTAGTAGGCCCACAAGTCAGCCACCCACCAAGATGGGTCCCAACTAGCAGGGGGTATTCATTTTTTTATGCGTAATAAGGAGGCACTTCCGGTGGGTCCGAGCTGACAGCGGGGGGAAGGTTTTTCGCGAAATCCGGTGGCCCGTCCAGTGGGTCCCAGCAGTCAGGGGGGAAACTATTTTTTCGCCAAATATGGTGGCCCGTCCAGTGGGTCTCTGCTGTCAGGTGGAGGAATAATTATTTTCCGCGTAATAAGGAGGCACTTCCTTGTCGCTGCCGTGGACCCAACTGTCAGCCTCTCGACATACAGTACTCTTCTGATGGAAGTCGTTCCTTGACCACGTTGACCACGCCGCGCTGAGAGCACTAGGGCGGTGGACGACGGTGAGGCCTACGAAGGGGACGACGCGGAGCCGGGTAAGGCGCAGCAGTGGATGCCCGCGCATAGAGGAGTATGAGGGTTCACTGGTTCGATGCGGTGTGAGGCTGCCGTCGTCGCAGAATAACAGGGGTGTGGGTGAGTAGAAGGATGGCATGGCCAGCGGTGGGAGTAGTAGGGGGCAGTGAGGCCTCCGCCGCATCGCAGCCGGCCACGGGAGGCAGGAGCACGAGGCATGACCGGCGCTGGTTTGGGCGGCTGGAGCAAGAAGACCAAAGGTTGAAGAAGCACTACGGCCGTTGGATGGACATCATACAGTCACTGGAGCTAGAATCATGCATATTGACTAACTTGACAAAGCCCTCCGTCCCCGTCAACTTAGTAGGCCCACAAGTCAGCCTGCCACTATACTGGGTCCCAGCTAGCAGGGGGAGTATTCATTTTTGTGTGCGTAATAAGGAGGCACTTCCTTGCGTGCGAAGATATAGCTGGTGGGTCCAAGCTATCAGCGGCGGTAACATTTTTTCACGAAATACAGAGGCCCTTTCTGTTTGTCCTAGATCTCAGGTGGAGGAATCATTATTTTGCGCGTAATAAGGAGGCATTTCCTTTCATGCGGCCGTGGACCCAGCTGTCAGCCTCTCCACATACAGTCCACTTCAGATGCATGTCGATCGTTGACCACATTGACCAGGCCGCGCCGAGAGCGCCAGGGCGGTGGACGACGGCGAGGCTTAGGAAGGGAACGACACAGAGGCAGGGAAGACTCGGAAGTTGTTTCCCACGCGAAGGGGAGTACGACTGTACGAGGGTTTACTGGTTCGTTTGCCGTCGCCAGAGAATAACAGCATGTGTGGGTAAGTAGAGGGATGGCTAGGCCAGCGATGGGAGTACGGTGGGGCGGTGAGGCCTGCGCGGTAGCACAGCTGGCCGCGGGGTGGAGGGAGCAGGCAGTCCCGCCGGCGCTTGTTTGAGCGGGTGGAGCAGGAAGACCAGAGATTGAGGAAGCATGACGGCCGTTGGATGGACATCCAACAGTCAATGCTTGTGCGTCAAACTTTTTTTAGGAAAGCCTCAAATCTGTGGAAAACATCATACAGCCCATCTGCCATTATTTCTAATAATTTACAGCCCATTTGCTAATTCTTAAGGTTTTTTTTGGAGCCCATATTCTTTGTGTTAGCATTACAGCCCATATTGTGGCCATGGTTAAAAAATTATACGAAATTTTGCATATTTCGATGCGGTCCAAACTGTTTTTAATCTTGAAATTTCGAGTCACATTCAAACTGATTTTAAAAATAAATATATATCAATATAAAACCCAACAATTTGTCCATGCATAAAAATCAATGCAATTTAAAATATAGAAAAAAATTGAATCTAATTGCCAGTTTGATGTGTTTCAAAAATGTAGAGCCCATTTCTCATTACTAATAGGCCATTTTCTCGGCCAGCCGAATGAAGCTCTCCTCGTCTTGAAAGATTTACAGCCCAACAGGCCTGACAAAGCGACTTACTTAGAAAATCACAAAAAAACTGGGTTTTGGTCGTGGACCCAGATGTCAGCCTCTCCACGTACTGTACTCTTCCGATGGAAATCGGTCGTTGACCACATTGACCACGCCGCGTCGAGAGCACCAAGGTGGTGGACGACGGTGAGGCCTAGGAAGGGGAAGACGCGGAGCCGGGGAAGATGCGGCAGTGGATGCCCACGCGGAGAGGAGTACGAGGGTTCACTGGTTCGGCTGTGGTCTGAGGCTTCCGTCGCCGCAGAATAACGGGGGGGTGTGGGTGAGTGGAGGGATGGCCTGGCTAGCGGCAGGAGTAGTATGGGCGCGGTGAGGCCTCTGCGGTAGCACAGCCGGCCACGGGAGGCAGGAGCAGGTGGCACGACCGGTGCTGCTTTGGGCGGTTGGAGCAAGAAGACCAGAGGTTGAAGAAGCACTAAGGTCGTTGGATGGACATCGTACGGTCACTGGGCTAGAATCGTTCATATTGACTAAGTTGACAAAGCCCTCCGTCCCCGTCAACTTAGTAGGCCCACAAGTCAGCCTCCCACTGTGGTGGGTCCCAGCTGGCAGGGGGTATTCATTTTTTGTGCGCAATAAGGAGGCACTTTCTTGCGTGCAAAGATATAGTTGGTGGGTCCGACCTGTCAGCGGAGGGAACGTTTTTTCACGAAATACAGAGGCCCTTCCGGCGGGTCCCAGATGTCAGGTGGAGGAATCATTATTTTGCGTGTAACAAGGAGGCATTTCCTTGTGTGCGGACGTGGACCCAACTGTGAGCCTCTCCACGTACAGTCCGCTTCCGATGGATGTCGTTCGTCGACCACGTTGACCACGCCGCGCCGAGAGCACCAGGGCGGTGGACGACGGCGAGGCCTACGAAGGGAACGACATGGAGCCGGGGAAGACACGACAGTGGCTTCCCACGCGGTGGAGAGTAAAAGGGTTGACTGGATCGGCTGTTGTCGTCGGAAAATAACAGGAGGTGTGGGTGAGTAGAGGGATAGACAGGCCAGGGATGCGGGTATATGATGGGGACGTGAGGCCTGCCCGGCAGCACAGCCGGCCACGGGAGGCGGGAGCACGCGGTTCTGATGGTGCTGGTTTGGGCGGCTGGGGCAGGAAGATCAAAGACTGAAGAAGCACGATTATCGTTAGATAGACATCTAACGGTCTGACGCTAGTAGAGTCGATTGTTGACTAAGTTTATTTTTTGATAAACCTTGTGTATGCATGAACTTAGTAGGCCCACAAGTCATCCTCCAAATCTGTGGCAGACAACATAGATCCCATTTGCTATTTTTTAATAATTTGCGTCCCATTTGCTAATTCTTCAGTAATTTATTACAGCCCATTTTGTGCCCAGGACCACGGTCAAAAAGTTCAACCTTATTTTGCATATTTCGGTGGAGTCTGAACATTTGTAATCCCGAAATGATAAACATTTTTTATGAACTTATTGATTTGCCAAAAAATCATTTTGTTTTTATAAGCAAATAAGATGTGGGACAATTGGGTTGGTTTAAGGGAAAATCAGTGGTAAAAAATCAGCACTGGGAGGGAAAACCACAACAAAAATAAGGATGTAAATATGAAAAATGAATTTTGTGTATTTTCAATATAATGGTACGTGTATATGAACTAGTAAAACTATAGGTCGAGATTAGAAAACGGATGTAGGACATGTGTTTCAAGAGGAAAATAGAACTGGGCTGTGTGTTTGATTCAGTAAAAAAATGCATGCAGATGTTGTAAGAAAAAATATAACTAACGCTGGAGGGCCAGAGGCCAGTAGATACCTGCTGGATCTTTGTGCCCCGTTGTCATCATGGGTTGGGCCTGTTAAAAACAAAACCAAGCCTTGGTAGTCTACAACCCAGTTGAAACTTGCTCGACCTGAAAAAATAATATAAGTGCTCAAAAAACGAGAGAATTCTACAAGTACAAACTGATAACTAGGATGCAACATGGATATTGTTTTTTCATCGTGATAATAAGAGCATGCACTTGTTTCAAAAGATTTAGAGAACTGGGAATTCGAACGGCAGGTGCTTATGCTACCCATCAAATAAAAATCAGGTGCCTGAAAATTCATTTCGAAACAAATGATTCAGCTTTATATCCACGTCGACCCTCGGCATGATGTTTGGAAGCAAATGCCAAGTTCATACCAAAAGATCATTAACAACAATACCAACTTGCGAACGACAAGGTAGTACAAGTACCAATACCAAACTAATTTATAATCTTTTTACTCCTGGCCCTAGTGTTCGTTTGGTAGAAAATCTTGCAGAGGACTAGCTCCCACTCCTTCTCTTGCTCCAGGTCCCCGAAGTGGTACTGGTGCATCACCCAGTTGGTCCTCTGCTGATCGAAGTTCTTGTTGGTGTGCAGCACCAGAACCTTTTTGCTGCCCGTCTGCTGGCCGTTGACCATCATCGGCAAGGTATTGCTGTTGTGCCACATCGGGTGCATGCCGCACTCCGACTGTATCTTGCGACGCGTCCACGTGCCCCTTTTGAACGCCCTGAGATTGCGCTGGAAGAAATGCTTGCTTAGGCCACTCAGTGTGATACCTGCAGTATTGTCAAATACAGGTTTTAGTGTATGTAGCTGGCATTTTCATAACATCTTTGGCATGTTGCAGTCACTTGTTTCACTTTTTATTAACTGTCAATTGTAATTGCTTCACTAGGTCTGCGTCTAAAAAGAAAAACAGAGCTATAAGCAAAGGAATATGTTTGTGCAAGTAGACGGCCGATAGGTGTCTTACCTGGAAGTTTCTCCATCATCATTATCAGTACATCCTGCGCGAGTGAGTTAGGATGCACTTGGTCCCAGAAAGGTATCTATCCTTCAAACCAGAGGAGTGCTTCAAACTAACAACAGTACATAATATCCAACAAAAGAGGGTCGTGCTACAGCAGCATAATACATGGCTCGGTCTACATATCAGTACAGATCAAATTGTGCATATTTGTTGTTGGCATGAACCACATCGCCGCATGTCGGGTTTGCAAAAGCCATCCATCGCATGGAAGCTTGATGCCTTTCACACACTGAAGATTATCTGGCAACAAGCTGTGTCGACGAATCTCTGGATATGGTGATTCATGAAACCCATGGTATGATGTGTAAACATAGTCCCCCCTGGCGAATAGAAGTTGCATAGCACGGTAATCATCGCCGGTGATATGATTGATGATTGGTTGGATGATCCGATAATTGAGCCCGAGGAACATGGAGTGGTTGCCGAGGTTGTAAACCCGCCTGCAGTTGAATACGCCTGGCCCAACGGAGCTGGGCTCTTTCTCGAACACGAAGCAGCCATAGCCATCAATGTCATGAACGCCCTAGGCATTGTACTACATGCAGTTTGATGAAATGGTTTGCTCAATTTGGTACGTGCAAATGAGCATCAAATGACCACCATCAGCTGAACGAGCGATAAACCACCACCCATCGGCTGGTATGATTCCAGGTCCTGGAATCATGAAGGCCAACGCATTTGCATCTGCTGCAACAATTCAAATCGGAGACTAAAAGGACAAAAATAAACAATCATATTCAGAGTATGTGTGGAATTAAAATTATTATAACAGTGACACATACCATAGACAGATAATTGCAATGCCGTGGTCATAATCATACCCCAAGTTTAAAAAAATAAGCCAATGGCTTTCATATTCTAGCAATATATCATGGGTCAAACATCATGTAACAATGAGAGGAAAACAAATATGACAGGGCCTACTCATATTCTACCATAGCACTTACTACAGTTATCATATCAACTCTAAGCAATAACATGTGTTGTTATAAAAATCCTGGAAATGACAGTAACATACAGCAATCATGAGGTTATACTCATAATATCTATTCTAACAATCCTTAGATACCAATTGTTCTCATATCAACTCTAACAATAACATGTGTGGTCATAAAAATCTAGGAAATGAGAGGAACATATAGCAATGATGTGGTTATAGACATACTATATATTCTAAATTTGTAACAATGAACATGCAGTCGTATTCTTAAGGTAAAGATGAGATGAGATAGAACAATTGCACAACGATAGATTCCACCAGTATAGGCAGCCAATCTGTGCGTCGACCACATAGATGATGCCATCATGCACTATAGCATCACACAGAAGTGTTAGGTAAAGAGGATCGACGATGAGCCATAACCATGTATGGCGACCGGATTCCATATAGACTAATCCCATGTTGAACATGGCAATGAGCTTGTAATCCATGTAGTCTTATGATCGTGTGGGCACTTCGCAGAGTACAACCTTCAGCAAACAGAGGTCGAGCCAAAAGCTCGACACGTCTCGTGCGTAGTAGGCAGGAGTGTAGCGGTGGTATCCAAAGATGGAAGGGTGATCTCTCGCTGGGTGTAGATATCCACGAGACACCACAGACTACCGGATTGGTGGATGAGGACGATCCAGTTGGCCTTCATGCCCGCCCAGTAGTGGCCACGCATGAAGGACATGTGGACAGGTAGTGGTAGCATGCCGAGGGGCACCACGGCATCCTCCGTAGGATCGCCAAGTCGGTGTCTGGGCCACCTGCGAGGATCGAGCATCAGCAAGCAGGGTGTCTTGAAAAGAGCCGGTCGGTTGCAGACGAGTAGACGGTACAAAGACACCGAGCATACGGCCAGACGGACAGTGTTGAGTAGCTCCATACGATTACATATCTGCTCCAAGAGAACGTCGGGGAGGGAATTCCAATCGCGGATCTGCATGTCAGTCGGTTCTTCCATTGGGGTTTTTGGTGCCTGCGAGCCAGCGGGGAAGTGGATTCGGGTGGGCGAATGAACAAGCTTCTCCTCGTGTGGCCGAGCAGTGAGTGGCGGGATATGGTACGCGCGAGCTACCAAGGAAGATAGCACGAGTGGGCGAGCAGAGAGCAGGGGGAAATGGTGTGCGGCCGACGATGGGGAAGAGAGGAGGAAGAAGAAGAGAGGAGGAAGAAGAGTGGAAGATGGGGAAGAAAGTGCATTAAATCTCAATTCTACTACTACTACCAGGATATACCATCCTTCGGAGTGTAAATAGTTACATCGATGACATATGTGTCTACCACAAGAGGGGCCATATGTCAGTTAATGGAGGACAGAAGCGTGCTCTACTAGCAAACATGATGGAAGTATTGAGTTAGGCTGATTTAGTAACACCAACACGCTGGTTCAGTTTATTAATTAAGTGTCCCATCTGCTGCAGCGTGTACTGTCACTTCACTGCGAAGACTAGTTGAATAGTTGTCTCTGACCGAGATGGGGAATAATGGATCGCAAAGACTTCCTTTCTACATTATCCCTATGCCTCTACACTCACTTCACTCATTTTGCTTTGTACGTAGTCACTTGATGTAATCTCTAGAAAGACAAATACTCCGTGTTTGGGAACAGGGGGAGGATTTTACTCCATATTTGGGAACAGAGGGAGGATTTTACTCCATATTTGGGAACAGAGGGAGTATCACCATATGGAGGGAACAAAGGAAGCTTGAAATATGAACATGTCAATGGGAGGGAGTAAGCCCCATGCATGCATGCATGCAACATGCAACACTCACATGTACACATGGACGCACGCAACACTCACGCACCCATGCGGCACACAGCACACGACGCAATACAGACACTCACGCTCAAGTGCTCAACCTACTCCCTACGTCTGTGAAAGACTATACATTTAGGCTGGTTGTAATGGGGCGTATCATATTCTAGTATCATGCTATGATACTAGTGTATGATACTACATCCGTAATGCATAGTATCATATGTTGGTATCATAGAGTAGTACATTTATTGGCATGCATGACACAAAGTAGCACATTATTTAATATGATACGGTATCATGATATGATACTCAAGCCTCTCTTTCTTCATTTAATTTTATGCCACCTCACCAAAATTGCTTAGTTGGCATGCATGATACTACCTATGATACTCCCATTACCGGCAGCCTTAGATATTCACACATTGACCAGGGCATAATTAACGCACAAAAGTAGCAGACTTATGTGTGCATGTGACCATTGAGAGAAGAAGATTAAATGAAGGTCGTTGCATGCTGTAATTAAGGATAGACATGTAGCCTATACCTAGAGCACAAGTTGGTGCATTAGTCAATCAATATCGATTTAGATTAAAGGCTAAATGCATTGGAAGTGTAGATGTACTACAGTCTTTGTTTTTAGCTGATTTCTTTGCTCTGTCAGCTGACAGGTGGGACCCAGAAACCAGGTGACAATTTAACCAGTCAACAAAGTACCACGTCGACTATGTGGCCGGTCAGTTGGGTGCAATATGGTGCTCTACGATGAGCTAGTGATCGTATAATCACCGCAAAACTATATATAGTGACCGTAAAGTGCGTATTGTTACATACGTTGACCGCCAGTGTATTTTTCTCGTTTCAAATTAAGCCATATTAACTGGAAAGGACGAAGTATGGACTAGTACTAGTACTGCTTTGATGTGTCCCGTCAACTCGCCGAACGAGGAGAAGCTTGCTTACTACGCCTCTCCCTCGCACACGCGCGTGGTGGTTCTCAAAACGAGGAGAGGATTTTGACTATAGCACCCTCTCCCTCTCCCTCTCCCTCGCCCTCGCCCTCGCGATGGACGTGCAATAGTTCAATCGGTGTCAAATTGCCAGAAGCATAATGTGTACTGTAGTATCATCATTGTTGGACCTTCCGAAGAGGCGAAGAGCCAAGTGCAAGGTTCACACGAGTACGAACTGTTGAACCTCCCGAAGAGGCAAAGAGCCAAGCGCAAGGTTTTATAGGAGTTGTCGTCCTAGTAGGAGCGTACTACAACTATAGCGAATGATGCTACTGTATGATGCCGCCACGTCCCGTATATCCAAAGTTGTGCCACGTTTTTTTCTCAAAGAGCGTGTTGGAGCCCGTGCAACAACCACACAAGTTGCACGTACACATAACATATTTACTAGTAATAAATTATAAAGGACAAATGCCAGTATGACACACAAGTTCATCTCCAATTCATGTGATAAATTCGTGCATGACTAGTCTACATATATTCACAGCGCTACCGTTCACAATTTACCGTGCTCCGCTTACACGTTATAGATGGGCTACATGTCCTCCTCAAGGTTCCAGTCCCAGGTGTTCTTCATGGATGGCACGATCCATAGCGGTGGGCAACGGGAATCATTATGGCAGCTTTCTCGTCCGGTTCCACACGATGGAGACTCGTCCAAGCTGAAGCGGCATAAATCAGGGATAGTGTGTCCCAGCATGTCGTTCATCCGGCGGTGCTCACTAAAGACACAACCATGCTTCATGAACGGAAGGCTTTCCGTTTCGTGCACAGAAGGTGGCATCCACTTCACAATGGGGTAGTTATCCCCAATGAAAAGCGAGTACTCTCCAGGAGTGTTCCTCGGCACCCACATAGCATCACGGGGGTCGAACTCAGCGCCGTTCATCTGGTACACGCGACATCTCAGATCTGGACACATGGTGACGTACATAGTCAAGGTCCATGCATAATAATGTTGTGCTCAAATATGGCGGTCAATAATACTGTGCAGCAAATAGTACTTCTCCGGTATAGAGGAAGTAAAATAACTGGCTTATTATATATAGCCACTCTTGGCTACATGGATGAGATAGTAAGACATGGAAAACAAAAATGGTGGCAGCTAGTGGGTTCAAGTCTTCAAGGGCCTAGCTAGCTATATGCGTCCTCCAAGGTAAAAAGTACTCCTTCTAGTACGTAAGTAGAGTACTAGTAAAACAATGAAAGAGAAGGCGAGAGGGTTAAAAAATGTAACACCTGGGTAGATGGTGACGGTCCGATCGTGGTAGATTGTGTGACCATGTTGCACATCAGTGGTATCATGGGTAACGACTGCTAAGATAGTTGATCCCAATATGCCATAATTAGCTACAAGGTTCCAGGTTAGACCGAATCGCGGATGCAAATGCACATCCAGGATGGGCGATCTTATTTTGATTGCGGGATGACTAGTCCCTGCAAAATAATGGAGTACCATTAGGGATGCAAATGATGGTTTGTGCATTCCGTTTGAAATCTCCCGTAATGTAGGATGGCAACCAGATGAAACAAGTCCCCTGGCTTGTCACCACGAAGATGTGGCCTAGATGGCGCACGGCGGCTTCGAACGTGTAGGGGTACAAATCTGCCGCCGCCAACATGCGCCAGCCTCTGCCATTAGTGCCTCTTGCATTGATGGACATCCTTATGTCGAACATCGCGATGAGATAGTAATCATCGTAGCCACGTCGCTTTGTCGGCGGGTTCGCAATTGCTATCTCCTTCAATCTCATGTAGGCATCATCATACGTATTCAAGCCCAGCCAGTCCGGAAGGCCGATCCCAATGGTGGAGAAGGGTTCTACCGAACGGTCACACTGCAGTGAATGTTGTGCAAAATGATGGTGGTATCCGGCCGAAGGTATGCAAGCCAATCTTCGTTGGCACCGACCCAGACCTATATATAAGACGGTGGGCAGCAGAGAAATTACGGGATGGAAATGGAATGACTAAGTACTACATGATCAAACTCCATTACTGACCTGCTCATCGGACAAAATCCGACTACCTCTCAACGTCGGCAACTCTAGCAGAGTCAACGTGCAACCATCGCCAGGGAGCGGTGGACTGTTCGAAGGATTGTTCCATAGAAGAACCTTCTCCTCGAGGACGCATGGAAGACCAACAAGAATGGCCTTTTCCCAAGCCATTTTAAGCACCGTCTTGAAAAAGTTTGTGCAGGAAGCACCGAGTCTTACGACGGTGACGACGTCGGAGCGACGTGCGATTTCTCCTAGAGGATCGTTGTCCAAGGTCTCCCAGCCTCGACGAGGAGGAGAACCAGCAGTGACGAACTGCCTTCTCTTCGGAGGGAGGGGAACTGGCAAGGAGGAGATAAGAGCGTAGTAACCGCAGGGCCTCGTCCCTTCCAACGGTAGATCGTTCCTTCCAACTGTAGCGAAGGGGTGAGGCTATTATTTACTACTAGTACTAGCATTGTGGGATGTTATGGGATTGCATTATACTATAAATAATAGCACTAGTAAGAAATTTTTGGCATTAGCTAGTAGTTTTTGGTGTGTATTAAGAAATTTTGGGTATGTTTTTGCTATTTTTTGTACACGCCAACTATAGTCCAAAAATGTCTTACCTTATGTGACGCAGGAGTACGTACTCGTACTATACTAGTACTAGTACTACTTTCTCAACTAGTAGTGCGAGGGTACCACCAGTTTTGAACTCTTGAATCTCAGGGCCAAGGAGCTACAGTTGGAAGTGGAGGGTACTATTGTTCTCTAGAACCATCGTTGTACTATCAATGCAGGGAAAGTACACATGTGTAGTGGCCTAGTGGGTACTCTCGGTGCTCTATTCAGCCGCTCCTCTCACGTAGGCTGCCTACTCAGCCGCTCCTCTCACGCACACACTAGCAGCCTGTTTGTCAGCGATGGTTACTGGGGGGTAGAACATTTGAGTTATTTGATACAGCGAGACTTGGATTTTCACTTCCATTTGTGGAGGTGTAATGGATCTCGTCGAACTTTGTTAGTAGTTCCTTCTTTATGAATGAGATGAAGCAAAACTTTTGCCTCCGTTTCAAAAAAACACGTCAAGAGGAATTTATTTTATAGTAGAGCTGATAATGGAGTGAAGTCCATGCGTGCAACGCCAGAAGCTACACAGTAGTAGTAGAGCACTTTACGTACAGAGCCATATTGCATAGTTCCCAATGCCCCACCAGGATTTTCCGGCTCCTCGGGCTTAATTGGGAAGCGCTAGTTTAAATATGCTACTAGCTGATGAGGAAGCTGCAAGCGAGGTGTGGCTAGGGCAAGCACGCGAGCCATGAGATGCTGGGAAGGAAAACCCGTTCACGTGGCTAGGCTATCCAGTGCACCTAGATTGTGGTGTCGCACGTCCGTTTGACTTCAAAACTCAAACTACCCGTGTAAAATATTGGCTCGCAGCGAAGTTACTATTTAAAAAAAGGCCACCACGCGTTCGGCCGGGATCAAACCCACAAAACGAGGTATACACTCCCGCGGCCATTAGTAGTACTCGTTGGAGTACAACGCAACCTAGAATCTCCTTTTGTCACTAGTAGTACATTGTTCCTTACAAGAAACCCCTAATAATGCAAGAAACCACTAATAATGCCAAGAAACTACTACCACTTGCATACGTGGCAGACTTAAGATAAGACTACCTTATCAACCATTGTACATGCTCTTACCAACCAGCCCTACCAAGAAACTACTACTCTACAAAGTGTCGCTATAGGCACATTTCAACCCATGGCCCTATTT
The DNA here is from genome assembly GCA_902687465.1 of Secale cereale. NCBI lineage: Eukaryota > Viridiplantae > Streptophyta > Magnoliopsida > Poales > Poaceae > Secale > Secale cereale. The sequence goes on from LR738714.1 coordinate 548,814,514, forward strand.
GGATACATTTGTTGTCAATCTAACCCTGCCATCCAAACACCACTTTGGTTAGAGTTAGTTCGGGGTTAGAATCTAACCTCTGACGTAGAGTATCCAAACAGGGCCCACGTCGCCCAATAAGTCAACACCTTCTATTCGACCGAGTGTTATGACTTGTGGGACCTACATGTCAGTCTGCACAAAAATCCCCGAGTGACCTCCTACCTCCGGCCCGTCCACCTAGTCATCCTCGGCCATGGGACGTAGCTACCATCGCCAGCAGAAGGCGAGGTCAAAACCGCCGGCGGTGCGGAGCCCACCTTGTGGCAGCCCGGATGCCAGCTACGTCCGGTGCTCGCGGACGCTAGCTAGCCAAGATAGCTCAGTCCAGCTGCATGTCTGCAAGGTTTGCTAGCTAGATTAGCACGGCGGCGCGGCTGCTTGCTCGCACGCGTCGCGCTAAGGCCAGCCATCTCGCTCGAGCGAAGGCCAGTGCGGCGGCTTGCTCGCTCATGAGTCACGCTCGGGCCAGCCTGCCAACCCGTGCGGAGGCCAACACGGCGTCCGGCCCATCCGGCGGTGCGGCGGCCAACTCGGTCATCACCGGTGCCACCGACGAACACGCGTCAGTACTGTTTGAAGTAATGTTCAGGAAAAATAATGATTTGAGGGGGAATAACAGGATATAAGGTCAGATGTGGGTCCCTCATGTCAACGGTCAAACAAAATGTGTTGGTTTAAGCTGCCATGTCAGCACGGACATGTGGGCCAACCCTGTTATAAATGGGTTTAAACTAACCTAACGGTAGGTAGTAGTTTTTGGCGTGGATTAAGAAATTTTGGGTTTGTTTTTGCTAGTTTTTGTACAATAGATTCTTCCTAGGGCTGGTTGAAAGTGGTAGTTTTTTGTTAAATACTCTACATATTGTAAGTAGGAGTGAAAGTTAAGGTTTGGAACCCAATAAGCAAGGCTAGTTACATAGTGCATATGTGTACATGATTGAAAGTAAATATCAACCATGAGTGACTAATATCTTGATGGAAAACTTGAAACAATGGAATACTAGGGAAAAAATTGCATGGTGGAAATAATAGCAATGTTCATGTGCGTTGCAACGAATCATAATTAGAATAATACTTATTCACAAACTTGATACAAAACACTCTAATTTTGATATACATATATCACTAGAGATATATTATGTTTCAATTAGAATATATTCCTTGGGATGTATTGGTGAGGTCAGGGAGGGATGTGGTTGATTTTAAGATACTAATTATGGGTTTTTCTGCAAATTGGTAGACAAGTGAGATGTTTGTGAGAAAAGGCAACAACTTACCTCACAGTCGTTAGATGTAGATCTAATGGTCACAAACGACGGATGGCAGACACACCATCATCACCAACTTAGTCTTCTGTAGGAGTACTAGCAAGATCTGTGCATTGCACGGAACATCAAGATGCATTTTTTTATATAAAAACACTCGTTGTGACTGACCCATGCGTGAGTAATCCCATGTGTAAAAACTAATGATATCTCGAGAAATAGGAGATAAGGTGAAGAGGAGTGGGGCGTGGTGGTGATTGGTGGTCGGATTGAGCAGAGGCATGGGGATTGACGACGCCGGCAGCGGCCATCGGGCCAGTTTATTCCAGAGGCTTCCGTTCTTAATTGCTCAACAATGAGGTTGTTGGAGATAAGGATGAACGAGGGAAGGCCTTGTCTGCAAATGTGGAGAGGGGTGCGGGTATCTTTTAGTTTAATTTCAATCAGTCAAATATAGATCGGACGGTCTATATTGCAAGATGGCACGCGTACCATCATCACCAACTCGGTTTTTTATAAGAGAAGAAATATAAGTATGGAGATAGAATTGTATTATCGATACTTGTTTCCGTAAACTAGCATCTACATTCTATTCAACGCCTCAGCATGTGAGGCCTTAGAACAATGACTTCTCGACTGTGTAAAACAAAGGTTTTCCCGTCGCAGATAAGGAGAGGGTGACGGCGGAGCGCTTTTTGGCTTGCTCTAGTCCTAGTAGTCATACTAGGTGGTCTAAGCATGTGTAGATTTATTCTTTTTCACGTCTCGTGTTAGCCGTACTGTCACGACTATTGATGAATAGACAGTAAGTTATTCACGGGGAAATCCTTGTTGAGCGTGCTTGCGAGAGAGAGAGAGAGAGAGAGAGAGAGAGAGAGTGTGTGTGTGTGTGTGCGTGTATGATATGTCTAGAGACTGAGGCAATGATAACAGATTCTTTGTGTCTATGTGTGTGGAGGATAGAGAGAGACATGTACATGGGGCTTTGTGTTGTGTAACGTGGAGACACATATACATAATTAGAGAGTGAGTGTGCGAGATACACATGCGGACATGGGGAGAGATGAGGATCCAGATTAATGGGTGTTTGTGC
>LR738714.1:548819677-548852275 GCA_902687465.1 Secale cereale
CCGAATCTAGTCCTCCGCCACAGCGGTGGACCTCACACCCCGACGGATCTACCTTCCGCACCTTGGAACCCCCAACTGCCGACTCACCACCTCACCGTAGCCGCTTTAGCGACTGGCTTGTACACCGCTCCAGATATCCTAGACAGCCATCATGGTCCACCGCACCAGATCTGCTTAACCGGCACCCTCGTCCACCACAGTGTAGGCCCTTCAATGACTCCCTCTTCCGTCCCTTCGCTGGCCCTTCATACAATCGCTCGTCCGCCGCAACAGATCCACCTCACCGAAAGCATTGTACAACGCTGATAACCCACAAGTGTAGGGGATCGCAATAGTTTTCGAGGGTAAAGTATTCAACCCAAATTTATTGATTCGACACAAGGGGATCCAAAGAATACTCTTAAGTATTAGCAGCTGAGTTGTCAATTCAACCACACCTGGAAACTTAGTATCTGCAGCAATGTAGTTTAGTAGCAAAGTAATATGATAGTAGCGGTAGCAGCAATAAAAGTAACGATAGTGTTTTTGTAGCTTTTGTAATAGTAGCAATGGAAAACTAAATAAGCAACAAGCAATATGTGGAAAGCTCGTAGGCATTGGATCGGTGATGGGAAATTATGTCGGATGCAATTCATCATGTAGAAGTTATAACCTAGGGTGACACAGAACTAGCTCCAGTTCCTCAATGTAATGTAGGCATGTATTACGAATATAGTCATACGTGCTTATGGAAGAACTTGCATGACATCTTTCGTCCTACCCTCCCGTGGCAGCGGGGTCCTATTGGAAACTAAGGGATATTAAGGCCTCCTTTTAATAGAGTATCGGACCAAAGCATTAACACATAGTGAATACATGAAATCCTCAAACTACGGTCATCACCGGGAGTGGTCCCGATTATTGTCACTTCGGGGTTGCCGGATCATAACACATAGTAGGTGACTATAGACTTGCAAGATAGGATCAAGAACACACATATATTCATGAAAACATAATAGGTTCAGATCTGAAATCATGTCACTCGGGCCCTAGTGACAAGCATTAAGCATAGCAAAGTCATAGCAACATCAATCTCAGAACATAGTGGATACTAGGGATCAAACCCTAACAAAACTAACTCGATTACATGATAGATCCCATCCAACCCATCACCGTCCAGCAAGCCTACGATGGAATTACTCACGCGCGGATCTGCATTCTCCGGAGCATCATGGAATTGGTGATGGAGGAAGGTTGATGATGACGATGGCGACGATCTGCATTCTCCGGAGCCCCGAATGGACTCCAGATCAGCCCTCCCAGGAGAGATTAGGGCTTGGCGGCGGCTCCGTATCGTACAACGCGATAATTCTTTCTCTCTGATTTTTTTCTCCCCGAAAGTGAATATATAGGTTCTGGGGATACGTCGGTGGAGCACCAGGGGGCCTACGTGGCACGGGGGCGCGCCCCCTAGGGCGCGCTCCCCACCATCATGGATAGGGTGTGGGCCCCCCGGTCTGGATCTTCTTGCATGTATTTTTTATATTTTCCAAAATAAATCTCCGTGGATTTTCAGGTCATTCCGAGAACTTTTTATTTCTACACAAAAACAACACCATGGCAACTCTGCTAAAAACAACGTCAGTCCGGGTTAGTTCCATTCAAATCATGCAAGTTAGAGTCCAAAACAAGGGCAAAAGTATTTGGAAAAGTAGATACGTTGGAGACGTATCAACTCTCCCAAGCTTAAACATTTGCTTGTCATGAAGCAATTCAGTTGATAAACTGAAAGTGGTAAAGAAAAACTTTGACAAACTCTGTTTGCTCTTGTTGTTGTAAATATGAAAGCCAACATTCAGGTTTTCAGCAATAATCATGAACTAATCACATTCACAATAACTTTCAGGTCTGAAGTCTACTCATATCAATGCCATAATCAACTAGCGAGCAATAATAATAAACCTCGGATGACAACACTTTCTCAAAACAATCATGATATGATATAACAAGATGGTATCTCGCTAGCCCTTTCTGAGACCGCAAAACATAAATGCAGAGCACCTTTAAGGATCAATGACTGATTAGACATTGTAATTCATTGTAAAAGAGATCCAGTCATGATCATACTCAATGCAAATTAATGGTAATACATGCAAGTGACAGAGGTGCTCTCCTACTGGTGCTCTTTTATAAGAGGATGATGGCTCTACATAAAAGTAAATAGATAGGAACTTCGCAAAGGGGAGCAGGGATTTGTAGAGGTGCCAGAGCTCGAATTTTAAATAGAGATGAATAACATTTTGAGTGGTATACTTTCATTGTCAACATAAAAACCAAGAATCTCGATATCTCCCATGCTACGCACATTATAGACGGTTCCCAAACAGAATGGTAAAGTTTATACTCCCCCAACCACCAACAAGCACACTCATGGCTAGCCCGAAACAATGGGTACCGTCCAAACCAGCAACATCCCTGGGGGATTTTGTTTAATTATTGTTATTTTGAGCATGGGACTGGGCATCCCGGTTACCAGACATTTTCTCATGAATGATGAGCGGAGTCCACTCATCATGAGAATAACCCACCTAGCATGGAAGGTATAGATAGCCCTAGTTGATACATGAGCTGTTCGAGCATACAAAACAGAATTTCATTTGAAGGTTTAGAGTTTGGCACATACAAATTTACTTGGAACGGCAGGTAAATACCGCATATAGGAAGGTATGGTGGACTCATGTGGAATAACTTTGGGGTTTATGGAAGTGGATACACAAGCAGTATTCCCGCTTAGTACAGGTGAAGGCTAGAAAGAGACTGGGAAGCGACCGGCTAGAGAGCAACAACGGTCATGAACATGCATTAAAATTAATCCACAGTAAATGCAAGCATGAGTAGGATATAAATCACCATCAATATAAATATCGTGGAGGCTATGTTGATTTGTTTCAACTACATGCGTGAAAATGTGCCAAGTCAGACCACTTGAATCGTTCAAAGGAGGATACCAACCCATCACACCACATCACAACCATTTTAATATCATGTTGGCACGCAAGATAGACCATTATAAACTCTGAGCTAATTAAGCATGGCATAAGCAGTTATGATCTCTAGTTGTCATTGCAAGCATGTTTCATTCATAACAAGCTGAATCAGGAACGATGAACTATCATATTTACAAAAACAAGAGAGGTTGAGTTCATACCAGCTTTTCTCATCTCAATTAGTTCATCATATATCATCCTTATTGCCTTTCACTCGCACGACCGAATGGTGTGGATAATAATAATAGTGCACGTGCATTGGACTAAGCTGGAATCTGCGAGCATTTAAAACAAGAGAGAAGACAAGGTAATATGGCTCAAGGTTAAATAAACAATAAAGCTTATGAGAGCCACTAAGCATTTTAATCATGGTGTTCTACTCTTGACCCCCAAAGAAAAGAAAAGAAACTATCTACACGGGAAAGCTCCCAGCAAGCAAAAGAAGAACGAGAAATCTTTTTGGGTTTTCTTTTAATTGCTACTACAAGCGGGGAAAGTAAACTAGCTAGAGGCTACAACTAATATTTTTTGTTTTTCTTAAGGTTTTTTTTCTAGCACACGAGAAAAACACTAAGAAAAAGAATTGAAACTAAGCATGGATGGTACAATGAAAGAGTGTGAGCACCGAAAACTAGAATAAGTGTGAACATGAATGTAAAGTCGGTGAGAAACACGTACTCCCCCAAGCTTAGGCTTTTGGCCTAAGTTGGTATATGGCCAGTATTGGCCTGACGGATATCCAAAGTCGTAGTTGGGGTTGTACTGGGATGCAGCAGCTACTGCATGCTGAGCTGCAGCTCGAAGGCGGGCTGCTTCCGTCATATTATGATACGCAATTTGCCTCCTCCATGGTTATAGTGTATCTCCCTTTTGCCTGAAAGTCAAACAAAGTAGGGGCAGGAAGAATAATAGGGATGGCATGACGCCTGTTAAAGATAAGTCGATGTTTGAGGGATTGATCATCCCTGTCTATAAACTGGTGACTAGTCATAGCATGGCAATCCAAATGAGTAGGAGGTAAAGGTTCATCATTCTCGTGCACACGCACACCAAGACGGCGAGCTATGCGAGTGGCATAGATCCCACCAAATAAATCTCCATGCAAACCATTATGGTGTAGCTTACGTGCAACAATGGCTCCCAAGTCATATTGTCTATCACCTAGTTCAGCACTCTTGAGAACACTAAGATCTGGGTCACACATGTGACAAGCCTCATCTTTACCATTTATGCATCTACCAATAAAGAGAGCAAAGTAATGAATAGCAGGAAAATGGATGCTCCTTATGGTAGCTTGTGTGATCTCTCTAGATTCCCCCACTGTGATACTAGCAAGGAAATCTATATATTCATATTTGCGAGGATCACCCATACTGCCCCACTGTGGGAGCTTACAAGCATCACTAAAATCCTCTAAGTCCATGGTGTAAGATTTATCATAAAGGTCAAACAGGACAGTGTGAGAATTACGTGAACATGAAAATTTAAACCTTCTCACAAAGGTATCAGTTAAGCCACGGTATTGAGGGCACTTATCTTGTATGAAGCCCTCGAGGTCAGTGTTGCGCACATATGCATAAAATTCATCCTTGATGCCAACCTGGTCCATAAAATCATCTGACGGCCAATCACAAGGCTGCACGTCAGCATCCCTCGGTAGTTCATCGTCCGGCTCATGAAATGCGAGCCTTAGTTCTTGCTTCCTTGAAGAACCACCTTGGAAGTTTTTCCTATGCATTTTTCTGAATTTTTTTAAAATTTTAGCAACTCAAAATAAAAGTTAACCAAACTCAATAAGATTGATAGCAACAACTCCTACTAGTTCCTAGAGACTATATCATGCATTGGAACTACTTGGGACCAACAAAATTTTACATGAAAGCTCAAGAACAAGGTCACCACAGCAGCTAAAATTTGTAATTAATAAAGCACTAGAACAAAAACTAATTGGACCAATGGAGGAGTCACATACCAAGGAACAATTGTTGGAAATATGCCCTAGAGGCAATAATAAAATGGTTATTATTATATTTCCTTGTTCATGATAATTGTCTGTTATTCAGGCTTGAATTGTATTATCCGGAAACAGTGATACATGTGTGAATACATAGACCACAATGTGTCCCTAGTAAGCCTCTAGTTACTAGCTCGTTAATCAACAGATGGTTACGGTTTCCTGACCATAGACATTGGATGTCATTGATAACGGGATCACATCATTAGGAGAATGATGTGATGGACAAGACCCAATCCTAACCCTAGCACAAGATCGTGTAGTTCGTAATGCTAAAGCTTTTCCAATGTCAAGTATCTTTTCCTTAGACCATGAGGTTGTGCAACTCCCGGATACCGTAGGAATACTTTGGGTGTGCCAAACATCACAATGTAACCGGGTGGCTATAAAGGTATACTACGGGTACCTCCGAAAGCATCTGTTGGGTTGGCATGAACCGAGACTGGGATTTGTCACTCCGTATGACGGAGAGGTATCTCTGGGCCCACTCGGTAAGAAACCATCATAATGAGCTCAATGTGACTTAGGGGTTGGTCATGGGAAGATGTGTTACGGAACGAGTAAAGAGACTTGCCATGACGAGATTGAACAAGGTATCGGTATACCGACGATCGAATCTCGGGCAAGTACTATACCGATAGACAAAGGGGATCATTTACGGGATTGATTGAATCCTTGACATCGTGGTTCATCCGATGAGATCGTCATGGAGCTTGTGGGAGCCAACATGGGTATCCAGATCCCACTGTTGGTTATTGACCGGAGAGTCGTCTCGGTCATGTCTACGTGTCTCCCGAACCCGTAGGGTCTACACACTTAAGGTTCGATGACGCTAGGGTTGTAGAGATATAAGTATGCGGTAACCTGAAAGTTGTTTGGAGTCCCGGATGAGATCCCGGACGTCACGAGGAGTTCTGGAATGGTCCGGAGGTAAAGATTTATATATAGGAAGTCAGGTTTCGGCCACCGGGAAAGTTTCGAGTTCACCGGTATTGTACCGGGACCACCGGAAGGGTCCCGGGGGTCCATCGGGTGGTGCCACCTATCCCGGAGGACCCCATGGGATGAAGTGGGAGGGGAACCAGCCCCTGGTGGGCTGGTGCGCCCCCCCTTGGGCCTCCCCCTGCGCCTAGGGTTGGAAACCCTAGGGGTGGGGCGCCTCCACCTGGCTTGGGGGGCAAGTTTCCCCCTGGCCGCCGCCCCCCTTGGAGATGGGATCTCCTAGGGCCGGCGCCACCCCTAGGGGCCCTATATATAGTGGGGGGAGGGAAGGCAGCCGCACCCTATGCCCTGGCGTCTCCCTCTCCCTCCGGAGACACTTCTCCCTCCTCCTGCAGCGCTTGGCGAAGCCCTACCGGCATCCCGCTACTTCCACCATGATACGTCCAAAACGTATCTATAATTTTTGCTTACTCCATGCCTCTTTTGGGTGATATTGCTATGATATCTATACACTTCCATACACTTTTGATCATCTTTGGACTAACCTATTAACTCAGTGCACCCCAGTGCCAGTTTCTGTTTTCGGCTGTTTTTGTATTTCAGGTTTTCACGTTACGAGAACTGCCAGGAAAAATCTAGAAAAATTATATAAAAAATCAGCGTTCCAGAACCTACCGTGCGCCCGAAGGACAGCCGGGGGGGCACCAGGGCTCCAGGCGCCCTGGCGGCGCCCCTCCCCCCCTATGCCGCGCCGGGGGGGCGCCTGGGCCCCCCGAGGCTCCTCCGATGCCCCCCTTTCGCATATATTTAAAGCGTCTCCCGAAACCCTCGAAACAAGAACTCTTTTCACGATCCCATCTCTGTTCCGCTGCCGCCGCCGCTTCCAAGATCGGGAGCACCAGGAGAACTCTTCCCGGCACCCTGCCGGAGGGGAGGATCACCACCGGGAGCTTCTCCACCACCATGGACGCCTCCCGGATGAGTTGTGAGTAGTCTCCCTTGGACCATGAGTCCATGACCAGTAGCTATGTGATGTTCTCCTCCCGTTCTTGTGCTTCACTAATTAGTCCTCATGAGCTGCCCTACATGATCGAGGCACATATGTAATCCTTATGCTGTTGCTATGATGAGTTTGCTGGGATCCGATGGATTATGAGATTATGTTCAGATTGTGTTTGAGTAATATATTTGATCTACCAATTTTATGTTTATGTTCGTAAGTAATTCTTGCATGTTCTCCGTTGTTATTTATTGCTTTGGCCAAGTAGTAGGTAGTGACTCCAAGAGGGAACGTTATGCTTGATTGTGGGTTCATGCCCCTCGATGACTAGCTTGAGTGACAGAAACATGAGTCTAGGGGATGTGCTATTTCCACAAGGGGGAAAACAACGGTGCTTGTGCCCGCGGGTGCAAGGATTGTTTACTTTACGCAAAGTTCTTTTAATGCAGTTGTCTGTTGCATTGAGTTTACACTATGGGTGGGACTCGCAACTTAATACCAGCGAGATGTTCTGGATAGATATCTCAAGGTGGATGATTAGTAGTAGATATTGATGGATTTCGGTCTACTTACTTTGGCGTACCGCCCATGCTTTGAACCTCAACCTTTCTTGCAATGTAGTCAGCATTGGTTTGCGCACATGGTCCTGTCAATTGCCCAGCTGTAATTCGTTTACCTCACATAGCTGTTTTATCGTCTTTTGGGAGAGAAACATCACTAGTGAACATCATGAGACTCCGGTCCATATTACCATCATTGATCACATCCGCTATTTACTTTTCGCTTTTATTTACTATTGCAATTATATCTATCACTACTATCACTTGCGTTTAATCCTTTGTGAACTACAAGGCCGGAGGGATTGACAACCTCTCTGTACTCGTTGGGAGCAAAGTTATTTGTATCTGTGTGCAGGTCCACGTTGATTGCTAATATCTGGCGCCGTAGCAGTTGACACCTTCTTGTTGAACCTAGGAGTATCTGGGGATTCGATCCTTGGTATCTTTGCCAAGGGAAAAACTTCCGCAACACTACATCTCACACCTTCCACTTGGGGTAACCAACGAGGGGCGAGAAGCCTAGCAAGAGTTTTTCTGGCGCCGTTGCCGGGGACTCCACTCTTCAAGATAGGGGAGTTGCACGCTATCTTTTACCTTTGCTTTTAGTCTTGTTAGTTTACCTTTCAGTTTCTGCTTTAGTATCTTTTATCGAAAATCACAAAAATAGTTATCTTGCTTGCTTGCTACTATGGGTTCCATCGAGAACACCAAGTCGTGTGATACGTCCAAAACGTATCTATAATTTCTGCTTGCTCCATGCCACTTTTGGGTGATATTGCTATGATATTCATACACTTCCATACACTTTTGATCATATTTGGACTAACTTACTAATCCAGTGCACCCCAGTGCCAGTTTCTGTTTTCGGCTGTTTTTGTATTTCAGGTTTTCACGTTTCGAGAACTGCCCAGAAAAATTATATAAAAAATCAGCGATACGGAAACAACACTGCGTCCGAAGGGCAACCTGGGGGGGGGGGCACAGGGGCTCCAGGCGCTCTGTGGGCGCGCCCCCCCTGGGCCGTGCCGGGGGGGGGGGCGCCTGGGCCCCCCGAGGCTCCCCCGGTGCCCTTCTTTGGCATATATTTAAAGGACTCTCCGAAACCCTCAGGCCAGGACTTCTATTCATGATCCCATCTCTGTTCCGCCGCCGCCGCCGCCGCCGCTTCCAAGATCGGGAGCACCAGGAGAACTCTTCCCGGCACCCTGCCGGAGGGGAGGATCACCACCGGGAGCTTCTCCACCACCATGGACGCCTCCCGGATGACTCGTGAGTAGTCTCCCTTGGACCATGAGTCCATGACCAGTAGCTATGTGATGTTCTCCTCCCGTTCTTGTGCTTCACTAATTAGTCCTCGTGAGCTGCCCTACATGATCGAGGCACCTATGTAATCCTTATGCTGTTGCTATGTTGAGTTTGCTGGGATCCGATGGATTATGAGATTATGTTCAGATTGATCTTGAGTAATATATTTGATTCACCTCTTTTATATTTTAGTTCATAAGTAATTTTTGCATGTTCTCCGTTGTTATTTATTGCTTTGGCCGAGTAATAGGTAGTGACTCCAAGAGGGAACGTTATGCTCGATTGTGGGTTCATGCCCCTCGATGACTAGCTTGAGTGACAGAAACATGAGTCTAGGGGATGTGCTGTTGCCACAAGGGGGAAAACAACGGTGCTTGTGCCCGCGGGTGCAAGGATTGCTTACTTTACGCAAAGTTCTTTTAATGCAGTTGTCTGTTGCATTGAGTTTACACTATGGGTGGGACTCGCAACTTAATACCAGCGAGATGTTCTGGATAGATATCTCAAGGTGGATGATTAGTAGTAGATATTGATGGATTTCGGTCTACTTACTTTGGCGTACCGCCCATGCTTTGAACCTCAACCTTTCTTGCAATGTAGTCAGCATTGGTTTGCGCACATGGTCCTGTCAATTGCCCAGCTGTAATTTGTTTACCTCACATAGCTGTTTTATCGTCTTTTGGGAGAGAGACGTCACTAGTGAACATCATGAGACTCTGGTCCATATTACCATCATTGATCACATCCGCTATTTACTTTTCCGCTATTTACTTACTATTGCAATTATTCCTATCACTATTATCACTTGCGTTTGATCCTTTGTAAACTACAAGGCCGGAGGGATTGACAACCTCTCCGTACTCGTTGGGAGAAAAGTTATTTGTATCTGTGTGTAGGTCCACGTTGATTGCTAATATCCGGCGCCGTTAGCAGTTGACACCTTCTTGTTGAAACTGGGAGTCTCTGGGAAATCGATCCTTGGTATTACCAAGGGAAAACTTCTGGTACACTGCATCTCAAACCTTCCACTTGGGGTAACCAACGAGGGGTGAGAAGCCACCTAGCAAAGCAATTTTTGGCGCCGTTGCCGAGGACTCCACTCTTCAGGATAGGGGAGTTGCACGCTATCTTTTACCTTTGCTTTTAGTCTTGTTAGTTTACCTTTCAGTTTTGCTTTAGTATCTTTTATCGAAAATCACAAAAATAGTTATCTTGCTTGCTTGCTACTATGGGTTCCACCAAAAACACTAGATGGGAGGAGTACACCCCTTCTTCCATTACACCAATCACCACTGTCGGGATCTACAAAAGTAATAAACCTTGTGATTATGTTAGTCTTGACGGAGGGTTATGCCCATGGCATGGTCTTCCTAGAAAAGAGTATGAGCCTCAGTTTAAAATTGCTCCTAAGCTTTGCCAAACTTGGGAAGACGTTCAAACTCTTATAATAGAGAGCGATTCAAACAAAGAGGATGACACTACAATTCTGCCCAATAATGATAAAATTGATTTTGATAATTGTAGTATTTCAGAAGTTGTCACCTTTCTGCAAGGAATGGCCAAAGATCCCCACACTAGCACGCTTAATCTTGCCTTCACAGAGCATGTCACTAATGCTCTCATCAAAGCTAGGGAGGAGAAACTTAGAGTAGAAGCCTCCATACCTAGAAAGCTAGAAGATGGTTGGGATCCTATGATTAAAATTAAGATAAATAACTTCCCATGCTATGCTTTATGTGATATTGTAGCTAGTACTTCCATTATGCCCAAAAGACTATATGATATGCTTAAATTGAAACCTTTTGATTCTTGTTCTTTTGGTGTTCATCTCGTTGATTCTTCCATAAAGAAACCTTTGGGGAGGATCGACGATGTTCTTATCGTTGTCAATGATAATTATGTTCCCGTTGATTTTACTATTATGGATATTGAATGTGATCCTTCTTGTCCAATTATTTTGGGACGTCCCTTTTTACGCACCGTTGGTGCTATCATTGACATGAAAGAGGGTAATATAAAATTTCAGTTTCCTCTCAAGAAAGGGATGGAACACTTCCCTCGAAAGAAGATCAAGTTACCTTTTGAGTCCGTTGTACGGGCTAGCTATTCTTTTACTCTTGATAAAACTTGATCTATATGCATTATGCCTAGCTTAAAGGCATAAAAGAAAGCGCTTTTGGGAGGCAGCCCAATGAATAAATTTATTTTGCTTTTGTTGTGTCTTGATATTGTTTACTACTGTAGCATCATCATTGTATCTTTGCTTTTCATATTTGACCCAAGTATAGCCTCTGATTGCTAGAAAGTTCAAAAGTTGTGAGGTGCTGTCCAGGAAACAGATTCTGTCCTTGGATAGAAAATTCCGTATAAAATCACCATATTAACTTTTTGGTCTGAATTTTTTCGACAGCGTTCTCTATATAATTTTCTTTCGTGCGTCTGTTCTGAGTTTTTTGATTTGAGTTGCAGAAGTGCCCCGAACAAATCAATTACTACCTGCTGTTCTGTTTTTCACATATTCTGTCCTGTTTTGCTTTTCCTTCATTTTGCAAACCAAGAGCTTGCTTTTTCTTTGCAAAAACCTTTTGGCAATCTTGAGAAACAGTAGACCTTCAAGAATATCTTTATTTCCAGCAAGGTATAATTATTTTATTATGGGTACTAACCTCGCTAATCCGATTATGATGAGTTATGTATGAAGAGAGTTTTCAAGTGTGCGAGGGAAGATGATAAAAGAGATTCAGGAGTGTCAAGCTCTCAAGCTTGGGGATGCCCCCATGCACCCCCAAGAAATATTCAAGGAGACTCAAGCGTCTAAGCTTGGGGATGCCCCCGCGCATCCCCTTCTCCATCAACATTATCAGTTCGTCTTTCGTTCCACTATATTGTAATCACTTCATGTGTTATGTGCTATGCTTGGAGCGTCTTGCTTTTAGTTTTCTTTAGTTTTTCATAACGAGCCGGAACTCGGCTTTCTTTATGTGGGAGAGAAACACACTCCACTTCTACCTAGAACATAACATAGAATTTTCATGTCTATCTTTGCTGTGTGTGTTCTTCGTCTTTTAATAGCTACTATCATGCTCTGCTCTTAGTATTCATGCTTATCTTTTTAAAGAGCTTGTGTTTAGTTGGTTGCTTGAACTCTCTTTAATTATAATTCTTATCTTATTAAGAGAGTTTGCTTCCGTTGCATTGGTTAATATGTCTATGATAAAGATGCTACGTGCATAATGGCGCTTAGTAGTTCAGGTTTTCTTATGGTTAGTCTCAAATAGCTGGAGGGTTCCCAATGTGTTATTGGAGTACCAACATGATTTGTTTGCCAATGATGTGGTATGGTTTAGTAATATCTTCCCTCAAGAATTTATTTTAATTGACTTGGCGTATGCTCACGCATATTTAAGACTGTAAAGTAAGTCTGTCAAGCCTTGATGATCTTTTGTTTTTGAGTAGCGATATAACTACCATGCCTGATTCAATGTTGCTTTGTCGCTCTGCATGATTATGACCGTCATTGCTCTCTTAGTTGGTCGCTCCCAGTCTTTTGCTAACCTCCACCTGTACTAAGCGGACTGACTGCTTGTGCATCCACATCCTTTTAAACCAGTTATGCCATATGAGTCCACCATACCTACCTATATGTGGTATTTCATCGCCACTCCAAGTAAATTTACATGTGCTACCTTTAAAACCTTCAGTTGCAATATATAGCTCATGGGAAAGTAGCTTAAAAACTATTGTGGTAAAGAATATGTTGCTTATGTATCTTATTTTCTTATAAGTTGCTTGCTGAGCGGTAACCATGTTTCTAGGGACGCCATCAACTGTTACACTTTTGTTGGATATCATGTGAGTTGCTATGCATGCTCGTCTTGTCTAAAGTAAGGGTGATTTGCCATGAGTTGAATGGTTTGAGTATGCATATTGTTAGAAAAGAACATTGGGCCGCCAACCAAAGCCATGTATCATGCTGGAAGTTTTAGCTTGGACATTAATCCTCAATCTCTTATGAGAATATGCTTAAGCATTTAAGAGGAGTCCATTATCTATTTTCTATGTTGTCCCGGTATGGATGTCCTCAAGTTGAGATCTATCAAAAACGAGAAATCAAATGCGATCTATCTCCTTGGACCTTTGTACAGGAGACATAGAGGTACCCCTTTGTGACACTTGGTTGAAACATATGTAATGCAATGACAATCCATGGAAATCCGAGCTAATTAGGACAAGGTGCGAGCACTATTGGTATTCGATGCATGAGGCTTGCAACTTATATGATGTCTTATGCATAGCACATATGAAGTACTACTACCGTTGACAAAATTTTTTCTATGTTTTCAAAATAAAAAGCTCTAGCACATGAGTAATCCCTGCTTCCCTCTGCGAAGGGACATTCTTTTACTTTTATGTTGAGTCTCCACCTTCTTTTAAAAGCACCAACTACGGAGAGCATGATTGTCATTCTGAGTGTAATGTGCATTGTCCCAAAGTAGCATTGTCTTTTGCATGATTGTGATATCGTTTATTTTGAAATCATTGTGTCTAGTCATCACTTAAACCTTGAAGGTGCCCCTGCATTTATGTTTTGCTTCACTAAAGGGGGCAAGCTAGATATCACTTTATCATATTTGCACATCATATTCATTGCAAATCTTTTTCATGTTTCAGTATCATATTGTAAAACTTTCAGTTCCTTGTGATTTTCTCATGAGGCAACTTAATTACTATAGATTCATTGCCTCAGTAAGCTTTTGTCATATGACTATGAAAAAGTCCTATATGGTTAATAGCATGTCACCACAGAAATTATTCTTGTTATCATTTACCTACTCGAGGACGAGCAGGAATTAAGCTTGGGGATGTTGATACGTCAAAAACATATCTATAATTTCTGCTTGCTCCATGCCTCTTTTGGGTGATATTGCTATGATATTTATACACTTCCATACACTTTTGATCATATTTGGACTAACCTATTAACTCAGTGCACCCCAGTGCCAGTTTCTGTTTTCGGCTGTTTTTGTATTTCATGTTTTCACATTACGAGAACTGCCAGGAAAAATCCAGAAAAATTATATAAAAAATCAGCGTTCCAGAACCTACCGTGCGCCCGAAGGACAGCCGGGGGGGGCACCAGGGCTCCAGGCGCCCTGGCGGCGCCCCCCCCCCTGGGCCGCGCCGAGGGGGGCGCCTGGGCCCCCCGAGGCTCCTCCGATGCCCCCCTTTGGCATATATTTAAAGCGTCTCCCGAAACCCTCGAAACAGGAACTCTTTTCGCGATCCCATCTCTGTTCTGCCGCCGCCGCCGCTTCCAAGATCGGGAGCACCAGGAGAACTCTTCCCGGCACCCTGCCGGAGGGGAGGATCACCACCGGGAGCTTCTCCACCACCATGGACGCCTCCCGGATGAGTTGTGAGTAGTCTCCCTTGGACCATGAGTCCATGACCAGTAGCTATGTGATGTTCTCCTCCCGTTCTTGTGCTTCACTAATTAGTCCTCGTGAGCTGCCCTACATGATCGAGGCACATATGTAATCCTTATGCTGTTGCTATGATGAGTTTGCTGGGATCCGATGGATTATGAGATTATGTTCAGATTGTGTTTGAGTAATATATTTGATCTACCTCTTTTATGTTTATGTTCGTAAGTAATTCTTGCATGTTCTCCGTTGTTATTTATTGCTTTGGCCAAGTAGTAGGTAGTGACTCCAAGAGGGAACGTTATGCTTGATTGTGGGTTCATGCCCGTCGATGACTAGCTTGAGTGACAGAAACATGAGTCTAGGGGATGTGTTGTTGCCACAAGGGGGAAAACAACGGTGCTTGTGCCTGCGGGTGCAAGGATTGTTTACTTTACGCAAAGTTCTTTTAATGCAGTTGTCTGTTGCATTGAGTTTACACTATGGGTGGGACTCGCAACTTAATACCAGCGAGATGTTCTGGATAGATATCTCAAGGTGGACGATTAGTAGTAGATATTGATGGATTTCGGTCTACTTACTTTGGCGTACCGCCCATGATTTGAACCTCAACCTTTCTTGCAATGTAGTCAGCATTGGTTTGCGCACATGGTCATGTCAATTGCCCAGCTGTAATTCGTTTACCTCACATAGCTGTTTTATCGTCTTTTGGGAGAGAGACGTCACTAGTGAACATCATGAGACTCTGGTCGATATTACCATCATTGATCACATCCGCTATTTACTTTTCCGCTATTTACTTACTATTGCAATTATACCTATCACTATTATCACTTGCGTTTGATCCTTTGTAAACTACAAGGCCGGAGGGATTGACAACCTCTATGTACTCGTTGGGAGCAAAGTTATTTGTATTTGTGTGCAGGTCCACGTTGATTGCTAATATCCGGCGCCGTTAGCAGTTGACACCTTCTTGTTGAAACTGGGAGTCTCTGGGAAATCAATCCTTGGTATTACCAAGGGAAAACTTCTGCTATACTGCATCTCAAACCTTCCACTTGGGGTAACCAACGAGGGGTGAGAAGCCACCTAGCACACCACCACGCCGTCGTGTTGCTGGATCTCCATCAACCTCTCCTCCCCCCTTGATGTATCAAGAAGGAGGAGACGCTGCTGCTCCGTACGTGTGTTGAACGCGGAGGTGCCGTCCGTTCGGCGCTAGGATCATCGGTGATTTGGATCACGACGAGTACGACTCCATCATCCCCGCTCTCTTGAACGCTTCCGCGCGCGATCTACAAGGGTATGTGGATGCACTCCCCTCTCCCTCGTTGCTAGATGACTCCATAGATTGATCTTGGTGATGCGTAGAAATTTTTTTATTTCTGCTACGTTCCCCGACAGTGGCATCATGAGCTAGGTCTATGCGTAGTATCTTGCACGAGTAGAACACAAAGTAGTTGTGGGCGTAGATTTGTTCAATTCTCTTGTCGCTACTAGTCTTATCTTGATTCGGCGGCATCGTGGGATGAAGCGGCCCGTACCGACCTTACACGTACACTTACGTGAGAGAGGTTCCACCGACTGACATGCACTAGTTGCATAAGGTGGCTAGGGGGTGTCTGTCTCTCCCACTTTAGTCGGATCGGATTCGATGAAAAGGGTCCTTATGAAGGGTAAATATAAATTGGCATATCACATTGTGGTTTTGGCATAGGTAAGAAACGTTCTTGCTAGAAACCTATAGCAGCCATGTAAAAACTTGCAACAACAATTAGAGGACGTCTAACTTGTTCTTGCAGCATGTGCTGTGTGATGTGATATGGCCAAAAGGATGTGATGAATGATATATGTGATGTATGAGATTGATCATGTTTTGTAATAGGAATCACGACTTGCATGTCGATGAGTATGACAACCGGCATGAGCCATAGGAGTTGTCTTATTTTATTATATGACATGTGTGTCAATGAAAAACGCCATGTAATTACTTTACTTTATCGCTAATCGTTAGCCATAGTAGTAGAAGTAATGTTTGGCGAGACAACTTCATGAAGACACGATGATGGAGATCATGGTGTCATGCCGGTGACGATGATGATCATGGAGCCCCGAAGATGAAGATCAAAAGGAGCAAAATGATATTGGCCATATCATGTCACTATTTGATTGCATGTGATGTTTATCATGTTTTTACATCTTATTTGCTTAGAACGACGGTAGTAAATAAGATGATCTCTCACTAAAATTTCAAGAATTGTGTTTCCCCTAACTGTGCACCGTTGCTAAGGTTCGTTGTTCCGAAGCACCACGTGATGATCGGGTGTGATAGGCTCTAACGTTCGCATAAACGGGTGTAAGCCAGATTGACACACGCAATACACTTAGGGTTCACTTGACGAGCCTAGCATGTACAGACATGGCCTCGAAACACGGAAGACCGAAAGGTCGAACATGAGTCGTATAGAAGATGTGATCAACATAAAGATGTTCACCGTTGATGACTAGTCTGTCTCACGTGATGATTGGACATGGCATAGTCGATTCGGATCATGTATCACTTAGATAACTAGAGAGATGTCTATCTGAGTGGGAGTTCATTAAATTGTTTAGATGAACTTGATTGTCATGAACATAGTCTAAATTATTTACAATGTGTCTTGTAGGTCCAATGGCCCATGCTCATGTTACCCTCAACTTCAACGCGTTCCTAGAGAAAACCAAGCTGAAAGATGATGGTAGCAACTATACGGATTGGGTCCATAACTATCATCCTCATAGCTGCCAAGAAAACATATGTCCTTGAAGCACCGCTAGGTGACGCTCCCGCCCCAGCGAACCAAGACGTTATCAACGCTTGGCAGTCGCGTTGTGATGATTACTCCCTGGTTCAGTGCGGCATGCTTTACAGCTTAGAATCAGGGCTCCAAAATCGTTTTGAGCACCACGGAGCATATGAGATGTTCCAAGAGCTGAAAATGGTTTTCCAAGCTCATGCCCGAGTCAAGAGATATGACGTCTCTCACGCATTCTACAGTTGTAAGATGGAGGAGAATAGTTCTGTTAGCGAGCACATACTCAAATTGTCTGGGTTGCACAATAGCTTGTATCAGTTGGGAATTAATCTCCCAGATGAAGCAGTCGTTGACAGAATCCTTCAGTCGCTCCCACCTAGCTACAAGAGCTTCATGATGAACTTCAATATGCAAGGGATGGAGAAGTCCATTCCCGAGGTGTATTCAATGCTGAAATCAGTGGAGGTGGAGATCAAGAAAGAACATCTAGTGTTGATGGTGAATAAAACCACTAAGTTCAAGAAAGGCAAGGGTAAGAAGAACTTCAAGAAGGACGGCAAAGGATTTGCCGCGTCCGATAAGCCAGTTGCCGGGAAGAAGCCAAAGAATGGACCCAAGCCTGAGACTGAGTGCTTTTATTGCAAGGGAACTGGTCACTGGAAGCGGAACTGCCCCAAATACTTAGCAGATAAGAAGGGCGGCAACGTCAAAGCTATATGTGATATACATGTTATTGATGTGTACCTTACCAGCGCTCGTAGTAGCTCCTGGTATTTGATACCGGTGCAGTTGCTCACATTTGTAACTCAAAGCAGGCGCTGTGGAATAAGCGGAGACTGGCGAGGGACGAGGTGACGATGCGTGTCGGGAATGGTTCCAAGGTCGATGTGATCGCCGTCGGCACGCTACCTCTGCATCTACCTTCGGGTTTAGTTTTAAACCTCAATAATTGCTATTTAGTACCAGCTTTGAGCATGAACATTGTACCTGGATCTCTTTTAATGCGAGATGGCTACTCATTTAAATCCGAGAATAATGGTTGTTCTATTTATATGAGAGAGATGTTTTATGGTCATGCCCCGTTGGTCAATGGTTTATTCTTAATGAATCTCGAACGTGATGTTACACATACTCATAGTGTGAATGCCAAAAGATGTAAGGTTGATAATAATAATCCCACATACTTGTGGCACTGCCATCTTGGTCATATTGGTGTCAAACGTATGAATAATCTCCATGCCGATGGACTTTTGGAGTCTCTTGATTATGAATCATTTGACACGTGCGAACCATACCTCTTGGGCAAGATGACCAAGACTCCATTCTCCGGAACAATGGAGCGAGCGACCAACTTGTTGCAAATCATACATACCGATGTGTGCGGTCCAATGAGTGTTGAAGCTCGCGGTGGCTATCATTATGTTCTCACCCTCATAGATGACTTAAGTTGATATGCGTATGTCTACTTGATGAAACACAAGTCTGAGACCTTTGAAAAGTTCGAGGAATTTCAGAATGAGATTGAGAATCAATGTGACAAAAAAAATAAAGTTCTTACGATCGGATCATGGAGGAGAATATTTAAGTCACGAATTTGGCACGCACCTAAGAAACTGTGGAATAGTTTCACAATTGACGCCGCCTGGAACACCTCAGCGTAATGGTGTGTCCGAACGTCGTAATCGTACGCTGTTGGACATGGTGCGATCTATGATGTCTCTCACCGACTTACCACTATCTTTTTGGGGTTATACTTTAGAGACTGCCGCATTCACTTTAAATAGGGCACTGTCTAAGTCCGTTGAGACGACACCGTATGAACTTTGGTTTGGCAAGAAACCTAAGTTGTCATTTCTAAAAGTTTGGGGATGCGATGCTTATGTCAAGAAACTTCAACCTGAAAAGCTCGAACCCAAATCGGAAAAATGCGTCTTCATAGGATACCCTAAGGAAATTATTGGGTACACCTTCTACCTCAGATTCGAAGGCAAGGTCTTCGTTTCCAAGAATGGATCCTTTCTGGAGAAAGAGTTTCTCTCGAAAGAAGTAAGTGGGAGGAAAGTGGAACTTGATGAGGTGATTGTCACCCCTTCCGAACCGGAAAGTAGCGCAGCGCAGGAAGATGTTCCTGTGGTGCCTGCACCAACTAGGGAGGAAGTTAATAATAATGATCATGAAGCTTCAGATCAAGTTGCCACTGAACTTCGTAGGTCCACAAGGACACGTTCCGCGCCAGAGTGGTACGGCAACCGTGTCCTGGACATCATGTTGTTAGACAACGTGAACCTTTGAACTATGAAGAAGCGATGGCGGGTCCGGATTCTAACAAATGGCTTGAAGCCATGAAATCCGAGATAGGATCCATGTATGAAAACAAAGTATGGACTTTGGTGGACTTGCCCGATGATCGGCACGCCATAGAAAATAAATGGATCTTTAAGAAGAAGACTGACGCAGATGGTAATGTGACCATCTATAAGGCTCGACTTGTCGCTAATGGTTATCGACAAGTTCAACGAATTGACAACGATGAGACTTTCTCTCATGTAGCGATGCTGAAGTCTGTCCGAATCATGTTAGCAATTGCCGCATTCTATGATTATGAGATATGGCAAATGGACGTCAAAACGGCATTCCTTAATGGCTTCCTCAAGGAAGAACTGTATATGATGCAGCCGGAAGGTTTTATCGATCATGAGAATGCTAACAAGGTGTGCAAGCATCTCGGAGTTGGAATATTCGCTTTGACGAGGTGATCAAAGCGTTTGGGTTTATACAGACTTGGGGAGAAGCCTGTATTTACAAGAAAGTGAGTGGGAGCTCTGTAGCATTTCTCATATTATATGTGGATGATATATTGCTGATGAGAAATGATGTAGAATTCTTGGAAAGCATAAAGGCCTACTTGAATAAGAGTTTTTCAATGAAGGACCTTGGAGAAGCTACTTACATATCAGGCATCAAGATCTATAGAGATAGATCGAGACGCCTCATTGGTCTTTCACAAAGCACATACCTTGATAAGATATTGAAGAAGTTCAATATGGATCAGTCAAAGAAAGGGTTCTTGCCAGTATTGCAACGTATGAGATTGAGCACAGCTTAATGTCCGACCTCGGCAGAAGATAGAGAAAAGATGAGTGTCATCCCCTATGCCTCGGCCATAGGTTCTATTATGTATGCCATGCTGTGTACCAGACCTGATGTGAACCTTGCGATAAGTTTGGTGGGGAGGTATCAAAGTGATCCTGGTATGGAACATTTGACAGCGGTCAAAAACATCCTGAAGTACCTGAAAAGGACTAAGGATATGTCTCTCGTTTATGGAGGTGACGAAGAGCTCGTCGTAAAGGGTTATGTCGATGCTAGCTTCGACACAGATCTGGATGACTCCAAGTCACAAACCGGATACGTGTATATTTTGAATGGTGGGGCAGTCAGCTGGTGCAGTTGCAAACAAAGCGTCGTGGCGGCATCTACATGTGAAGCGGAGTACATAGCTGCTTCTAAAGCAGCGCATGAAGGAGTCTGGATGAAGGAGTTCATCACCGACCTAGGAGTTATTCCAACCGCGTCGGGCCTAATGACTCTCTTCTGTGACAACACTGGAGCTATTGCCATTGCCAAGGAGCACAGGTTTCACAAGAAGACCAAGCACATCAAGCGCCGTTTCAACTCCATCCGGAATTATATTCAAGATGGAGACATAGATATTTGTAAAGTGCATATGGATCTGAATGTCACAGATCCGTTAACTAAACCTCTTCCACGAGCAAAACATGATCAACACCAGAACTCTATGGGTGTTCGATTCATCACAATGTAACTAGATTATTGACTCTAGTGCAAGTGGGAGATTGTTGGAAATATGCCCTCGAGGCAATAATAAAATGGTTATTATTATATTTCCTTGTTCATGATAATTGTTTGTTATTCATGCTTGAATTGTAATATCCGGAAACAGAGATACATGTGCGAATACATAGACCACAACGTGTCCCTAGTAAGCCTCTAGTTACTAGCTCGTTGATCAACAGATGGTTACGGTTTCCTGACCATGGACATTGGATGTCATTGATAACGGGATCACATCATTAGGAGAATGATGTGATGGACAAGACCCAATCCTAAGCCTAGCACAAGATCGTGTAGTTCGTAATGCTAAAGCTTTTCCAATGTCAAGTATCTTTTCCTTAGACCATGAGGTTGTGCAACTCCCGGATACCGTAGGAATACTTTGGGTGTGCCAAACGTCACAATGTAACCGGGTGGCTATAAAGGTATACTACGGGTACCTCCGAAAGCATATGTTGGGTTGGCATGAACCGAGACTGGGATTTGTCACTCCGTATGACGGAGAGGTATCTCTGGGCCCACTCGGTAAGACATCATTATAATGAGCTCAATGTGACTTAGGGGTTTGTCATCGGTACGTTACTTGCCCGAGATTCTATCGTCGGTATCTCTATACCTAGTTCAATCTCGTTACCGGCAAGTCTCTTTACTCGTTCCGTAATACATCATCTCGTGACTAACTCATTAGTCATTTGCTTGCAAGGCTTATTATGATGTGCATTACCGAGAGGGCCCAGAGATACCTCTCCGACACTCGGAGTGACAAATCCTAGTCTTGATCTATGCCAACACCACGAATACTTTCGGAGACGCCTGTAGAGCATCTTTATGATCACCCAGTTACGTTGTGACGTTTGATAGCACACAAGGTGTTCCTACGGTATTCGGGAGTTGCATAATCTCATAGTCATAGGAACATGTATAAGTCATGGAGAAAGCAATAGCAGTAAAACTAAACGATCATAGTGCTATGCTAACGGATGGGTCTAGTCCATCACATCATTCTCCTAATGATGTGATCGCGTTGATCAAATGACAACTCATGTCTATGGCTAGGAAACATAGCCATATTTGATCAATGAGCTAGTCTAGTAGAGGCATACTAGGGACATACTATTTTGTCTATGTATTCACACATGTATCAAGTTTCCGGTTAATACAATTCTAGCATGAATAAAAGACATTTATCATGATATAAGGAAATACAAAATAACATCTTTATTATTGCCTCTAGGGCATATTTCCTTCAGTCTCCCACTTGAACTAGAGTCAATAATCTATATTACAAAGTGATGATCCTCACACCCATGGAGTCCTGGTGCTGATCATGTTTTGCCCGTGGAAGAGGCTTAGTCAACGGGTCTGCAACATTCAGATCCGTATGTATTTTGCAAATCTCTATGTCTCCCTCCTTGACTAGATCGCGGATGGAATTGAAGCGTATTTTGATGTGCTTTGTTCTCTTGTGAAACCTGGATTACTTCGCCAAGGCTATTGCTCCAGTGTCGTCACAAAAGATTTTCATTGGACCCGATGCACTAGGTATTACACCTAGATCGGATATGAACTCCTTCATCCAGACTCCTTAATTTACTGCTTCCGAAGCAGCTATGTATTCCGCTTCACACGTAGATCCCGCCACGACGCTCTGCTTGGAACTGCACCAACTGACAGCTCCACCGTTCAATAAAAATACATATCCGGTTTATGACTTAGAGTCATCCGGATCAGTGTCAAAGCTAGAATCGACGTAACCGTTTACGATGAGTTCTTTGTCACCTCCATATATGAGAAACATATCCTTTGTCCTTTTCAGGTACTTCAGGATGTTCTTGACCGCTGTCCAGTGATCCACTCCTGGATTACTTTGGTACCTTCCTGCTAGACTTATATCAAGGCACACATCAGGTCTGGTACACAACATTGCATACATGATAGATCCTATGGCTGAGGCATAGGGAATGACTTTCATTTTCTCTCTATCTTCTGCAGTGGTCGGGCATTGAGTCTTACTCAACTTCATACCTTGTAATACAGGCAAGGGCCCTTTCTTTGACTGATCCATTTTGAACTTCTTCAAAATCTTATCAAGGTATGTGCTTTGTGAAAGTCCAATTAAGCGTCTTGATCTATCTCTATAGATCTTGATGCCTAATATATAAGCAGCTTCACCGAGGTCTTTCATTGAAAAACTCTTATTCAAGTATCCTTTTATGCTATCCAGAAATTCTATATCATCTCCAATTAATAATATGTCATCCACATATAATATTAGAAATGCTACAGAGCTCCCACTCACTTTCTTGTAAATACAGGCTTCTCCAAAAGTCTGTATAAAACCATATGCTTTGATCACCTCATCAAAGCGTATATTCCAACTCCGAGATGCTTGCACCAGTCCATAGATGGATCGCTGGAGCTTGCATACTTTGTTAGCACCTTTTGGATCGACAAAACCTTCTGGTTGCATCATATACAACTCTTCTTTAAGATATCCATTCAGGAATGCAGTTTTGACATCCATTTGCCAGATTTCATAATCATAAAATGCGGCAATTGCTAAGATGATTCGGACAGACTTAAGCATCGCTACAGGTGAGAAAGTCTCATCGTAGTCAACTCCTTGAACTTGTCGAAACCCTTTCGCAACAAGTCGAGCTTTGTAAACAGTAACATTACCGTCTGTGTTGGTCTTCCTCTTGAAGATCCATTTATTTTCGATGGCCTGCCGATCATCGGGCAAGTCAACCAAAGTCCACACTTTGTTCTCATACATGGATCCCATCTCATATTTCATGGCCTCAAGCCATTTTGCGGAATCTGGGCTCATCATCGCTTCCTCATAGTTCGTAGGCTCATCATGGTCTAGTAACATGACTTCCAGAACTGGGTTGCCGTACCACTCTGGTGCGGAATGTACTCTAGTTGATCTACGACGTTCAACAGAAACTTGATCCGAAGTTTCATGATCATCATCATTAACTTCCTCACTGATTGGTGTAGGAATCACTGGAACAATTTTCTGTGATGTACTACTTTCCAATTCGGGAGAAGGTACAATTACCTCATCATGTTCTACTTTCCTCCCACTCACTTCTTTCGAGAGAAACTCCTTCTCTAGAAAGGATCCATTCTTAGCAACGAATATCTTGCCTTCGGATCTGTGATAGAAGGTGTACCCAACAGTCTCTTTTGGGTATCCTATGAAGACACATTTCTCCGACTTGGGTTCGAGCTTATCAGGTTGAAGCTTTTTCACATAAGCATCGCAGCCCCAAACTTTAAGAAACGACAACTTTGGTTTCTTGCCAAACCATAGTTCATAAGGTGTCGTATCAACGGATTTAGATGGTGCCCTATTTAACGTGAATGCAGCTGTCTCTAAAGCATAACCCCAAAATGATAGTGGTAAATCGGTAAGAGACATCATAGATCGCACCATATCCAATAAAGTACGGTTATGACGTTCGGACACACCATTACGCTGTGGTGTTCCGGGTGGCGTGAGTTGTGAAACTATTCCACATTGTTTCAAATAAGACCGAACTCGTAACTCAAATATTCTCCTCCACGATCAGATCGTAGAAACTTTATTTTCTTGTTACGATGATTCTCTACTTCACTCTGAAATTCTTTGAACTTTTCAAATGTTTCAGACTTGTGCTTCATTAAGTAGATATACCCATATCTGCTCAAATCATCTGTGAAGGTGAGAAAATAACGATACCCGCCGCGAGCTTCAACACTCATTGGCCCACATACATCAGTATGTATGATTTCCAACATATATGTTGCTCGCTCCATATTTCCGAAGAACGGAGTTTTAGTCATCTTGCCCACGAGGCATGGTTCGCAAGCACCAAGTGATTCATAATCAAGTGATTCAAAAAGTCCATCACTATGGAGTTTCTTCATGCGCTTTACACCAATATGACCTAAACGGCAGTGCCACAAATAAGTTGCACTATCATTATTAACCTTGCATCTTTTGGTTTCAATATTATGAATATGTGTATCACCACAATCGAGATCCAATAAGAATAGACCACTCTTTAAGGGTGCATGACCATAAAAGATATTATTCATAAAAATAGAACAACCATTATTCTCTGATTTGAATGAATATCCGTCTCGCAACAAACAAGATCCAGATATAATGTTCATGCTCAACGCTGGCACCAAATAACAATTATTTAGGTCTAAAACTAATCCCGAAGGTAGATGTAGAGGTAGCGTGCCGACGGCGATCACATCGACTTTGGAACCATTTCCCACGCGCATCGTCACCTCGTCCTTAGCCAATCTTCGTTTAATCCGTAGTCCCTGTTTCGAGTTACAAATATTAGCAACCGAACCGGTATCAAATACCCAGGTTCTACTACGAGCATTAGTAAGGTACACATCAATAACATGTATATCACATATACCTTTGTTCACCTTGCCATCCTTCTTATCCGCCAAATACTTGGGGCAGTTCCGCTTCCAGTGTCCAGTCCCCTTGTAGTAGAAGCACTCAGTTTCAGGATTGGCTCTAGACTTGGGTTTCTTTGTGGGAGTAGCAACTGTCTTGCTATTCTTCCTGAAGTTCCCCTTCTTTCCTTTGCCCTTTTTCTTGAAACTAGTGGTCTTGTTAACCATTAACACTTGATGCTCCTTTTTGATTTCTACCTCCGCAGCCTTGAGCACAGCGAAGAGCTCGGGAATTGTCTTTTGCATCCCTTGCATATTATAGTTCATCACGAAGCCTTTATAGCTTGGTGGCAGTGATTGAAGAACTCTATCAATAACACTATCTTCATCAACTTTGCAACCAAGTTGAGTCATATGATTGTAGTACCCAGACATTCTGAGCAAGTGTTCACTGATAGAACTATTCTCCTCCATCTTGCAGCTGTAGAACTTATTGGAAATCTCATATTTCTCAATCCGGGCATTTGCTTGAAATATTAACTTCAACTCCTGGAACATCTCATATGTTTCATGACGTTCAAAACGTCGTTGAATTCCCGGTTCTAAGCCGTAAAGCATGGCACACTGAACTATCGTGTAGTCATCAGACCGCGACTGCCAGACGTTCAAAGCGTCTACATTAGCGGGAGGGGGCTTGTCACCTAGCGGTGCTTCAAGGACATAATTCTTCTGTGCAGCAATGAGGATAATCCTCAAGTTACGGACCTAGTCTGTGTAATTGCTACCATCATCTTTCAACTTAGCTTTCTCTAGGAATGCATTAAAATTCAAAGGAACGGTAGCACGGGCCATTGATCTACAACAACATAGATATGCAAAAACTATCAGGACTAAGTTCATGATAAATTAAAGTTCAATTTAATCATACTAATTAAAGAACTCCCACTTAGATAGACATCCCTCCGGTCATCTAAATGATCACGTGATCCAAATCAACTAAACCATGTCCGATCATCACGTGAGATGGAGTAGTTTCAATGGTGAACATCTTATGTTGATCATATCTACTATATGATTCACGCTCGACCTTTCGGTCTCCAGTGTTCCGAGGCCATATCTGCATATGCTAGGCTCGTCAAGTTTAACCCGAGTATTCTGCGTGTGCAAAACTGGCTTACACCCGTTGTATTTGAACGTAGAGCTTATCACACCCGATCATCACGTGGTGTCTCGGCACGACGAACTTTTGCAACGGTGCATACTCAGGGAGAACACTTATACCTTGAAATTTAGTAAGGGATCATCTTATAATGCAACCGTCGTTCTAAGCAAAATAAGAAGCATAATAAGATAAACATCATATGCAATCAAAATATGTGACATGATATGGCCATCATCATCTTGTGCTTTTGATCTCCATCTCCAAAGCAACGTCATGATCACCTTCGTCACCGGCGCGACACCTTGATCTCCATCGTAGTATCGTTGTCGTTTCGCCAACTATTGCTTCTACGACTATCGCTACCGCTTAGTGATAAAGTAAAGCAATTACATGGCGGTTGCATTTCATACAATAAAGCGACAACCATATGGCTTCTGCCAGTGCCGATAACATTACAAAACATGATCATCTCATACAAAACCGTATAACTCATCATGTCTTGACCATATCACATCACAACATGCCGTGCAAAAACAAGTTAGTCGTCCTCTAATATGTTGTTGCAAGTTTTACGTGGTTGCTACGGGCTTAAGCAAGAACCGTTCTTACCTACGCATACAAAAGCACAACGATGTTTCGTCAAGTATGTGCTGTTTTAACCTTCACAAGGACCGGGCGTAGCCACACTTGATTCAGCTAAAGTGAGAGAGACAGACACCCGCCAGTCACCTTTAAGCAATGAGTGCTCATAACGGTGAAACTAGTCTCGCGTAAGCGTACGCGTAATGTCGGTCCGGGCCGCTTCATCTCACAATACCGTCGAAGCAAAGTATGACATGCTGGTAAGCAGTATGACTAGTATCGCCCACAACTCATTGTGTTCTACTCGTGCATATCATCTACGCATAGACCTGGCTCATGATGCCACTGGTTGGGAACGTAGTATTTTAAAATTTTCCTACGATCACGCAAGATCTATCTACCAGATGCATAGCAACGAGAGGGAAGAGTGTGTCTACGTACCCTCGTAGACCGGAAGCGGAAGCGTCAAGTGACGCGGTTCATGTAGTCGAACTTCTTCGCGATCCAACCGATCAAGTACCGAACGTACGGCACCTCCGCGTTCAGCACACGTTCAGCTTGATGACGTCCCACGAGCTCTTGATCCAGTTGAGCTTCACAGGAGAGTTTCGTCAGCACGACGGCGTGGTGACGGATATGATGTATCTACCGGTGCAGGGCTTCGCCTAAGCACTGCGATGGTATGACCGAGGTGTGTTTCTGTGGAGGGGGGAACCGCACATGGCTAGAACAATTCAACTTGTGTGTCTTTGGGTGCCCCCCTGCCCCCGTATATAAAGGAGCAAGGGGGAGGCCGGCCGGCCCTCCTATGGTGCGGCTAGGGCTGCAATCCTACTAGGAATAGGATTGCAATCCTATTCCTAGTAGGAACCTACCAAAGAAGGAAAAAGGGGGGAAGGAAAGAGAGGGAGAGGGAGAGGGAAAGAGGGGCCGCGCCCCCCTCCCCTAGTCCTATTCGGACTCCACCTAGGGAGGGCGCGCGCCACCTCCTGGCTGCTTCCCTCTCTCCCCCTATGGCCCACCAGGGCCCACCATTCCCCCGAGGGGTTCCGGTAACCCCCCCGGCACTCCGGTAAATTCCGAAACTTTCCAGAACACTTCTGGTGTCCGAATATAGTCGTCCAATATATCAATCTTTATGTCTCGGACATTCCAAGACTCCTCGTCATGTCCGTGATCTCATCCGGGACTCCGAACTACCTT
Organism: Secale cereale; assembly: GCA_902687465.1. Classification (NCBI taxonomy): domain Eukaryota; kingdom Viridiplantae; phylum Streptophyta; class Magnoliopsida; order Poales; family Poaceae; genus Secale; species Secale cereale. Next base: position 548,847,955 of record LR738714.1, read on the forward strand.
CGGTACATCAAAACTCATAAACTCATAATACCGATCGTCATCAAACGTTAAGCGTGCGGACCCTACGTGTTCGAGAACTATGTAGACATGACCGAGACTCATCTCCGGTCAATAACCAATAGCGGAACCTGGATGCTCATATTGGCTCCTACATATTCTACTAAGATCTTTATCGGTCAAACCGCATAACAACATACGTTGTTCCTTTTGTCATCGGTATGTTACTTGCCCGAGATTCGATCGTCGGTATCTCTATACCTAGTTCAATCTTGTTATAGGCAAGTCTCTTTACTCGTTCCGTAATACATCATCTCGTGACTAACTCATTAGTCATTTGCTTGCAAGGCTTATTATGATGTGCATTACCGAGAGGGCCCAGAGATGCCTCTCCGACACTCGGAGTGACAAATCCTAGTCTTGATCTATGCCAACACCACGAATACTTTCGGAGACACCTGTAGAGCATATTTATGATCACCCTGTTACGTTGTGACGTTTGATAGCACACAAGGTGTTCCTACGGTATTCGGGAGTTGCATAATCGCATAGTCATAGGAACATGTATAAGTCATGGAGAAAGCAATAGCAGTAGAACTAAACGATCATAGTGCTATGCTAATGGATGGGTCTAGTCCATCACATCATTCTCCTAATGATGTGATCCCGTTGATCAAATGACAACTCATGTCTATGGCTAGGAAACATAGCCATATTTGATCAATGAGCTAGTCTAGTAGAGGCATACTAGGGATATACTATTTTGTCTATGTATTCACACATCACTACAGGAAACTCCTAGTTTGCCGTCTGTGGATTACAGACGGCAAAGACGTAAATCCAGACGGCAAAGAGTTTGCCGTCAGGAAGTATACGGCGAAGTCAGACGGCAAAGATAAATCGGCAAAGAATTCTTTGCCTTCTGCTATTTTTTCTGGATGATGGCAAAGAATTTGCCGTCAGTCCATGATGTTTGTCGTCAGCACGTATACTCAGACGACAAAATAAAGGAGCAGACGGAATGGGTGAACTGACCGACGGCGTCAAGTATTTTGCCGTCTACCAATTGTCAAGCCAGACGGCAAAGTCTCACATCTTTGCCGTCAGCCGGTCGGTAATACAGACGGGGAAGCTGAGGATCTTTGTCGTCTACCAATTGTAAAGTGATGGGCCTCGAACCCCTCGTTGGTTACCCCAAGTGGAAGGTGTAAGATGCAGTAAGTAGAAGTGTTTTCCCCTAGCAAAGATGCCAAGGATCGAATCCCCAGAGACTCCTAGGTTCAACAAGTAGGTGTCAACTGCTAACGGCGCAATTAGCAATCAACGTGGACCTGCACAAAGATACAAATAACTTTGCTCCCAACGAGTACAGAGAGGTTGTCAATCTCTCCGGCCTTGCAGTTCACAAAGGGTTAAAAGCAATATGATAGTAGTGATAGATAGTGTTTTGCAATAGTAAGTAAAATAGTGAAAAGTAAATAGTGGATGTGGTCAATGATGGTAATATGGACCGGAGTCTCATGATGTTCACTAGTGATGTCTCTCTCCCAAAAGACGATAAAACAACTATGTGAGGTAAACAAATTACAGTTGGGCAATTGACAGGACCACGAACGCAAACCAATGCTGACTACATTGCAAGAAAGGTTGAGGTTCAAAGCATGGGCGGTACACCAAAGTAAGTAGACCGAAATCCATCAATATCTACTACTAATCATCCACCTTGAGATATCTATCCAGAACATCTCACTGGTATTAAGTTGCGAGTCCCACCCATAGTGTAAACTCAATGCAACAGACAACTACATTAAAAGAACTTTACGTAAAGTAAACAATCCTTGCACCCGCGGGCACAAGCACCGTTGTTTTCCCCCTTGTGGCAACAGCACATCCCCTAGACTCATGTTTCTGTCACTCAAGCTAGTCATCGAGGGGCATGAACCCACAATCGAGCATAACGTTCCCTCTTGGAGTCACTACCTACTACTCGGCCAAAGCAATAAATAACAACGGAGAACATGCAAGAATTACTTATGAACTAAAATATAAAAGAGGTGAATCAAATATATTACTCAAGATCAATCTGAACATAATCTCTTAATCCATCGGATCCCAGCAAACTCTACATAGCAACAGCATAAGGATTACATAGGTGCCTCGATCATGTAGAGCAGCTCACGAGGACTAATTAGTGAAGCACAAGAACGGGAGGAGAACATCACATAGCTACTGGTCATGGACTCATGGTCCAAGGGAGACTACTCACGAGTCATCCGGGAGGCGTCCATGGTGGTGGAGAAGCTCCCGGTGGTGATCCTCCCCTCCGGCAGGGTGCCGGGAAGAGTTCTCCTGGTGCTCCCGATCTTGGAAGCGGCGGCGGCGGCGGAACAGAGATGGGATCGCGAAAAGGGTTCCTGTTCTGAGGGTTACGGAGGACCCTTTAAATATATGCCAAAGTAGGGCACCGGGGGAGCCTCGGGGGGCCCAGGCGCCCCCCAGCGCGGCCCAGGGGGGCGCGCCCACAGGGCGCCTGGAGCCCCTGTGTCCCCCCCCCCCAGGCTGCCCTTCGGAGGCAGTGTTGTTTCCAGATCACTGATTTTTTATATAATTTTTCTGGATTTTTCTGGGCAGTTCTCAAAACGTGAAAACCTGAAATACAAAAACAGCCGAAAACAGAAACTGGCACTGGGGTGCACTGGATTAGTAAGTTAGTTCAAATATGATCAAAAGTGTATGGAAGTGTATGAATGTCATAGCAATATCACCCAAAAGTGGCATGGAGCAAGCAGAAATTATAGATACGTTTTGGACGTATCAACATCCCCAAGCTTAATTCCTGCTCGTCCTCGAGTAGGTAAATGATAACAAGAATAATTTCTGTGGTGACATGCTATTAACCATATTGGACTTTCTCATAGTCATATGACAAAAGCTTACTGAGACAATGATTCTATAGTAATTAAGTTGTCTCAAGAGAAAATCACAAATGACTGAAAGTTTTACAACATGAAATTGAAACATCAAAAAGATTTGCAATGAACATGATGTGCAAATATGATAAAGTGATATCTAGCTTGCCCCCTTTAGTGATGCAAAACATAAATGCAGGTTCACCTTCAAGGTTTAAGTGATGACTAGATACAATCATTTCAGAATAAACGATATCACAATCATGCAAAAGACAATGCTACTTTGGGACAATGCACATTACACTCAGAATGACAATCATGCTCTCAGTAGTTGGTGCTTTAACATAAAAGTAAAAGAAAGGTTAAGTGCTAGAGCTTTTTATTTTGAAAACATGGAAGCAATTGTGTCAACGGTAGTAGTACTTCATATGTGTCATGCATAAAACATCCTATAAGTTGCAAGCCTCATGCATCGAATACTAATAGTGCTCGCTCCTTGTCCTAATTAGCTCGGATCCCCATGGGTTATCATTGCATTGCATATGTTTTAACCAAGTGTCACAAAGGGGTACCTCTATGCCACCTGTACAAAGGTCCAAGGAGATAAATCGCATTTGATTTCTCGTTTTTGATAGATCTCAACAGGACATCCATACCGGGATAACATAGAAAATAGATGATGGAATCCTCTTTAATGCATAAGCATATTCTCATAAGAGATTTAGGATTAAGGTCCAAGCTAAAACTTCCACCATGATGCATGGCTTTGGTTGGCGGCCCAATGTTCTTCTCTAACAATATGCATAGTTATTCAACCCACGGTGAATCACCCTTACTTCAGACAAGACAAACATGCATAGCAACTCACATGATATTCAACAAAAGTGTGACAGTTGATGGCGTCCCCAGAAACATGGTTACCGCTCAGCAACCAACTTATAAGAAATAAGATACATAAGCAACATATTCTTTACCACAATAGTTTTTAGGCTACTTTCCCATGAGCTATGTATTGCATGGTTAGTTTGCTTAGTGCAGGTGGAGGTTAGCAAAAGACTGGGAGCGACCAACTAAGAGAGCAATGACGGTCATAATCATGCAGAGCGACAAAGCAATATTGAATCAGGCATGGTAGTTATATCGCTACTCAGAAATAAAAGATCATCAAGGCTTGACAGACTTTCTTTACAGTCTTGAATATGCGTGAGCATACGCCAAGTCAATCAAAATAAATTCTCGAAGGAAGATATTACTAAACCATACCATATCATAGGCAAACAAACCAAGTTGGTATTCCAATAACACATTGGGAACCCCCCAGCTATTTGAGATTAACCAAAAGAAAACCTGAACTACTAAGCACCATCATGAAAGTAGCATCTTTATCATAGACACATTAACCCATGCAACGGAAG
>LR738714.1:548853364-548869896 GCA_902687465.1 Secale cereale
AAAGATCATCTAGTTTATGTAGTTTCTCTTCTACATTCTTATTAAAGGCTTTTTGGGTAGTGATGAAATCTCTAAGAATGGTCTCTAGTTCAGTATTGGAGTTCTTGGTACTAGGATAAGCATTGTTGTTCCCATAAGAGTTAGAGGGGAACGGTCTAGAATTGTTACCAAAGTTACTCCTATAAGCATTGTTGTTAAAATTGTTTCTAGAGATAAAGTTCACATCTACTTGTTCTTGAGCAATCAAAGAATTTAAAGGAACATCACGAGGATCAATAGTAGATTTCTTCGAAAGTAGAGACATGATCAAGTCAACTTTTTCATTAAGGGAGGAAATCTCCTCGACAGAGTTTACCTTCCTACCTGTTGGAGCGCGTTTGGTGTGCCATTGGGAATAGTTGGTCATCATCTCATCGAGAAGCTTTGTGGCAGCACCAAGTGTAGTTGACATAAAAGTTCCTCCCGCGGCCGAGTCTAACAAGTTCCGCGAGGTAAAGTTCAAGCCTGCATAAAAAGTTGGGATTACCATCCAAGTAGTCAAACTGTGAGTAGGGCAGTTCTTGATAAGAGACTTCATACGTTCCCAAGCTTGGGCAACGTGTTCATTATCCAATTGTTTAAAATTCATGATGTTACTTCTAAGTTGGATAATTTTAGCAGGTGGATAGTATTTTCCAATAAAAGCATCTTTGCACTTGTCCCATGAATCTATGCTATTTCTAGGCAAAGACTGAAACCAAATTTTAGCTCCTCCTCTCAAGGAGAAAGTAAAAAGCTTAAGCTTAACAATATCACCATCTATTTCTTGGTACTTTTGCATATCACAAAGTTCTACAAAGTTGTTCAAGTGTAAAGCAGCATCATCTCCAGCACCGGAGAATTGTTCTTTCATGACTAAGTTCAGTAAAGCAGGTTTAATTTCATATGAAGGTGCTGAAGTGGCAGGTGTAGTGATAGGTGTGCTGATAAAGTCATCGTTGTTATGACTAGTGAAGTCACACAACTTGGTGTTCTCGGTGGAACCCATAGTAGCATGCAAGCAAGATAACTATTTTTTGTGATTTTTGATACAAGGAACTAAAGCAAAAAATGAAAACTAAACTAACAAGACTAAAAAGCAAAGGTAAAAGATAGCATGCAACTCCCCTATCCTGAAGAGTGGAGTCCCCGGCAACGGCGCCAGAAAATACTCCTTGATGGGCCTCGAACCCCTCGTTGGTTACCCCAAGTGGAAGGTGTAAGATGCAGTAAGTAGAAGTGTTTTCCCCTAGCAAAGATGCCAAGGATCGAATCCCCAGAGACTCCTAGGTTCAACAAGTAGGTGTCAACTGCTAACGGCGCAATTAGCAATCAACGTGGACCTGCACACAGATACAAATAACTTTGCTCCCAACAAGTACAGAGAGGTTGTCAATCTCTCCGGCCTTGTAGTTCACAAAGGGTTAAAAGCAATATGATAGTAGTGATAGATAGTGTTTTGCAATAGTAAGTAAAATAGTGAAAAGTAAATAGTGGATGTGGTCAATGATGGTAATATGGACCGGAGTCTCATGATGTTCACTAGTGATGTCTTTCTCCCAAAAGACGATAAAACAACTATGTGAGGTAAACAAATTACAGCTGGGCAATTGACAGGACCACGAACGCAAACCAATGCTGACTACATTGCAAGAAAGGTTGAGGTTCAAAGCATGGGCGGTACGCCAAAGTAAGTAGACCGAAATCCATCAATATCTACTACTAATCATCCACCTTGAGATATCTATCCAGAACATCTCGCTGGTATTAAGTTGCGAGTCCCACCCATAGTGTAAACTCAATGCAACAGACAACTGCATTAAAAGAACTTTGTGTAAAGTAAACAATCCTTGCACCCGCGGGCACAAGCACCGTTGTTTTCCCCCTTGTGGCAACAGCACATCCCCTAGACTCATGTTTCTTTCACTCAAGCTAGTCATCGAGGGGCATGAACCCACAATCGAGCATAACGTTCCCTCTTGGAGTCACTGCCTACTACTCGGCCTAAGCAATAAATAACAACGGAGAACATGCAAGAATTACTTATGAACTAAAATATAAAAGAGGTGAATCAAATATATTACTCAAGATCAATCTGAACATAATCTCATAATCCATCGGATCCCAGCAAACTCAACATAGCAACAGCATAAGGATTACATAGGTGCCTCGATCATGTAGAGCAGCTCACGAGGACTAATTAGTGAAGCACAAGAACGGGAGGAGAACATCACATAGCTACTGGTCATGGACTCATGGTCCAAGGGAGACTACTCACGAGTCATCCGGGAGGCGTCCATGGTGGTGGACAAGCTCCTGGTGGTGATCCTCCCCTCCGGCAGGGTGCCGGGAAGAGTTCTCCTGGTGCTCCCGATCTTGGAAGCGGCGGCGGCGGTGGAACAGAGATGGGATCGCGAAAAGGGTTCCTGTTCTGAGGGTTATGGAGGACCCTTTAAATATATGCCAAAGTAGGGCACCGGGGGAGCCTCGGAGGGCCCAGGCGCCCCCCCGGCGCGGCCCAGGTGGGGCGCGCCCACAGGGCGCCTGGAGCCCCTGTGCCCCCCCCCCCAGGCTGCCCTTCAGAGGCAGTGTTGTTTCCGGATCGCTGATTTTTTATATAATTTTTCTGGATTTTTCTGGGCAGTTCTCGAAACGTGAAAACCTGAAATACAAAAACAGCCGAAAACAGAAACTGGCACTGGGGTGCACTGGATTAGTAAGTTAGTCCAAATATGATCAAAAGTGTATGGAAGTGTATGAATATCATAGCAATATCACCCAAAAGTGGCATGGAGCAAGCAAAAATTATAGATACGTTTTGAACGTATCATAAAGCCAGACGGCAAACTCTCACATCTTTGCCGTCTAGTCGTACTCGGTCCAGACGGCAAAGCGCCACCTCTTTGCCGGCAGCCTACTAGTTGGCCAGACGGCAAAATGCCATGCCAAATAGCAGCATGTGCCAGGTTTGCCGTCTGTCCCTAGACGACAATGATCCTTTGTTGGCTGCCTCCTGACGGCAAAGGATGCGCCGTTTTTGTTTTTTTGGAAAATCAAAAATTCAACAGTTTAATACATAATAGGACAGCACAGAACCTTAACAGGACATCATAGTTCCATGGCAAATATAATATACAATGAACAAAGTTTCATAGCATAAAGTACAGGACAGTAGTTCCATATAGCAAATATAATACAAAATGAAAGTTCCATAGCATACAGTACATCACAGCATAGTTCCATTCATATAATCCCACAACAAAGCTCCATACATGTAATTCCACAACAAAGTTCCGTAGCATACAGCATAGCATCGCATATAGTTCCACACCATATAGTCCCATACATATAATACACAATGAACAAAGATGGCATCACTACTTAAGATTTGGCACTACAATAAATGCCTTCATGTCCATGTCGTATTCCGAAAGCATCCAGGTGGCAACCTACAAGATTGAATGGCGTCTGTCACATTTTGGCCCAAGAACAAAACGTGTTTGAAATCATCAATATGCCAAATAGACAAAAGAAAGTACTTCAACGCAACAAAATAAATAGTGATCCATATTCCATATTGAGTTTTCAAAATAAATAGCTTCTACTACATATGGAGTTTCTTGAACACTTATGCAATTTTGAACATGTTAATTTAACACTAGATCATGAAGATCTTCGAGAATGGTCTCCAAATCATGAAAACAAATAGCTACTTGTGTCTGCTTATAAGATTGGTTCAATTCAACACTCTAAATCATGAATATCTTCTAGTGCTCTCTAAATCATGAAAATAAATAGCTTCAAGTGGTCTCTAAATCATGAGAATAAATGGCTCATGGTTTCAAATGGTCTATACTTGTCTCTACTTATAAGTCTGATCTTTAAATGGTTCAAACGGTCTCTACTTACAAGTTTCTAAAACATGGTGATCTTCAAATGGTCTCTAAATCATGAAAATAAGTATCTACTGTCTCTAAATCATGAATATCTTCAAATGGTCTCTAAATCATGAAAATAAGTATCTACTTGTCTCTAAATCATGAATATCTTCAAGTGGTCTCTAAATCATGAAAATAAATAGCTTCAAGAATGCATATAGTTAATTAAGATCATGGTTGAAATTGTTCAAATGTATCATAGTTTGAAATGTTTCAAATGGTCTCTACTTATAAGTTTGATCTTCAAGAATCCATATAGCTACTTCTCTCTACGTTGACAAATTTAAGACCTATGTAAATGAGATATGCAGGCACTAACCATACTCGGTCTCAAACATTCGGAGAACCACCAAGGTTGTTGCCGCTTGGGCCTCGTGCTTGTGAAGATCCATCAGTATTAGATCCATGGCCTGATTGATGAGGCATCTGCATAGCAGGCATACCATTCTGGGCACAATAAGCCTGCAAATTATGTCTGAGTGAAGATTAAGTACGGGTATCTCACAACACCAGACTTCGAATTAGCTCAAACTATGCATCGTATCGGCGACATGGTACTTGTATCGAACTGTTAGCCACTTGCTCCTCCAGCCAATCCACAAGGAATCATCCGCGTGATTCCAAGAGCTCTCTCCGCGCGGTCTGTATCAGCGTGTGCATGAAAGAAACAGCGTCACAGCACAAAGGGTTGGGAACGGAAGCGTGTGCCAGGAAAGGAAGTTTTCTCAATGATCTTCCGCTCAATCCCTGTGGGAGAATGGGGAAAAAGATGACCACCATTAGCAGCCTGTTGGTGTTGGTTACAGCAGATCGCTTAATCTACAGTAATGAAAAAGTAAGGCAACTGTGAGCTTCATCACTTACGTCACAGTATTGCACCTTCATGCAGTAATTTGGAGAGATGAAGTGTATGGGGTTCTACAGCCTCAGGACAGTGTAACTTCTCTTTCAGGGTTGAATAGCTCAGAAAGCAAGGCAAATCACCACCCTACATTTGCAGAGGAATAATGCTTTAAAGATTGCACGAAAGCTGGAAATTCTATACAGCAGTACAAACAAATAAATCCGTTGAGGTCCCAAATACAGGTTTGCTCAGAAAAAGTGCTCCATGTGCAAAGCAGTTCCGAGCAACCTTCGCAGTGATATAGCGGTGGTATTACAGCAATCAAGTTGGCAAAAAGGAACAAATACCCGAGGATATGAAAGAATTCCTACTCGAAAGAGTTCATCTATGCATGATCTCAAAATCTCATAGCGTGCTTGAAGAGTAGGGGGTCCGACATAAGCTTTGATGTCTGCCCTGTCAACAAATGCAATATCTGCAAACCACATACGAGTTAGAATTTATTGATTTTAGGAGTCAATACATATCTACACGATGTTTAAGAAAGCTACAGGTTGTTCTCCTTAACATCCATCGAAAATAGAATGAATGTCCGCAATTATGCAATTTTATTATCCCAAGAGACATCAGTACTGAGCACAGTTGATATCTCATTATCGATGGCAACAAGATTATCTAAACTTAAATGTATCAATAATGTAGCATTAGTTACTTCAGAAAAGTAGGAAAAGTGATGTTATAAACATAGACAGCTCCACAAACATAAACATGCTTATTATGCAATTGATCTTCCCCTCACTGCGGTGATTCACTTGACCAACTAAAACACATACTAAATGTCCAAATTTGTCCAGATGTTGATCATATACAGCACCGTTGTTCCAAACGCGCAGATAATCATGCAAAAAATGTGGCAACTATGCACACAGAATGGCACGTTGGGCCATTCAGGTCATAAAAGGGAAAAACTCAAAAGGCGGAAAATCAATACTGATAGTTGTGGTGATATTTGATGTCGTCAAAATGATAACATTTGGCCAAGCTTTCAGTTTGTCCATTTGTGTTAGCAAGGCATTTACCACCTGAACATTAGAGTGAAAGAAGACTGTAAACATTACCTGATAAAAGGTATATGGCGAAGGAAAACTGATGAAAACTTTATCAAAAATACAGCATATGTAACATCAACGGTTCAAATACAGCATGCTGCTAATCAAAATTATCAAAAATGCCGAAGTTCAGTTAAAGTTCTATAGGAGTGCCACAATGCATTTCGCTAGTCTGCAACTAGGAGATAATGCCTGGGGAATTAAATTGGGTTGGTTTCGGTTTCAAAAACATTTTATGTTATATGTTCTCTCTATTCACACAAAGGACAAAATCATTTGCTATCTTACTTATCAACCCATATGTCATGTCGCTCAATGGGGTTCATTATTCATTAGTATTGAGGCATTTCTGAAAGTAAAAAACGCAATGGAATGAGAAGTCCATTTAACAACGCATAGATAAGATGAACAAGGCATGGATTGAGCTAGTCAGATCATACGATTGAACATCTTGTCATTTCACCAGTTCTGTCAAGAACATACCGATCAATACAAATACCAGGTTGCTTTCTGATACGTCCAAAACGTATCTATAATTTCTGCTTGCTCCATGCCACTTTTGGGTATTATTGCCATGATATTTATACACTTCCATACACTTTTGATCATATTTGGACTAATCTACTAATCCAGTGCACCCTAGTGCCAGTTTCTGTTTTCGGCTGTTTTTGTATTTCAGGTTTTCACATTACGAGAATTGTCAGGAAAAATCTAGAAAAATTATATAAAAAATCAGCGTTCCAGAACCTACCTTGCGCCCGAAGTACAGCCGGGGGGGCACCAGGGCCCCAGGCACCCTGGCGGCGCCCCCCCTGGGCCGCGCTGGGGGGCGCCTGGGCCCCTCGAGCCCCGTTTGGTGCCCCCCTTTGACATATATTTAGAGCGTCCTTCGAAACCCTCGGGACGGGAACTCTTTTTCGCGATCTCATCTCTGTTCCGCCGCCGCCGCCGCTTCCAAGATCGGGAGCACCAGGAGAACTCTTCCCGGCACCCTGCCGGAGGGGAGGATCATCATCGGGAGCCTCTCCACCACCATGGACGCCTCCCGGATGAGTTGTGAATAGTCTCCCTTGGACCATGAGTCCGTCACCAGTAGCTATGTGATGTTCTCCTCCCGTTCTTGTGCTTCACTAATTAGTCCTCGTGAGCTGCCCTACATGATCGAGGCACATATGTAATCCTTATGCTGTTGCTATGATGAGTTTGCTGGGATCCGATGGATTATGAGATTATGTTCAGATTGTGATTGAGTAATATATTTGATCTACCTCTTTTATATTTATGTTCGTAAGTAATTCTTGCATGTTCTCCGTTGTTATTTATTGCTTTGGCCAAGTAGTAGGTAGTGACTCCAAGAGGGAACGTTATGCTTGATTGTGGGTTCACGCCCCTCGATGACTAGCTTGAGTGACAGAAACATGAGTCTAGGGGATGTGCTGTTGCCACAAGGGGGAAAACAACGGTGCTTGTGCCCGCGGGTGCAAGGATTGTTTACTTTACGCAAAGTTCTTTTAATGCAGTTGTCTGTTGCTTTGAGTTTACACCATGGGTGGGGCTCGCAACTTAATACCAGCGAGATGTTCTGGATAGATATCTCAAGGTGGATGATTAGTAGTAGATATTGATGGATTTCGGTCTACTTACTTTGGCGTACCGCCCATGCTTTGAACCTCAACCTTTCTTGCAATGTAGTCAGCATTGGTTTGCGTTCGTGGTCCTGTCAATTGCCCAGCTGTAATTCGTTTACCTCACATAGATGTTTTATCGTCTTTTGGGAGAGAGACATCACTAGTGAACATCATGATACTCCGGTCCATATTACCATCATTGATCACATCCGCTATTTACTCTTCACTTTTACTTACTATTGCAAACATTATCTATCACTACTATCATTTGCATTTAATCCTTTGTGAACTACAAGGCCAGAGGGATTGACAACCTCTCTGTACTCATTGGGAGCAAAGTTATTTGTATCTGTGTGCAGGTCCACGTTGATTGCTAATATCTGGCGCCGTTAGCAGTTGACACCTACTTGTTGAACCTAGGAGTCTCTGGGGATTCGATCCTTGGCATCTTTGCTAAGGGAAAAACTTCCACAACACTGCATCTCACACCTTCCACTTGGGGTAACCAACGAGGGGTTAGAGGCCCATCAAGGAGTTTTTCTGGCGCCGTTGCCAGGGACTCCACTCTTCAGGATAGGGGAGTTGCACGCTATCTTTTACCTTTGCTTTTTAGTCTTGTTTGTTTACCTTTCAGTTTGTGCTTTAGTACCTTTTATCGAAAATCACAAAAATAGTTATCTCGTTCTTTAGTTGTCATTATGTCGGGTCCTTTTGTCTTTGACGAGGCAGAAGTTCTCACCTTTAAACAAAGAGGTGGGGAAAGTTTGAAAGATGCTTGGTATAGAATTAATGATTCACAAAAAAGATCCACCAAGAAGCAACCTACTACTATCTTGCTTAGAAATTTTTATGTTGGAATTACTTCTTGGAATAGGTTTATTCTAGATACTGCTATCAATGGGAATTTCCTAGAGGCCCCAGTTTGGGAGTCCCTTAGTATTATTGAAAATCTTGTTGGGAATCTCCCTGTTGTTAGCATTCGAGAGGACATCACCCTAGCTCACATTATGAAAAAACTTGAAAAGATAGAGCTAGAGATGCCAAGCATTAATAAGATAAATGAGTTGGATCATAAGATCCAAGGGAATTTGAATAGACTTGATAGCTCCATGCATAAAAAATTTAAAATTTTGGAGACCGTCAAATTCCATGACTTGGACTCTTCTAGGATAGACAAGATTGAGGAAATATTTGATACCCTAGGAACTACCTTCTCCTCGATCAAAACCAAAAAGTTAGAAACTCCGGAAAAGAGGGAGCCTAAGTTTGTTCACGTTCCAAAGGCTCCCCTTTCTAAAAGTAATCCATCTATTGCCAAAGGGGTTGAAACTGTAAAGACCTTGGAAGAAACACCTGTCTTTGATAAATTTATAAATGAATCTTCCCTTTTGGTCTTCTACCTAGGAGTATCTCTATGAGGCCTTTATTCGAGAGTCCTCTTAAGACTAGTTGTATTATTGAAGAGCTTTTTGATGATCTTGATGATGGTTCAATTGATACAACTTGATCTATATGCATTATGCCTAGCTTAAAGGCATAAAAGAAAGCGCTTTTGGGAGGCAGCCCACATGAATAAATTTTTATATTTTGCTTTTGTTGTGTCTTGATGTTGTTTACAACAGTAGCATCATCATTGTATCTTTGCTTTTCATATTTGTGCCAAGTATAGCCTCTGATTGCTAGAAAGTTCAAAAGTTGTGAGGTGCTGTCCAGGAAACAGATTATGTCCTTGGATAGAAAAATTCGTATAAAATCACCAGATCATCTTTTTGGTCTGAATTTTTTCGACAGCGTTCTCTATATAATTGTATTTCGTGCATCTGTTCTGAGTTTTTTGATTTGAGCTGCAGAAGTACCCCAAACAAATCATTTACTACCTGCTGTTCTGGTTTTCACAGATTCTGTCCTGTTTTGCCTTTCCTTCATTTTGCAAACCAAGAGCTTGCTTTTTCTTTGCAAAAACCTTTTGGCAATCTTGAGAAACAGTAGACCTTCAAGAATATCTTTATTTCCAGCAAGGAACAATTATTTTATTAAGGGTACTAACCTCGCTAATCAGATTATGATGAGTTATGTATGAAGGGAGTTTTCAAGTGTGCGAGGGAAGATGATAAAAAGATTCAGGAGTGTCAAGCGCTCAAGCTTGGGGATGCCCCCGTGCACCCCCAAGAAATATTCAAGGAGACTCAAGCGTCTAAGCTTGGGGATGCCCCCGTCCATCCCCTTCTCCATCAACATTATCAGTTCATCTTTCGTTCCGCTATATTTTTATCACTTCATGTGTTAAGTGCTATGCTTGGAGCGTCTTGCTTTTAGTTTCCTTTTTAGTTTTTCATAACGAGTCGGAACTCAGCATTCTTTATGTGGGAGAGAAACACGCTCCACTTCTACCTAGAACATAACATAGAATTTTCATGTCTATCTTTCCTGTGTGTGTTCTTTGTCTTTTAATAGCTACTATCATGTTCAGCTCTTAGTATTCATGCTTATCTTTTCAAAGAGCTTTTGTTTAGTTGGTTGCTTGAACTCTCTTTAATTATCATGCTTATCTTATTAAGAGAGTTTGCTTCCATTGCATTGGTTAATATGTCTATGATAAAGATGCTACGTGCATAATGGCGCCTAGTAGTTCAGGTTTTCTTATGGTTAGTCTCAAATAGCTGGGGGATTCCCAATGTGTTATTGGAGTACCAACTTGATTTGTTTGCCTATGATGTGGTATGGTTTAGTAATATCTTCCTTCAAGAATTTATTTTGATTGACTTGGCGTATGCTCACGCATATTTAAGACTGTAAAGAAATTTTGTCAAGCCTTGATGATCTTTTATTTCTGAGTAGCGATATAACTACCATGCCTGATTCAATGTTGCTTTGTCGCTCTGCATGATTATTACCGTCATTGCTCTCTTAGTTGGTCGCTCCCAGTCTTTTGCTAAACTCCACTTGTACTAAGCAGACTAACTTTTCAATACATAGCTCATGGGAAAGTAGCTTAAAAACTATTGTGGTAAGGAATATGTTGCCTATGTATCTTATTTCTTATAAGTTGCTTGCTAAGCGGTAACCATGTTTCTGGGGACGCCATCAACTGTCACACTTTTGTTGAATATCATGTGAGTTCCTATGCATGTTCGTCTTGTCTGAAGTAAGGGTGATTTTCCATGGGTTGAATGAGTATGCATATTGTTAGAGAAGAACATTGGGCCGCCAACCAAAGCCATGTATCATGGTGGAAGTTTTAGCTTGGACATTAATCCTCAATCTCTTATGAGAATATGCTTAAGCATTAAAGAGGAGTCCATCATCTATTTTCTATGTTCTCCCGGTATGGATGTCCTCAAGTTGAGATCTATCAAAAACGAGAAATCAAATGCGATTTATCTCCTTGGACCTTTGTACAGGTGGCATAGAGGTACCCCTTTGTGACACTTGGTTGAAACATATGTAATGCAATGATAACGCATGGAAATCCGAGCTAATTAGGACAAGGTGCGAGCACTATTGGTATTCGATGCATGAGGCTTGCAACTTATAGGATGTCTTATGCATAACACATATGAAGTACTACTACCGTTGACAAAATTGCTTCTATGTTTTCAAAATAAAAAGCCCTAGCACATAACCATTCTTTTAATTTTTGAGTCTCCACCCTCTTTCTTCAAGCACCAACTACTGAGAGCATGATTGTCATTCTAAGTGTAATGTGCATTGTTCCAAACTAAGCATTGTCTTTTGCATGATTGTGATATCGTTTATTTTGATATCATTGTATCTAGTCATCACTTAAACCTTGAAGGTGCCCCTGCATTTATGTTTTGCTAGATATCACTTTATCATATTTGAACATCATGTTCATTGCAAATCTTTTTGATGTTTCAGTTTCATATTGTAAAACTTTCAGTCCTTTGTGATTTTCTCATGAGGCAACTTAATTACTATAGAATCATTGTCTCAGTAAGCTTTTGTCATATGACTATAAAAAGTCCTATATGGTTAATAGCATGTCACCATAGAAATTATTCTTGTTATCATTTACCTACTCGAGGACGAGCAGGAATTAAGCTTGGGGATGTTGATACGTCCAAAACGTATCTATAATTTCTGCTTGCTCCATGCCACTTTTGGGTGATATTGCTATGATATTTATACACTTCCATACACTTTTGATCATATTTGGACTAACCTACTAATCCAGTGCACCCCAGTGCCAGTTTCTGTTTTCGGCTGTTTTTGTATTTCAGGTTTTCACATTACGAGAACTGTCAGGAAAAATCCAGAAAAATTATATAAAAAATCAGCGTTCCAGAACCTACCTTGCGCCCGAAGTACAGCCGGGGGGGGGGGGCACCAGGGCCCCAGGCGCCCTGGCGGCGCCCCCCCTGGGCCGCGCCGGGGGGCGCCTGGGCCCCCCGATCCCCGTCTGGTGCCCCCCTTTGGCATATATTTAGAGCGTCCTTCGAAACCCTCGGGACGGAAACTCTTTTTCGCGATCTCATCTCTGTTCCGCCGCCGCCGCCGCTTCCAAGATCGGGAGCACCAGGAGAACTCTTCCCGGCACCCTGCCGGAGGGGAGGATCATCATCGGGAGCCTCTCCACCACCATGAACGCCTCCCGGATGAGTTGTGAGTAGTCTCCCTTGGACCATGAGTCCATGACCAGTAGCTATGTGATGTTCTCCTCCCGTTCTTGTGCTTCACTAATTAGTCCTCGTGAGCTGCCCTACATGATCGAGGCACATATGTAATCCTTATGCTGTTGCTATGTTGAGTTTGCTGGGATCCGATGGATTATGAGATTATGTTCAGATTGTGATTGAGTAATATATTTGATCTACCTCTTTTATATTTATGTTCATAAGTAATTCTTGCATGTTCTCCGTTGTTATTTATTGCTTTGGCCAAGTAATACGTAGTGACTCCAAGAGGGAACGTTATGCTCGATTGTGGGTTCATGCCCCTCGATGACTAGCTTGAGTGACAGAAACATGAGTCTAGGGGATGTGCTGTTGCCACAAGGGGGAAAACAACGGTGCTTGTGCTCGCGGGTGCAAGGATTGTTTACTTTACGCAAAGTTCTTTTAATGCAGTTGTCTGTTGCATTGAGTTTACACTATGGGTGGGGCTCGCAACTTAATACCAGCGAGATGTTCTGGATAGATATCTCAAGGTGGATGATTAGTAGTAGATATTGATGGATTTCGGTCTACTTACTTTGGCGTACCGCCCATGCTTTGAACCTCAACCTTTCTTGCAATGTAGTCAGCATTGGTTTGCGTTCGTGGTCCTGTCAATTGCCCAGCTGTAATTCGTTTACCTCACATAGCTGTTTTATCGTCTTTTGGGAGAGAGACATCACTAGTGAACATCATGAGACTCCGGTCCATATTACCATCATTGATCACATCCGCTATTTACTTTTCGCTATTATTTACTATTGCAAACATTATCTATCACTACTATCATTTGCGTTTAATCCTTTATGAACTACAAGGCTGGAGGGATTGACAACCTCTCTGTACTCGTTGGGAGCAAAGTTATTTGTATCTGTGTGCAGGTCCACGTTGATTGCTAATATCTGGCGCCGTTAGCAGTTGACACCTACTTGTTGAACCTAGGAGTCTCTGGGGATTCGATCCTTGGCATCTTTGCTAAGGGAAAAACTTCCACAACACTGCATCTCACACCTTCCACTTGGGGTAACCAACGAGGGGTTAGAGGCCCATCACCGCCGCCGCTTCCAAGATCGGTAGCACCAGGAGAACTCTTCCTGGCACCCTGCCGGAGGGGAGGATCACCACCGGGAGCCTCTCCACCACCATGGACGCCTCCCGGATGAGTTGTGAGTAGTCTCCCTTGGACCATGAGTCCATGACCAGTAGCTATGTGATGTTCTCCTCCCGTTCTTGTGCTTCACTAATTAGTCCTCGTGAGCTGCCCTACATGATCGAGGCACATATGTAATCCTTATGCTGTTGCTATGATGAGTTTGCTGGGATCCGATGGATTATGAGATTATGTTCAGATTGTGCTTGAGTAATATATTTGATCTACCTCTTTTATATTTATGTTCGTAAGTAATTCTTGCATGTTCTCCGTTGTTATTTATTGCTTTGGCCAAGTAGTAGGTAGTGACTCCAAGAGGGAACGTTATGCTTGATTGTGGGTTCATGCCCCTCGATGACTAGTTTGAGTGACAAAAACATGAGTCTAGGGGATGTGCTGTTGCCACAAGGGGGAAAACAACGGTGCTTGTGCCCGCGGGTGCAAGGATTGTTTACTTTACGCAAAGTTCTTTTAATGCAGTTGTCTGTTGCTTTGAGTTTACACTATGGGTGGGGCTCGCAACTTAATACCAGCGAGATGTTCTGGATAGATATCTCAAGGTGGATGATTAGTAGTATATATTGATGGATTTCGGTCTACTTACTTTGGCGTACCGCCCATGCTTTGAACCTCAACCTTTCTTGCAATGTAGTCAGCATTGGTTTGCGTTCGTGGTCCTGTCAATTGCCCAGCTGTAATTCGTTTACCTCACATAGTTGTTTTATCGTCTTTTGGGAGAGAGACATCACTAGTGAACATCATGAGACTCCGGTCCATATTACCATCATTGATCACATCCGCTATTTACTTTTCGCTTTTACTTACTATTGCAAACATTATCTATCACTACTATCATTTGTGTTTAATCCTTTGTGAACTACAAGGCCGGAGGGATTGACAACCTCTCTGTACTCGTTGGGAGCAATGTTATTTGTATCTGTGTGCAGGTCCACGTTGATTGCTAATATCTGGCGCCGTTAGCAGTTGACACCTACTTGTTGAACCTAGGAGTCTCTGGGGATTCGATCCTTGGCATCTTTGCTAAGGGAAAAACTTCCACAACACTGCATCTCACACCTTCCACTTGGGGTAACCAACGAGGGGTTAGAGGCCCATCACTTTCTTCCTCCAACATCTCTTGAATCTTCTGGAAAAGTTTGGCTACCTAAAAAGGACAAATTATAGTATGAACATTGTAAGATGGAAATGAACATCTAGCTCCAATGTGATTTCAGCATGAACGTATACATGATAATATTATTGACATGAGCACAAAAAGGCATACCAGTTTCCCACTTTCAGAAAACCACTTGCTGAACAATGAATGGGCATTGACTTCAATTAGTTGCCACATAGAATACCTGGTGAAAAAGAGACAGTAATTAACAACACATTATTTATTAAAACATTAGTCATGAATATCATTAAGCAAGAACCTTGAATTGAAGCGAATAGAAAGCTTCTGAGCTAGTGCTTTACACAATGAAGTCTTTCCTGTGCCAGGTGGACCATGCAAAAGTACAATCCTGCAATTGTATGTAAAAAAGTACATAAACAATACAAAACAAAATAAATCATATATTCCAAGAGAATAATTTATATAATTGAAAGTGCACATTTGCATGGGTATTCAAAGTTAAGTAGTTCAGTTTCACGAAGCTTGGGCTTTTGACAATTAAGCTGTAATTCTTTTTTGCAGTATTTTGCACATTCACCTTGATTAACTATCTCAACAAACAATATCCATCAATAGACTCAAGGAAGAACTGAAGAAGAGGAAGGAGACAATGGTCTACTGTCCAGATACAATTTCAGGAAATACTCATGAACGTCGTTGAAAGGTTTCAGAAGCTAACTGCAAACCCAACTACACAAAAAGGTACTTTAAGGTTCCATGACATTAATGACCAACTTTATTGTGGAAAGTAAAACCAAAATATGCTACTTCTGATGACACGTGAAGCCTCCAGGTGCTTAACAATGTGAAAGATGCTAACCTGTTCCATGAAACAAGGCACGGGTCTACACCTCTTTCAGTAAATAGCAAAGCACTAGCAACATATCTCAGCAACCTCTGCTTGAGACCCACTTCATATAGTAAGCTACAAGCACATACGACATCACCAACAGAATAAAAAAACACAGAAATTGTACTGGCAAAGGATAATGAGATCAAACCAAACCTTTCCCATAATCCATCAAATTATTTGGCAGGTAGAGCCCACTCATTGAAGCTAGAGAGTGTGATGTCTTCACTTGGTTCTTCACCTGGACCATCTTCATTTAGGTGTATGATAAATTTGAACCAAATGTTCACTAGAACATGACATGAAGCAATCTATCTCTTGGAAAGAGGTCGGTAGTCTAATTAAAATCACTCCGGTTGTTTCAAGAGAAAACAAATGTGAAATTTTAAGTGAAAACAACAAAACACCAGTACCTCAGCAACATTAAAAAGATTTCTTATGATGTGAAGATGAAACAATTCCAACACTGATCAAAGAAGAAAGATAGCCGGCAATAGCATGCAAACATACCCAAAGACCATCTGTATTTTAAAAGGAACTAGAAGAGATTTAGGCAGAAAGATTGAAGTGATTTAGGCAGAAAACATTTAGATGCATACCTGGAATACATGAACGACAGGTTTGACTTGCCAAAACAACAGGATTTTGTTGTTCTCAATCAACTCATCTACATGAAAAGCGGGCATTCAGGAAGAGGTACATAGATAACTAAGATCAAGAAAGCACACTTTCCAGCCTAAGTGAAACATCATACCAGTGTCGCATATTTGGATCCTTTTGACATGTTCAAGAAGAAAAGAATTGTTTGGAGGTATCTGGACAGGACCATCAACATAGCTTAAACTTCGAGATTCTAACATCCTGATAAGAGAACAACTTGTAAATGTTAAGTACGAGCAATAGCAAACATTAATGTCCTGCAAGAGAAGATAACCGTGCAAGTTCAATATATATGCTATGAGCTTAAACCGAGAAGCTGGCTACAAGAAACTCTGTCAATTGCATGGCCTCAGATCTAATTAGCACTTTAATATGAAAGAAGCGATGATAAGATTTCTGTGGCGACCAGCGGCGGCGGATGCGTAGGAACAGAGATGAGGAGTGGTGCTCACCGTGGGGTGGGGCAGAGGTGGCTGAGGGCAGAG
>LR738714.1:548869906-548892361 GCA_902687465.1 Secale cereale
CAACGGCAGCCGTGGCGCTAGGGCAGGGGAGGACGGCCCGGTGGCGGTCGCACCATTGTAGGAGGAGGGGTGGGGCGCGTAGTGGATATGGGCCCCAACGGCGGCGCGGTGGTGGCGGAGACGGGCGGCGGCGGCGCTGTGGAGGCGGAGATGGGCGGCGGCGGCGCGGTGGAGGCGGAGACGGGCGGCGGCTGCGCGGTGGAGGCGGAGACGGGCGGCGGCGGCGCGATGGTGGCAGAGACGGGCGGCGGCGGCGCTGTGGAGGCGGAGATGGGCGGTGGCGGCGCGGTGTGGAGTGGAGGATAACGAACGTGCGGTCGGGGGCGATGGATAAGTGTGGTCGGGGCCCGGGCGTACGCGCGTGGGTTTTTTTCGTTCATTTGCTGTCAAGTGGGTCCAAAACGAGACGGCAAAGAAAGGCCCGGTGTGAACTTTTTTCTATACGTTTGCCGTCAGCTGTTCACAAAACAGACGGCGAAGTAACTACTTTGACGTCAGTAGGTAGCAAAAATAGACGGCAAAATTACGGCGCCGTTACCCACCGTCAGACTGGACACGTGTCCATGCTTGGCCGTCAACCAACTAAACAACAGACGGCGAAGAGCAGGTTTGCCGTCTGTATTTCTTTGCCGTCATCCGTTTGCTAGATTTGCCGTCAACAACCTACACCCCAGACGGCAAAGCAGAGATTTGTCGTCAGGCTGACTTTGCCGTCTGCAGTTGACGGCAAACCTAGCTTTGCCGTCTACCCCGACGAAAAGCTGACGGCAAAGACCCACACACACGGCAAACTAGCAGTTTCCTGTAGTGCATGTATCAAGTTTCCGGTTAATACAATTCTAGCATGAATAAAAGACATTTATCATGATATAAGGAAATACAAAATAACATCTTTATTATTGCCTCTAGGGCATATTTCCTACAGTCTCCCACTTGAACTAGAGTCAATAATCTAGATTACAAAGTGATGATCCTCACACCCATGGAGTCCTGGTGTTGATCATGTTTTGCCCGTGGAAGAGGCTTAGTCAACGGGTCTGCAACATTCAGATCCGTATGTATTTTGCAAATCTCTATGTCTCCCTCCTTGACTAGATCGCGGATGGAATTGAAGCGTCTTTTGATGTGCTTTGTTCTCTTGTGAATCCTGGATTCCTTCGCCAAGGCTATTGCTGTAGTGTCGTCACAAAAGATTTTCATTGGACCCGATGCACTAGGTATTACACCTAGATCGGATATGAACTCCTTCATCCAGACTCCTTCATTTGCTGCTTCTGAAGCAGCTATGTATTTCGCTTCACACGTAGGTCCCGCCACGACGCTCTGCTTGGAACTGCACCAACTGATAGCTCCACCGTTCAATAAAAATACATATCCGGTTTGTGACTTAGAGTCATCTGGATTAGTGTCAAAGCTAGAATCGACGTAACCGTTTACGACGAGTTCTTTGTCACCTCCATATATGAGAAACATATCCTTTGTCCTTTTCAGGTACATCAGGATGTTCTTGACCGCTGTCCAGTGATCCACTCCTGGATTACTTTGGTACCTTCCTGCTAGACTTATAGCAAGGCACACATCAGGTCTGGTACACAGCATTGCATACATGATAGATCCTATGGCTGAGGCATAGGGAATGACTTTCATTTTCTCTCTATCTTCTGCAGTGGTCGGGCATTGAGTCTTACTCAACTTCATACCTTGTAATACAGGCAAGGACCCTTTCTTTGACTGATCCATTTTGAACTTCTTCAAAATCTTATCAAGGTATGTGCTTTGTGAAAGTCCAATTAAGCGTCTTGATCTATCTCTATAGATCTTGATGCCTAATATATAAGCAGCTTCACCGAGGTCTTTCATTGAAAAACTCTTATTCAAGTATCCTTTTATGCTATCCAGAAATTCTATATCATTTCCAATTAATAATATGCCATCCACATATAATATTAGAAATGCTACAGAGCTCCCACTCACTTTCTTGTAAATACAGGCTTCTCCAAAAGTCTGTATAAAACCATATGCTTTGATCACCTCATCAAAGCGTATATTCCAACTCTGAGATGCTTGCACCAGTCCATAGATGGATCGCTAGAGCTTGCATACTTTGTTAGCACCTTTTGGATCGACAAAACCTTCTGGTTGCATCATATACAACTCTTCTTTGAGATATCCAATCAGGAATGCAGTTTTGACATCCATTTGCCAGATTTCATAATCATAAAATGCGGCAATTGCTAACATGATTCGGACAGACTTAAGCATCGCTACAGGTGAGAAAGTCTCATCGTAGTCAACTCCTTGAACTTGTCGAAACCCATTCGCAACAAGTCGAGCTTTGTAAATAGTAACATTACCGTCTGCGTCGGTCTTCCTCTTGAAGATCCATTTATTTTCGATGGCCTGCCGATCATCGGTCAAGTCAACCAAAGTCCACACTTTGTTCTCATACATGGATCCCATCTCAGATTTCATGGCCTCAAGCCATTTTGCGGAATCTGGGCTCATCATCGCTTCCTCATAGTTCGTAGGTTCATCATGATCTAGTAACATGACTTCCAGAACTGGGTTGTCGTACCACTCTGGTGCGGAACGTACTCTGGTTGATCTACGACGTTCAGCAGAAACTTGATCCGAAGTTTCATGATCATCATCATTAACTTCCTCACTGATTGGTGTAGGAATCACTGGAACAATTTTCTGTGATGTACTACTTTCCAATTCGGGAGAAGGTACAATTACCTCATCAAGTTCTACTTTCCTCCCACTCACTTCTTTCGAGAGAAACTCCTTCTCTAGAAAGGATCCACTCTTAGCAACGAATATCTTGCCTTCGGATCTGTGATAGAAGGTGTACCCAACAGTCTCTTTTGGGTATCCTATGAAGACACATTTCGCCGACTTGGGTTCGAGCTTATCAGGTTGAAGCTTTTCCACATAAGCATCGCAGCCCCAAACTTTAAGAAACGACAACTTTGGTTTCTTGCCAAACCATAGTTCATAAGGTGTCGTATCAACGGATTTAGATGGTGCCCTATTTAACGTGAATGCAACTGTCTCTAAAGCATAACCCCAAAACGATAGTGGTAAATCGGTAAGATACATCATAGATCGCACCATATCCAATAAAGTACGGATACGACGTTCGGACACACCATTACGCTGTGGTGTTCCGGGTGGCGTGAGTTGTGAAACTAGTCCACATTGTTTCAAATGAAGACCAAACTCGTAACTCAAATATTCTCCTCCATGATCAGATCGTAGAAACTTTATTTTCTTGTTACGATGATTCTCTACTTCACTCTGAAATTCTTTGAACTTTTCAAATGTTTCAGACTTGTGCTTCATTAAGTAGATATACCCATATCTGCTCAAATCATCAGTGAAGGTGAGAAAATAACGATACCCGCCGCGAGCTTCAACACTCATTGGCCCAATACATCAGTATGTATGATTTCCAACAAATCTGTTGCTCGCTCCATAGTTCCGGAGAATGAAGTTTTAGTCATCTTGCCCATGAGGCATGGTTCGCAAGCACCAAGTGATTCATAATCAAGTGATTCCAAAAGTCCATCACTATGGAGTTTCTTCATGCGGTTTACACCAATATGACCTAAACGGCAGTGCCACAAATAAGTTGCACTATCATTATTAACCTTGCATCTTTTGGTTTCAATATTATGAATATGTGTATCACCACAATCGAGATCCAATAAGAATAGACCACTCTTCAAGGGTGCATGACCATAAAAGATAGTATTCATAAAAATAGAACAACCATTATTCTCTGATTTGAATGAATAACCGTCTCGCAACAAACAAGATCCAGATATAATGTTCATGCTCAACGCTGGCACCAAATAACAATTATTTAGGTCTAAAACTAATCCCGAAGGTAGATGTAGAGGTAGCGTGCCGACGGCGATCACATCGACTTTGGAACCATTTCCCACGCGCATCGTCACCTCGTCCTTAGCCAATCTTCGTTTAATCCGTAGTCCCTGTCTCGAGTTACAAATATTAGCAACCAAACCGGTATCAAATACCCAGGTACTACTACGAGCATTAGTAAGATGACATGGTGTAGAGGGATAAACTCAAGCAATATGATACAAACCTCATATTTTTATCCTCGATGGCAATAATACAATACGTGCCTTGCTGCCCCTACTGTCACTGGGAAAGGACACCGCAAGATTGAACCCAAATCCAAGCACTTCTCCCATTGCAAGAACTATAGATCTAGTAGGCCAAACCAAACCAATAATTCGAAGAGACTTGCAAGGATATTATGAGCACACATAAATAGTTCAGAAAAGAACCAAATATTTCTCATAAATAATCTTGATCATAAACCCACAATTCATCGGATCTCGACAAACACACCGCAAAAATAGATTACATCGAATAGATCTCCTCGAAGACCGAGGAAAACTTTGTATTGAGATCCAGAGAGAGAGAAGAAGCCATCTAGATACTAGCTATGGACCAAAAGGTCTGTGGTAAACTACTCACAACTCATGGTGAGGGCGATGATGATGTAGACGAAGAACTCCGTGATGGATCCCCCTCCAGTTGAGCTCCGGAACAGGCCCCAAGATGGGATCTCACGGGAACAGAAGGTTACGGCGTTGGAATTAGGGTTTTCTCTCTGTTGCTGATGGTTTCGGGGTACGTAGACTTATATAGGAGGAAGGAGGACACCGAGGGAAGCTCGAGGGGCCCACGAGGTAGGGGGCGCCCTGGGAAGGGGGCGCGCCCCCCACCCTCATGGGCACCTCGTGGCTCCCCTGACGTGGTCCTCAAGTCTCCCGTGCATGATTTTCTTCAAAAATATCTCTCGCGAAGGTTTCATTCCATTTGGACTCCGTTTGATATTCATTTTCTGTAAAACCTTGAAACAGGCAAAAAAACAGCAATCTGGACCGGGCCTTCGGGTTAGTAGGTTAGTCCCAAAAATGATATAAAAGTGTATGACAAAGCCCATTAAACATCCAAGACTTCATAAATAATAGCATGGAACAATCAAAAATTATAGATACGTTGGAGACGTATCAAGCATCCCCAAGGTTAATTCCTGCTCGTCCTCGAGTAGGTAAATGATAAAGAAAGAATTTTTGATGTGGAATGCTAACTAACATAGTTTCTCAATGTAAATCTCTTAATTGTGGCATGAATGTTCATATCTGACAGATTCAAGATAAACGTATATATTAACATAAGAAATAATAATACTTCAAGCATACTAACAAAGCAATCATGTCTTCTCAAAATACTATGGCTAAAGAAAGTTATCCCTACAAAATCATATAGTCTGGCTATGCTCCCTCTTCATCACACAAAATATTCATATCATGCACAACCCCGATTTCAGCCAAGCACTTATTTTCATACTCTATTTTTTCAAACCTTTCAACTTTCACGCAATACATGAGCGTGAGCCATGGACATAGCACTATGGGTGGAATAGAGGTGGTTGTGGAGAAGACAAAAGGAGGGAGATAGTCTCACATCAACTAGGTGTACCAACGGGCTATGGAGA
Organism: Secale cereale; assembly: GCA_902687465.1. Taxonomy (NCBI): domain Eukaryota; kingdom Viridiplantae; phylum Streptophyta; class Magnoliopsida; order Poales; family Poaceae; genus Secale; species Secale cereale. The sequence goes on from LR738714.1 coordinate 548,875,446, forward strand.
TACCCATCAATAGATATCAATGTGAGTGAGTAGGGATTGCCATGCAACGGATGCACTAGAGCTAAATATGTATGAAAGCTCAACAAAAGCAACTAGTGGGTGTGCATCCAACTTGCTTGCTCACGAAGACCTAGGGCATTTGAGGAAGCCCATCGTTGGAATATACAAGCCAAGTTCTGTAACAAAAATTCCCACTAGTATAAAAAGTGACTAACCATGAGACTCTCTATCATGAAGAACATGGTGCTACTTTGAAGTACAAGTGTGGAAAAAGATAGTAGCAATTGTCCCTTCTCTCTTTTCACTCATTTTTTTGGAGGGGCTTCTCCTTTCTTTTATTAGCCCCTCTCTATATATATTTTTTTGGGCCATCTCTTTTTTTGTTGGACTTTCCTCACATGGGACAATGCTCTAATAATGATGATCATCACACTTTTATTGATTTACAACTCGATATTAGAACTCGATACTACAACAAAGTATGACTCTACATGAATGCCCCCGGCGGTGTACCCAGATGTGCAATGAATCAAGAGTGACATGTATGAAAAATTATGCATGGTGGCTTTGCCACAAGTACGATGTCAACTACATGATCATGCATGGCAATATGACAATATGATGCGTGTCATATGAACGGAACGGTGGAAAGTTGCATGGCAATATATCTCGGAATGGCTATGGAAATTCCATGATAGGTAGGTATGGTGGCTGTTTTGAGGAAGGATATATAGTAGGTGTATGGTACCGGCGAAAGTTGTGCGGTACAAGAGAGGCTAGCAATGGTGGAAGGGTGAGAGTGCGTATAATCCATGGACTCAACATTAGTCATAAGAACTCATATACTTACTGCAAAAATCTACGATTCATCAAAACAAAGAAATCAACGCATGCTCCTAGGGGGGAGGTTGGTATGAGTAAACCATCGCGCGCCCCCGACCTCCACACAAAGGTTGGCACTTTACAAATACCTCATGCTCTAACTTCGTCACATAGCGGTTCACCATACGTGCATGATACGGGAATCACTAACCTTAACACAAGTATTTATAAATTTCATAATAACTCCACTAGCATGACTCTAATATCACTATCCTCGTATCTCAAAACAATTACCAAGCATCCAACATCTCATCATATTCAATGCACTTGGTGTGAAAGTTTTTTACTACATTGATATTGGATGTCTATCATGTGAAGACTAGTTTTTTAGCCTAAACACATTACCATGATGTTCTAATAGTCTCTCAAATAGATATAAGTGAAGCATGAGAGTTCAACAATTTCTACAAAATATTACCACCACCGTGCTCTAAAAGATATAAGTGAAGCACTAGAGCAAAAACTATTCAACTGAAAAGATATAAGTGAAGCACATAGAGTGTTCTAACAATTCCTAGGCCATATTTAACTCTCTCAAATAGGTGTGTGCAGCAAGGATGATTGTGGCAAACTATCAAGCAAAGACTCAAACTATACAAGACGCTCCAAGCAAAACACATATCATGTGGTGAATAAAAATATAGCTCCAAGTATAGTTACCGATGGATGAAGACGAAAGAGGGGATGCCTTCCCAGGGCATCCCCAAGCTTAGCCTTTTGATTGTCCTTGAATTTTACTTGGGGTGCCATGGGCATCCCCAAGCTTAGGCCCTTTCTACTCTTTGTTCCATAGTCCATCAAAGCAATACTCAAAACTTGAAAACTTCACAACACAAAACTTAGACAAAAATTCTCGTGAGCTCCGTTAGTATAAGAAAACAAACCACTACTCAAAGGTACTGCAATGAATTCATTCTTTGTTTATATTGGTGTTAAACCTACTGTATTCCAATTTCTCTATGGTTCATACTTGCCAATACTACTCATAGATGCATTGAAATAAGTAAACAACACACGAAAAATAGAATATGTCAAAAACAGAACAGTCGGTAGTAATCTGCAGGTTTCGCATACTTCTGTAACTCCAAAAAATTCAAAATAAATTGGTAAACATGAGAAATTTGTCTATTAATCATCTGCAAAAAGAATCAACTAACTAGCACGCTCCAGTAAAATATGATGATCATTCTCGTGAGCGCTAACGATTCTGTTTTTCACAGCAAGATCACATAAACTTCACACAAGTCTTCCCAAAGGTTCTACTTGGCACAAACACTGAACAAAACATGAAACCAGATCTAAACAGAAGCTAGATGCAATATTTATTCCCTAACAGCAGCAAAAAAATATAAAATTGGGTTTCCTCCCAACAAGCGCTATCGTTTTACGCCCCTAGCTAGGCACGATACAAGATAGATCTAGGTATTGCCATCTTTGGAAGGCAACCCATAAGTGGCTCTCATAATAGATTCATATGGTAATTTTATTTTCTTTCTAGGAAAGTGTTCCATGAAAGTGCCTCTTGCGGCCGAATCTAAAAGATTTCTAGAAGCAAAATTCAAGCCAGCATAAAAGTTCTGAATAATCATCCATAGATTCAAACCATGTGTAGGGAAATTACGTATCATTAATTTCATTCTCTCCCAAGCTTGTGCAACATGCTCATGATCTAGTTGCTTAAAATTCATAATATCGTTCCTAAGAGAGATGATATTAGCAGGAGGGAAAAACTTAGAGATAAAAGCATCTTTGCACTTATTCCACGAATCAATACTATTTCTAGGCAAAGATGAAAACCAAGTTTTAGCACGATCTCTAAGTGAAAACGGAAATAACTTCAACTTAACAATATCGTTATCCGTATCCCTTTTCTTTTGCATATCACACAAATCAACAAAGTTGTTCAGATGGGTAGCGGAATCTTCACCAGGAAGGCCGGAGATTGATCTTTCATGACAGGATTCAACAAAGCAGCATTGATCTCACAAGATTCAGCATCGGTAATAGGAACAATTGGGGTGCTAATAAAATCCTTATTGTTGGTATTGGAGAAGTCACACAATTTGGTATTGTTCTGAGCCATAGTGACAAGCAAGCAATCCAACACACACAAGCAAACAAGAAGCAAGCGAATGATAAACACACGGCAAAAGAAGGGCAAATAAAATGGCAAGGGTGAAGTGGGGGAGAGGAAAATGAGAGGCAAAAAATGTAATGCGAAGGATAAGGGTTTGTGATAGGTACTTGGTATATGACTTTTGTGTAAGCCTCCCTGGCAACGGCGCCAGAAATTCTTCTTGCTACTTCTCGAGCTTGCGTTGTATTCCCTCGAAGAGGAAAGGGAGATGCAGCACAGTAGCGTAAGTATTTCCCTAAGTTTTTTAGAACCAAAGTATCAATCCAGTAGGAGACCACGCGCGAGTCCCTCTCACCTGCACAAAAAAAATAAGAATTTCGCAGCCAACGCGATAAGGGGTTGTCAATCCCTTTACGGTCACTTACGAAAGTGAGATCTGATAGAGATGATAGTTTATATTTTTGGTATTTTTCTTTATAAGAACAGAAAGTAAAAGCGTAAAAAGTAAAGTAGTTGTAAATTGATATGTTGAGAATAGACCCGGGGGCCATAGTTTTCTCTAGTGGCTTCTCTCATGATAGCGATATTCTACGGCGGGTAAACAAATTACTGTCGAGCAATTGATAGAAAAGCGAATAATTATGAGCCTATCTAGGCATGATCATTGTATATAGGCATCACGTCCGAGCGAGTAGACCGAACGATTCTGCATCTACTACTATTACTCCACATATCGACCGCTATCCAGCATGCATCTAGTGTACTGAGTTCATAAGAACAGAGTAACGCCTTAAGCAAGATGACATGATGTAGAGGGATAAACTCAAGCAATATGATATAAACCCCATCTTTTTATCCTCGATGGCAACAATACAATACATGCCTTGCTGCCCCTACTATCACTGGGAAAGGACACCGCAAGATTGAACCCAAAGCCAAGAACTTCTCCCATTGCAAGAACTATAGATCTAGTAGGCCAAACCAAACCAATAATTCGAAGAGACTTGCAAGGATATTATGAGCACACATAAAGAGTTCAGAAAAGAACCAAATATTTCTTGTAAATAATCTTGATCATAAACCCACAATTCATCGGATCTCGACAAACACACCGCAAAAAGAGATTACATCGACTAGATATCCTCGAAGACCAAGGAGAACTTTGTATTGAGATCCAGAGAGAGAGAGAGAAGAAGCCATCTAGATACTAGCTATGGACCCGAAGGTCTGTGGTAAACAACTCACAACTCATGGTGAGGGCGATGATGATGATGAAGAAGAACTCCGTGATGGATCACCCTCCGGTGGAGCACCGGAACAGGCCCCAAGATGGGATCTCACAGGCACAGAAGGTTACATCGATGGAATTAGGGTTTTCTCTCTGTTGCTGATGGTTTCGGGGTACGTAGACTTATATAGGAGGAAGGAGGACACCGGGGGACGCTCGAGGGGCCCACGAGGCAGGGGCGCGCCCTAGGAAGGGGGGCGCGCCCCCCACCCTCGTGGGCACCTCGTGGCTCCCCTTACGTGGTTCTCAAGTCTCCCGTGCGTGAGTTTCTCCAAAAATATCTCTCACGAAGGTTTCATTCCGTTTGGACTCCGTTAGATATTTCGTTTCTGCAAAACCCTGAAATAGGCAAAAAACAACAATCTGGACTGGGCCTTTGGGTTAGTAGGTTAGTCCCAAAAATGATATAAAAGTGTATGATAAAGCCCATTAAACATCCAAGACTGCATAAATAATAGCATGGAACAATCAAAAATTATAGATATGTTGGAGACGTATCAGTAACCATAGAAGCATGTATACTAATAAGTTTCAGTTCACCTTTAACTCTAGACAGATATTCACTCAAGCGTTCAACCATATAAGCGTTGTGTTGCAATTGTCTACCAACATAAGCATTAATTGAAGTTTTCTTGTTTCACAATAAAATTGTCAAACTCATCTAAGCATTGGCTAGCAGACTTATAACGAGGAATATCATGTTCATCAAATCTATAAAGAAAATTTACCCTTACTACCTGTGTCGGGTTATCAAGACCATGTATTTCTTCAATAGGTGGTAAATTCTTAACATCTTCAGCTCTAATACCTTTCTGTTTCATAGATTTCTTTGCCTCTTGCATATCTTCAGGACTGAGACATAGAACACCTCTTTTCTTTGGAGTTGGCTTAGGGGCTGGTTCAGGAAGTGTCCAATTATTTTCATTGGCTAGCATATTATTCAATAGTAATTCAGCTTGATCAACTGTTCTTTCACTGAAAACACACCCAGCACAACTATCCAGGTAGTCTCTAGAAGCATCGGTTAGTTCATTATAAAAGACATCAAGTATATCGTTCCTCTCAAGAGGATGATCACGCAAAGCATTAAGTAATTGGAGAAGCCTCCCCCAAGCTTGTGGGAGACTCTCTTCTTCAATTTGCACAAAGTTATATATTTCCCGTAAGGCAGCTTGTTTTTTATGAGCGGGAAAATATTTAGCGGAGAAGTAATACATCATATCCTGGGGACTACACACACAACCAGGATCAAGAGAATTAAACCATGTCTTAGCATCACCCTTTAACGAGAACGGAAATAACTTAAGGATATAATAATAACGAATCTTTTCATCGTTGGTAAAAAGGGTGGCTATATCATTCAACTTAGTAAGATGTGCCACAACAGTTTCAGACTCATAGCCATAGAAAGGATCATATTCAACCAAAGTAATTAACTCAGGATCAACAGAAAATTCATAATCCTTATCAGTAACACAGATAGGTGAACTAGCAAAAGCAGGGTCATGTCTCATTCTAGCATTCAAAGACTTTTATTTCAGCTTAACTAATAATTTCTTAAGATCATATCTATCGTTGCAAGCAACAAAGTCTCTAGTAGTTTCTTCATCCATAACATAACCCTCAGGAACAACAAGCAATTCATATCTATTGGGAAAAGCTTCATCATCACTTTCATAAATATTATCAGTTTCAATATTTTCATTCTCCCTAACCTTAGCAATTTGTTCATCTAGAAATTCACCTAGTGACATAGTGTTATCAGGCATAGAAGTAGTTTCATCATACATAGCAGAAGTGGCATCATGAAGAACATACGACATATCAGATTCAATAGCATGAGTAGGTGTTGCAAATTTACCCATAACAGATGGTGAATCAAGTGCAGAGCTAGATGGCAGTTCCTTACCTCCCCTCGTAGTTGAGGGTAAGATCTTGGTTTTTGAGTCCTTCAAGTTCTTCATAGTGATCAACAGATATAAATCCCAAGTGACTTAAAGAATAGAGCTATGCTCCCAGTCAATGGTGCCAGAAAATAGTCTTGATAACCCACAAGTGTAGGGGATCGCAACAGTTTTCGAGGGTAAAGTATTCAACCCAAATTTATTGATTTGACACAAGGGGAGCCAAAGAATACTCTTAAGTATTAGCAGCTGAGTTGTCAATTCAACCACACCTGGAAACTTAGTATCTGCAGCAAGGTAGTTTAGTAGCAAAGTAATATGATAGTAGCGGTAGCAGCAATAAAAGTAACAATAGTGTTTTTGTAGCTTTTGTAATAGTAGCAATGGAAAATTAAATAAGCAACAAGCAATATGTGAAAAGCTCGTAGGCATTGGATCGGTGATGGGAAATTATGTCGGATGCAATTCATCATGTAGAAGTTATAACCTAGGGTGACACGGAACTAGCTCCAGTTCATCAATCCAATGTAGGCGTGTATTCCGAATATAGTCATACGTGCTTATGGAAAAGAACTTGCATGACATATTTTGTGCTACCCTCCCGTGGCAGCGGGGTCCTATTGGAAACTAAGGGATATTAAGGCCTCCTTTTAATAGAGTACCGAACCAATGCATTAACACATAGTGAATAGATGAACTCCTGAAACTACGGTCATCACCGGGAGTGGTCCCGATTATTGTCACTTCAGGGTTGCTGGATCATAACACATAGTAGGTGACTATAGACTTGCAAGATAGGATCAAGAACACACATATATTCATGAAAACATAATAGGTTCATATCTGAAATCATGTCACTCGGGCCCTAGTGGCAAGCATTAAGCATAGCAAAGTTATAGCAACATCAATCTAAGAACATAGTGGATACTAGGGATCAAACCCTAACAAAACTAACTCGATTACATGATAGATCCCATCCAACCCATCACCGTCCAGCAAGCCTACGATGGAACTACTCACGCACGGCGGTGAGCATCATGGAATTGGTGATGGAGGAAGGTTGATGATGACGATGGCGACGATCTCCACTCTCCGGAGCCCCGAACAGAGTCCAAATCAGCCCACCCGAGAGAGATTAGGGCTTGGCGGCGGCTCCGTATCGTAAAATGCGATAATTCTTTCTCTTTGATTTTTTTCCCCCGAAAGTGAATATATAGGATCTGAGGATACATCGGTTGAGCACCAGGGGGCCCACGAGGCAGGGGGCGCGCCCTAGGGGGGGCGCCCCCCACCCTCGTGGATAGGGTGTGGGGCCCCTAGTTTGGATCTTCTTGCAGGTATTTTTATATTTTCCAAAATAATTCTCCATGGATTTTCAGGTCATTCCGAGAACTTTTTATTTCTGCATAAAAACAACACCATGGCAATTCTGCTGAAAACAGCGTCAGTCCGGGTTAGTTCCATTCAAATCATGCAAGTTAGAGTCCAAAACAAGGGCAAAAGTGTTTGTAAAAGTAGATACGTTGGAGACGTATCAAACGCACCCGGCAAAACCTTCGTCCACTGCACCGGACCCGCTCCACGGACGCCATATTCAACTCCACCGGCCTTGCTTTACCGACACGGTAGCCTCATCAGGTTATTCCAATCTGTACTCCATCGGTTTTTCTCTTTATCGTGCAACTGTTCACTTACCACAGATGAGCTTTCTTGTATGTCCACAGGCGCCACAACCGTAGCACCGGAGCCGCTTCAGCGACGGCAACAACCGGCCCAAACTCAACCGCAACATGAGCACCATCGATAATCCTTAGCTATCAAGTATGTCAACGATACCCATACGCCGCCGAGAATCAGGTACTATTATCAAACGGACGGCGCCTACGTTCACTTTCTTAGCATAAGCACCGCACCTTTGAATTTCTTCAGGGCAACATTCAGTTTTTCATGAGACGCATAATTCTGCTTGCACCTATAGGGCCATACTTCTGGCAGTGAACATGTTACATGTGTTAAATTACATACCAGTGCACATATAGTTAATATGCTTTAGTTTTGTCCTAAGTATTACTGTACTTCCTAGATATCACTGCCTACTATTTTACTTCTTGCATGCTATATTTATGATAATGGTGTTGTTGTGATGCCACCTGTTGGTTCCATGAGACTGCTTCATGTTCTCTATGCTTAATTACACATCAGCAAACTAGCATGTGGTTCCGCTGGTTTTTGTTCATTTTACCCTACATTTTCTTATGCTAGCTATTACATCACTGCTACGAGCCTTTGTTCATTACTTTTTTGTGTGTTCTTGATCTTCCCAAGTTGCATGACTAATTTGATGCTTCTATTAATTATGGAGCTGCCAACCCCATCAAGCAAAATATTTGTTCTTTTGGGACTAGCACCTCAAACAAGCATAAAAATAGAGGGAAGCAGATATATTGTCGTGTATGCACACACCCTTCTTTCATTAGTTTAGATGAACCATTGATGATCAATTCAAACCAGTGCATGCGATTAAAATTAATTTTACCTAAATAGAGGGTGCCGAATAAACTACAACAAGTAGATTTGCAACCACGTGATGCTGATGATATCTTCAAAGAACATTGCAACAACAGCGAGGCTTCACAGCAACATATGGTAAGCCAGTGTGTTTTAGTACATGTGAAATGTAATGCGTGTGGGCTGCTTTCTTGGCTTGTGCCCTCAACCTGTAATCCTACAGAATAACAAATAGTTCATTTGTCTGCTTTGCTGTATTGCTTGATTCGAATGCTTGTTTGTTACTTGTTACGCTATACCTGAGTTGGCCAATATGTCAGCAGTGCATGTTGTACTATCATAAAGAAATGCACGCCTAGTTCATTTGGGTCCTTAACTCTACCCCTGAACTTCATCACAAGACTATCTTCGTAGTTTATATGAGGACACACTGTTAAGTGCTTTCTCAGATTATTTCAACTGCTTAGATGCCTTGGCAACTTAAATATAACGGTGGTACACTCCCTTTCAACTAGGGATGTCAATTGGGTCCCGTTTAATCCTGATTAAAGTCCACTAGTGGTATGATAGTTCAAAAGAGTTTTTTTGTTTTTTGAGGAAAACGATTCAGGGAGCTAGCAAAAACTAACTAGATGGGACTGGCGGATGTCGTTTATTTGCCACTTACATCCCTAGTTTCATCTTACCATTTTAATTTCTTTTCGGCTGATGCTGCTTCGAATCATTTAAATATAGCTTGCCATGCTCGGCAATAATTCGTATGTTGTTTACCATGTAAGCCTACGGCCTGGATCATGCGATTACTATCTCTTACTTATGTCCAGCGGAAACCTTTCAGGATGCCTTTCACACTAGGACACAATGTACAACCCCAGAAACTATTAGTGGAAGCAGTGCGCCATCCATGTTACCAGATGGTAGCAGTTCTGAGGCAACACCGCCGGAGAGCAGTTTGAGCATAGATATTATAGTTCTTGAGGCTCTACTAGAGGCAGAAAGAGATGGTGTAGCTGCCATGAATGAGGTAATCTCGATCTTGAAGCTGGAAATTGTGCAATTAGCTGCACGCATTATGCGAGCAACCCAAGAATTGGAGGAAGTAAGAATGATGCATTCGAAGACGGAGGAGGTCCTGCTGCTTCTGCTATCTGAAGCCCAGGGTAATCCCGGTTCTTCTTTAGATAGCAGTTGAAATTGTCATTCGATTATTGTACTTGCATGTTGTGTCATGTCTCTGAATGGATTATGTTGTAAGACCCCTATGTTGTCCATGTGTTGTAATGATCCGAATTTTTTAGCCGAGGTAATCATCAGTACTTGTATGATTGACATAAGGTGAACTGGTTTTCGTGTGAGCATATTGTATTGGATGAAATAACAGTTTGACTCAAAGTGTATCCAACCTACTGAATTCGGAGATCACGGCATTTCTAAATCGTAATCATATATAAATGTGGAATTAATCTTTGTTGTGGTTTTGAAGAAATAAATAACAAAACGTAGAATTATCTATGGATATTCGTAATCGAATAAAAATTGCATTTGGATTTAGTTGCCAGGGCCCAGGGCAAACGTGAATGCTAAGTCTCCCAAGTTTTGAACGAAGCGGCTAAACACCCACTATCATTTGTGGGCTGCCCGAAGCAAGTGTTTGCGAGATAGAAATTACTGTCTACCCCTGACACTTGACATCCTTATCCATCAGATTTACACTACTGTCGATAGGGGTAGACTAGTAACTTCAATCAGACGTGACACGACGGCCTCTGAGCCCATTCAGACACGGTGGGCGCCAAACGTGGGCGGCAAAACACATTTGATTCAAGCTTGTCCGAAAGACATGTGTCTCTCCCTCCATTTCCCCATTCATCCACGGTGGGCGGCAAAACAAACTCTCCTCGTCCGAAATCGATGTAGGCTAATATTTTAAATAGGGGCAGATGTGTAACTTCCCTCGGATGTGACACAACCACCCTACCTGTCAGCCCCGTTCATACATCGTGGGCACCAACCATGGGCGGCAAAACACCCTCTCCTCGCCCGAAATTGTTACCGGCAAATATTTGGGAGATGCGAGATTACCGTCTATCCCCCACCCATGTGATGTCCGAAATTTTAAACGGGGGATAAGTTTGTAACTTTGCCACATTTCAGACAAGCGTGTCCCAAAGTTTGAGATCCCCCCTCCCCTCCATTTCCCCCTTCATACACCGTCGGTGCCACGACAACCTCCCCATTGCGGCCAACCTCCTCCGTCCGCCACCCCATCCTCCACCTTGCCGGAGCCGCTACCCCTACCTCGTTGTCCACTGCAAGAGATGGGCGTCTCTCATCCATGGCGTCGGACCAGGATCCTTTCATCGCTTCGTCTCGCTTCATCGGCGCCTGTGATTGAGGTACAACCGCATATCAGGCGCTTAGCAAGATGGATATCATTACATCGTACCATTACATACATACATGGGGATACATGGGGACAGATTTTTCCTCCAAATCTTGTCCGTCTCTCGAAGATCCGTCGTTCAAGCATAATTCTATCCCCTCAAATTGTTCGGATCACGACAAATTCTTTCGACTCACATCTGAAGTATTTCATGAATTATTTTCCATTGTGATCCTCCGAAGGCCATCATTCAGAAGATTTCTTCGTTCTCAGTTATCAACTTCGTCCTACAAATAATCTTCATTGATGCCTCTTCGTTCGTCTCACATTCGTCCGGTGCTTCGTTCTAGTATTCTTTAATCAGTTCGCGATCTCTTCGTTCTCTTGTATCTAAATTCCGCAAGTGCTTATTCTTCCCGGTGATTCATTCTCTTGTATTCACTCGATTTTAATTCTTATCGATGGCTTGTTATCTTTCAACACTCGATTTTAATTCTTCCTGGTGGTTTGTTCCTTTTTCTTCACTCAATTTCAATTCTTACGATGGTTTGTTCAAGAATTTTTTTTCCTTTGTTATCACATCAATTCATTTGTTCTTTCCAATCCTACTGGTGGTTCATAAAGACTTTCTCAAGTTCGTGCTATACCTATCTTTAATCATTTCCAACGCGAATAAGTAGTATGCGAATCCATTGCTTCATCAATTTAACTGGTGGAGGATGAGCATACCATAATTCTTATTAATTCTCGTCAAGTTGATTAATCCCTTCCTTCGGAATTTGTTCTTGATGAATAAATTATATTCCCAAGTGTTTTGTTCTTTTCTTTCCGAAGTTCATAGTTTCTCAGCCTTCTCGTCGGAACCCCGTCTAAATCATCGCAAGGCTTTAATCTTATTCTTTTCATCATTCAATCCTATATCGTCATCCTCTTGTTACCAGAGTTCTTCATGGTGCTTCTTCAGGATTTAATTCATTCTTCAAACATTCATCTAATTCTTGTGGAGCAGCTCAAGTATTCTTCTTCTTGCGTCTTGAAGTGCAAATAATTCTCTATATTCTTTTGAAGTGGAGTTTTGCATTTGTTCATTCTTCTCAGCTATTCAATCTTTTGGTTGCGGCATAATTCACCTCAAGTCTTGAGATGTTTTAATAAGCCCACAACAAGCTTATCCTTTTGTTGTTGATCATCTCAACAAGTCCGTTCAAGTATTTCTCTTATAAATTCTCGTTCATGTCACTTGTGCTCAAAGTTGTCATCTTCTTCTCCGTTCTTTTAATTCCATTATTTCAATTCTTCCGGAGGCATCGTTTTGTTCATATTGTCAAGTATTATTCCATCCTCTCGAGATTATGTTCTATTCCTTCCATTTTCAGCCGGAGTGATGCCTAAATTCATTCGTTCGAATTTATTTTCTATTTCTGTTAACCGGAGTAGTTTCATTTGGCACTTAAGCTCTTGGTTATCCTCGTGTGCCATGTTTCCTCAATTACCAAAGCTTCTCAATCTCATTCATCTCTGTTGTATTCTCCCTTTTGAGTGGCTCAACCTCTCAACATTCTTTATATTCACCTTATTCTTCCTTTTTCCCCTTCCATCTCGTTCCTAAGATCTCGGGATGAGATCTCTTGTTAGTAGGGGAGTATTGTAACACCTCCAGACCGATGCGCCAGGTGTCAGCCAGTTATTCGTTGTCATTGCCATGTCATCTGCTTGCATGTTGCACTTTGCCTTGTCATCATGTGCATTGCATCATCATGTTTTCAAAACTTGCATCCGTCCGAGTCTGCCCGTCCTTTCCGTTGTCCGTTCTGAGCCCAGACACACTCACATGCGCTCGCGCCACCTCCGAATATTTATTTTATAAGTGGCCAGTAAATGTTCTTGGAATGGGATGAGAGTTTGTGTGCGGTCTTATTATAGTGTAGACAGACCATCTGCCAAATTTCATCGCATTCGGAGCTCGTTTGGTAGCCCAACCGTTAAACCTATAGCGGCAATATAGCCGGACAAACGTCGGACGTTTTCGGTATCCGGAAACTGTTGTCGGGCCACACTTCATCTTTCTCTTCTCGGTCTAAGTCCTCCTACACAGCCCACTAACCTCACCTGCAATCCACCTAAACTTCCCCTCCGCTCCGCACCATCAGATCACGATCCGAGGGTCCGAATCGGAGCAAAAAAAACCAAACCCAAGCCCTTACCCTATTTAAACTCCTCCCCTTGCCAATTTGGGATCCCTAGCCCCTTCTAGCTCTCCCCTAACCTCCAGCCATCAGCTCCCCTCGAAATCCGTGCCACCACGGCCATTTTCCGCGCCACCCCACTCCACCTCCGCCACTTGGCGCTTCCCTAATGGCCAACGCCGGCACATCTGGTCGTTCTAGCCAACTTACGAACGCCACTTCGCCCCTGCCACCGCGCCAGCCCGTCGAAGCCCACCATGGACCCACGCCGGGCCGAACCGGGCCCGAGCCGTCCGCCGCGCCCCTGCTTGTCCTCCACCTGCGCCCCGCTCGTCTTCTCCGCTGCCATCACCGTGCACCGCCGCCGCACCCTTCGGCGACCTTGGCCCCTCCGTCCCCATCGCTCGGGCTAGCTCCACCCGCCGGCGGGCACCTCCGCCCCGCCGCCGCAGAGCCACGAACCCCGTCTCCTGTCACCAACCGCCGTCGGCCATCGTCCCGCGCCCGCCGAGCTCGCGTCTCTGCCTGCTGCACCTCGTCGCCGGCTCCTCCTCTACCCGGATCCGGCGAGCCACCTCCTGGATCCGCCCCTTCCCGCTGCACCAGCCTCCTCCTAGCCCCTCCGGCCACCGCCGCAGTTGCGCTGTCGGCGCCCCACTGCATCCGCCTCCGCCGGCCGATCCCGATCGGATCGGGAGGAGAGCGATTGAGGCCGAGCCGCCGCCTGGGCCTCCTCCCACTGCGCGGTCTCGTGGGCCTGGCCCGCAAGTTGCCTAGCCGACCCCCTCTCTAGCTGGGCCGAGGCCCACAAGGTGAGCCAGCCCAGCCTCCTCCTCTGGTGGCTATTCTCCGCCAGGGCACCTTATAGTTAAATCTTGCCCGCTCTTTTTTTTGGGGTTTGGAAAAATGACTAAGTCCCTGTTAAACCTTAATATGTTGCATACTTTGAGTGATGATAACTATGTGCTTGTGTGTCCAAATTAAACATATGATATGTCAAAATGTTCGTCTCGAAGTGCTCCACATGTTAGTTGCATTACATGCATGTTACTGTTCATCTTGATGTCTTAATCTTCGTTGCAAAACTGCTATGTGATGTTAGTGCCAAGTCCTTGTTTTATGTCAACAATATGTTAGAATGTTTGAGAGGTCACATCTTTGTGCATGTTGGTCCAAATGAAGTGTATGATATGTGAAAATGTTCATTGTGAAGAGCTCTACATGATGGTTGCTGTAGCATTCATGTTAGGTGCCATATTGGCATGTTTATCTCTGTTGCAAGAGTGCATATGGTTGTTAAGTGATGAAACTTGTTATAAGATGCTGATTTGTCCTTTTCATATCTTTATGTGTGATTTTTGTTTGAGCTACTTGTCAATATGTTTTAGAAGCACAATCATGTCATCTTTGCTGTGGTGAAATCCACTTTTCATGATATGCCTTGTGGTGATTGCAACAAGCTTGCAAAGTGACCTACTCACTGTTGGCTATTTTCTTACACTTGTTGAAAACCGCTAAGTCTAAAACGGTTATATCCTGATGCCATGTTTGGTTGATGCCACACTCAAATCCATGCTTGTTTGGGGATATCCAATGATCATGTCTTGATGTCCATGTTATGTTCTATCAATACATGCCCTTGTTTGCAAGTATGCCCCGATGTAGCTTGTTGTTTTCATGCTCTCAAGTTGCTATAAAATGTTTCTGTCAGTCCGTTAACAGTAAGTTCAGTTTTGCCATGTGAATAGCTAGTGATCTATACATCCTATGACAATGTTCTTGCCATGGATAGCTTCATAAACATGTCTTCTTGATGTTGGTTATATTCACATGCCATGTTATGCTTTGAGATGAGTTGCACAAGCTTGCAAACATGCCTACTTGTTGTTTTTACTGCCATGCTTAGTTTATTTCACTAAGTCTGTGAATCTGTTATCTTTTGCAATCTTGCCATGATGTTTTGAGCATGTTCTAGTGGTGCTTGGTAGTAGCTCAGTGATCATGCTTGTAGTGCTTGACATGTACATGCTTGCCATGCCCTTTGATGCCATGAAATGTTCTTGTATCATGTTGTTTTGATGTCAACTATATGACTACTTGCTGTTTTGGACTGATTGTTGTTATATCTTGTTTCATGTGTATGTGATGAAGTTGCTCCGTTTTGAGCGTGCCATATATGAAACTTGTGTGTTTTGCATGTAGATGCATAATAACATGTTGAATACCTGTTTGGAGTGTGTTTGCTTGATGTTTGGATGCGTTTTACATCAATGCCATGCTTGACTTGTTTTGCTCATATCTTTTAGGCCGTAGCTCCGAATTAAATAAACTTTATATCTAACTTGACTAGAATTTCGAGTAGATCATCATGGTGCATGTTAACTAGCTTTTTAAGAACTTTAACTTAAGGTTTGTTCAGATCTGGGCCAATTTCGAAATTTGCATATGAGGACTTACCGAAATTGTCATATGTTGTTTCCGGCCTCATTTTAACTTGCCTTGTTGTGATATTGTTGTGTGCTTCATCCCTTGCCATGTTTTGCATCATATAGACTTGTCTTGCATCATACTTGGTTGCGCATTATGTCATGTTCTTGTGTTGTGTGTTTACCGTGTTACTTGCTTCTTCTCGTTAGTGCTTGTTTCGTTGCGATCGTGAGGATTCGTTCTTCTACCTTCGGTTCGTCTTCGGGCTTCTTCTTCTTCATGGATTCGTTCTTCTTCCTAGCGGGATCTCAGGCAAGATGGCCATCACCTTGGATCTCATTACTCTCATTGCTATGCTAGATGTCTCGATGCTATCACTATATGTCGCGCTACCCAACTTCTATTGTCAGCCTCTCTCCTTGTTCCCATGAAACCTCTAACCTTTGGCACCATCCCAGCAAACCATTGTTTGGCTATGTTGCCTGCTTGCTTAGCCCCTCTTATAGCGTTGTTAGTTGCAGGTGCAGATGAAGATTGCTCCATATCGGATCTTGGTTGTTGGATATCACTATATCTCTTAAATATATTAACACACCTATATACTTGGCAATGGGTGGAAGGCTTGGCCTTTTGCTCGGTGTTTTGTTCCACTCATGCCGCCTAAGAACCGATAAACCGGTGTTATGTTCCTTGAGTTTGTGTTCCTAACGCGGTTGGGTATATGGGGACCTCTTGACAGTTCGTCTTTGAATAAAACTCCTCCAGCAAGGCCCAACATTGGTTTTAATTTGCAACATAATAAAAACTTAATTAATTAACTGCATAGGGGGTCATGTCATCGGGTTCTTAACTCCACATAACAGGGGGGCCAGTGCTAATGGTGTTGGTCCCAAACTAGAGCCACTTGCGGTGTCACCCAGTTTTCTGGGGTCTTCGGTTGCCGTACATACTGCTCATCCGGACGTGGCCTAAGACGAGATACACGTAGCTACTATCAGGGTGTCGGCACGCCGGGAGGTCTTGCTGGACTTTATTTACCATTGTCGAAATGTCTTGTGCATCGGGATTCCGAGTCTGATCGTATTGTCCCTAAGATAAGGGGTGTTATTATTTTTACCTCTGCTGATCGTGAGAGCTTGTGATGGGCTAAGTTGGAACACCCCTGCAGGGTTAATGATCTTTCAAAAGCTGTGCCCACGGTTATGTGGCAGATTGTAATTTGTTAATGTCCAGTTGTAGAAAACTTGACAGAGGATTCGAA